>JAJHZJ010000405.1:1330468-1638506 GCA_023548195.1 Bettongia penicillata ogilbyi | reverse complement strand
AACTAACCAGTAAAACCATGATGCAATATACAGACTTTTACTGATGAGAGAAATAATTTAAAAGTAAGTTTGACCAAATGATATCAGTCAAAAGAATAGCGAGAAAAAAAGCAAAGAAAAAGATACTACAGGCCAATATTCCTAATGAATATTGATACAAACATTTTAAAGTTATTAGCAAGTAAGGTATAGTAACATATTAGGAAAATTTACAATATAACCTCAGTTTATCCAAGGAATCCAATGTTCATTCAACCTAATAATGACATAAATAAAAAATCATGTTAATAGAAGTAACAAAGATGTATTATTATATTAATAGATCCTGGAAAGAATTTTTACAAAATCCAATACTCATTTCTATTTAAAAAAAAACAACACCCTACAAATCATAATAGGAACAAATGGACCTTTCCTTAATATATTAAGTAGCTTTTATCTAAATTTAAAAGTATTAATTATATATGGTGGAGAAACATTAGTAACTTTTCCACTGATGTCAGGGATAAAGCAAAGATGCTTATTACCACTAGCACTTTTAAAATAGTACTAAAAATGCTAGCTGTAGCAATAAGACAAAAAAATGAAGGGATAGAAACTGATGAAAGGAAAACAGTCATTGCTTTTTTCTAATGATATAATGGTATGCTTACACAACCATAGAGAGTTAAAAAAAATTACTTGAAACAATTAATAACTTCGTAGAAATCATGGAATATAAAATGAAACCACATAAATCACTAGCATTCCTATGTAAAAGCAGCAAAATCTAGCAAGAGACATAGGAAGTGAAATTCCAGTCAAAATAACCACAGCAGTGATAAAAATACTTGAGTGTATCTGCCAAGGTTTATTCAAAGGATTACATTTATCTGTCTATAAAAGATTCTTTGTAGAAATGAGGCAAGCCTAAATCATTGCAGAAATATCTATTGTTCATGGGTATATCAAACCAATATGATAAAATGACAATACTATGGAAATTAATTTATTTATTCAGTGCTATACCACTCACACTCTCAAAGAATGTTTTATAAAGTTAGGAAAGACAATAATGGAATTCTTATGGAGAAATAAAAAAATCAAGAATCTCAAGGGCAATAAAACAGGTGGGAAAGAAGGGGATCCATAAATAATAGATCTAAAAATAAAAAGCAGTATTAAAAGGTAGTAACAATTAAAATGATTTGGTATTAGTCAAAAAAGGTATAGATCAGTGGAACATATTGGTACATAATATACCAAAGCATACAAACCCAACCATTTAGTGTTTGATAACCCCAAAGACTCTTATTACTGGAGGGAATTAATTGTTGGGGTAACTGGACAGCAATCTGGAAGGAATTAATTTTAGACCAATACCTCACACCCTATACCAAGTTAAGGTTTAATGAGCACATAACCTAGATATAAAAGGTCATATCATAAAAAATTAGAAGAGCAAGGAAAAAATATACTTTTCTTGTCTATGGATAGAGGAAGAACTTATAACTATGCAAGTGATAGGATCATACTTGATATATAGATATTTTAGCAATATATAGGTATACCTCACCTCTGAAATGTCCAAACAATTCCTTCTGGGTCCAGCATTTGGGCCCATCCTCCTCTCAATCACCATCTTCTCCATCAAGAGGCAGGTAGAGAGGTCCATTATTGTTATATAGTTATCCTTGATAAATAGCCTAGGATCTCTGAAAATATTGAACTCAATGACTAACTCAGAGCCTGTACATAATTATTTCAAGATCACTGTTAATTACCTCCAAAAACTCAAAGAAATAAAAAGTAGAAAAGGGAGCCAGGGGTCCAAGTCCCAGTCTTAGTTCACTTTTTGGATTTTTCAATTTAGGTGCCATGTACTAGTAGACACCATATTATTGGGGTGAGGAAAAATGTAGCACCCCTCCCTTATGAAGAGGAGACAGCTCGTGGCATAGTAGATAGAGCACTGAGTCTAGAACTGGGAAGACTTTAGCTCAAAATCAGACTCAGACTAGCTATGTGACCTTGAGCAGTTTACTTAGCCTCTCTTTACCTCAGTTTCTTCAACTATAAAATGGGGATAATAGTACTTCGCCTGTGGGAGAGTTAAAGGAAGAAAATAGATGATGGAATCATTCCCTTTTCATGGTCCACTGAGTAGGTCAATCCCATCTGACATAGATTTGATATAGGGCCTCTCAAGACCTGCAGCCCTTATAGGATGAGGATCAAATGACCACGCAGTGTTTGCTGAATAAGAGTTGGAGACATATTAACTTGGAAGAAAGGAACTGACCAGGTCAATTCAGTGCTCAGTACATATTATGCAACCCCCATAACACATTGGATTAAAAGTTGTCTTTTAGATTTTTCACTTAATTTCTCCTAAGTTGACTCTAGAACAGCTCAAAGAACATCTAAAAGCCTTCCTATGACACAATGACATCCCTTTAAATACTTGAAAGGACCTATCATTCCCCTCTTACTCTTCTCCAGACTAAACATCCTCAATTTTATCAAGTAATCCTCATATGATGTGGTTTCTAATCCTCCCTCCATCATTGACACCTTCCTCTGGACATGCTTCAGTTTCTCAATGTCCTTCCAAAAATGTGGCACATGGAACAGAATGTAATACTTTGAAGATATGATCTGAAGTGTCGATTTGTCACTTCCTTTGTTCTAGTGATTATAATTTTAATACTTCAGCCTAGGAGCCCATTACGTTTTTTGTCTCTCAAGTCATATTGTTGACTCATATTGAGTTTGAAATCCAGTAAAACCCCTAGGATTTTTGTACATAAACTGTTGTCTGGCAGTACCACCCCTAGTCTGTAATTACAGAATTATTTATTTTAAAATGTAGGACTTTATATTTTTCCTTATTAAATTTTACTTTATTAGGTTTCTACCTATTGTTCTAGATTGTCAAGACTTTCTTGAGTAGTCATTACTATCCAGCATGTTTGCCCTTCTCAACTATGTATCATCTGCAAATTAGATGTGCCATCCATGCTTTTGTCCATATGCAAATCATCAATTAAATGTCTGAGCAGAATGAGACCAAAGACAGATCCCCGGGGCACTGCAGCTCAGTCTTACATGGAGACATGTGGCTTATAATTACATAGTATATATAAGGTATTTTTAAATTATGGATTGAATTAGGTGACCTCTAAATTTCAGTTCTGAAATTTCATGCTTCTATAGTTCTACAAACTGCTTTATATGTATTATAACACTTGCCAGAATCTTTAAGAGTCCAAACCAGGGGTCCTTAAAAGCTTTTTTTAAGGAACCCTTTGCCAATCTAGTTAATCTTGTGGACCCCTTCTCAGAATGCCATTTTTAAATGTATAAAATAAAATACATGATTTCAAAGGGAACCAATTAAATTGAAATTCAGTCAAGTATATATATTATATAAATATATGTAAAGCATTCATATTAGATATGTATATGTGTATATACATATGTACAACATATGTGTGCATGTATGTCTACATATACATTTTATACTTATGTATGTGTGTATATGTTTATAGATTCTAGTATAATATTGTCTGATCTAAATTGTAACCAATTTTCCATTGCAGCTAAGGATGGTACAGGCAGAAAAAGAATTATGATGGATTTCTGCTATCCATAAGGAAGCATTTGATGCCAATATTAAGTAGTTGACTGTATCTCTGAAAAAGACTGTAGAGTCTCCTTTTCATAATCAAAAGATGGTAACTGAACATTTAGGAAGGGAAATATTGATCCTAAAAAGTTGATCCAGCTTCCATGAGAGCAGATTATGCCAAACAAACCTTCTTCTTCTTCTTCTTCTTCTTCTTCTTCTTCAGTTTACCTACATTTTAGCAAAATATTTGGTAAAGTCATGTGATGCGTGTGGACAAGAAGGATATGAGTTAGAAGGCAATATAGAAAGATTTGGAATTGATTGAACTGACTGAACCCAAAGAGCAGTCATAAATGCAGGAATTTAACCTTGTAGGATCTCTAATAAGCAACTTCAGGAATCTATGCATGGGTCTGTGCTGTCTATTAATGACCAAGATAAAGACAAAGACAGCATCCTTGACAAATTTGCAGATGACCCAGAGGCAGAAAGCACAGTAGCAACACACTGGATGGCAGAGTCAAGAGTCACATAAATATCAATGGGATAGAATATTGGACTAATTTTGGCCATAGTGGGAGGGTTAGTGGATTCCATTTGAATCAGCAGTGGTATGCAATAGTCATGGTACCCAGGACTAGGCAGAAGAATATAGGTCCTGTTGTATTCTGCCTCATAAAGACCACATTTGGAGGATCTTGTTTCATCCCGAGCTGGCACTGCAATGGAGGAAGAGAACATCCTGATCATGGTGAATATGATTAGAAAGAATCGGAAGATAGTTTCATAAGAGATTTGGTCAAATAAATGAGCACTATTTATCCTGGAGAAGAGAAGGTTTAGAGAGGGCATGAGAGCTGTTTCCAAAGTTTTAAAAGGTTGTCACATGGAAGACACAAGTTTGTTCCAGAGGACACAACTAGTAGTATTGCATAGAAGGTGCAGTCATATTTTGGATTAATAATAGGAAATATCTGTAGCCTTTAGGGTTGTACAAAAGTGAAATGGCCTACTTTGGGAGATGGTGGCTTTCTATTCATTAGAAACCTTTAAACTGATGCTGGATAACCATGTGTTAGAGATATTATGGAGGGGATTTTTCATCTTCTATGGTTTGGACTACATGTCCTCTAATGTTCCTTTTAATTTTAATATTCTATAATATAGCAACTTAAAATATGTTATCATGTCATGAGAATGTTTTAGATGTGATACCACTTATAATCCATATGATACAACATATTGGATCCGTTCAGAATATATTGCTTTGTGACTTTTTTAAAAAGGGCATTTATTTATTTGTCCATTTGAAAAAAGGCAACAATGGGTTACAACACTGCTTTAAACTTTCAGATGCGCAAGTAAAGGGATCCCAGCTGGTTTCTTTATTTTCAAGTAACTACAAAGGCAACAGTAGAATTTTGGCTTCTTGGAATTTTCCTTTGAAAATTCTCACAACCGTGTGTGGTTGCAATCTGGCATTTTCCCTTTGCCTGTTTTGTGGAAATTTATACAAATTTCTAGTGCTCAGTTTGAGTCATATCATTTTGGTTTTTTACTTACAGTCTTTTACTCAGAGTAAATTCCTTACACTCAAAGGAGCTTCAAACAAAGGCTGGATGACCACTTGTTGAATATGTTATAGGAGAATTTCTCTTTTCAATTGGATATTGAGTTAGATTGTCACTGAAGTCCTTTGCTATTTCAAAATACTGCGATTCTTTCAGAGTGCTAGCATGAACCAGCATCACTTCAGTGCCGCCTGTTTAGAAGAGACCTGAGTTTGAATTTTGGGTCTTATTTTACTAGCTTCGTGACCTTGGACATTTCACTAAACTTTTTTGAGCCTAATTTGAGCCTAATTTGTAAAAATGAGGATAATATTACAGTACTACCTTCATTATCAATAGGACCGTGGTCAAGAAAGCACTTTGTAAATCTTACAGTGATACACAAATATGAGTTATCACAACTCATCTGTGAGCTCAAACCTGCCTGTTATTTGATACCAATTTAAACTTTCGACAGGCAATGATTTTATACATCATCTTGAAAGTCTTAATGCTTTAGTAACTTAAAACAACACTAAGACTTTTGGGAAGCCCTATATAAGGAGCCCCTGAACCAAATAGTAGTTGGCTCTGTATCAGGTATCTGGACCCAAAGTGAACCCCTGAGTACTGGCTCTGCAAACAAACCTGACCTGAGAAACCCTGGGAATGGCTATCTATTTTGAGGCCAATTTCATTCTCTGCCTACTCTGAGGACATAGCACTGTCCTCTGAGTTTGAATCAGGATTTCTGGGATGCAGACATTGCTTTAGCAAAACTCATGACTCTTCTGTACCACAAGAGGCAAGGCTAGCAAAAACATGCAATAATAGAAATTCCCATGAGGTAAGAGTGGGAAGCCTTATAGAGATACCAGGAAGTGAGGCTGGGGACAAGAAGAAAATGAAATCCAAATGCCATTCTGGTCTGTTCATGGAGACTACAGAGGACGTGATATTCAAGGTGGGAAGGTGAAGGTTGAGTTAATGGGTTACCTGCTTTTCAGAGTTTAAAGCTGAGGGAATCTGCTGAAGATGAGAGAGACAAAATGCTTTTTGCTTATCACTCTCCCTCACTTCCTGCTCATAGCCATGCCCACCAATTCATGGATCCATATAGCTTCTAATGGGGATCATTTCAAAGCTAGGACAGACTTCTCCATCTACTGAAAAATCCCTTAGATGGCCATTAAAAGCTTCATAGACAGACTCCATTGGCACAACTTGACCTCTTGGAATCCCTTTTGCTGCTTCCAAACTTTGCTTAGCTGTTGCATTGCAACCCTTTACTAATAACAATTGAAATTTATATATAGCTGAAAGGTTTGCAAAATTGTACATGTAATGGGAGAAATGGTGAATGAGGTCTCTCTTTAGAGCATGCTCAGATATGCCATTCTGATAGGTTAAACAGAATATATGAAGATATTTCTTCAGCTGGTTCCAGTCCAATGTAAAAAACTTTAGATGCTTGTCTCTAACCATGCATGATGTAGGGGCTGGCTCTGTGTGATGACAGAGAATTTTCTAATTGGCTGAAGAACTAGAACTGATGATTGAGGAGTGAACATTTGAGTACTGAGGTCTGCATTGAGTACTACGCATAACTGTTCCCATAATGAAGGGATGATTTGAAGATTTCTCAGTCTCTTTTCATTTCTGATCCTGAGTGAGGCAGGAATTACTGTGAATTGTTGGGCCTGGAAGCAGCAGCAAGCTGCATTCCCCCATCTGGATTGTATTTGTCCGTGAGCACATGACACCTCAGTTTCATGTGTTTGTTCTTCCTTGATGTTAGGTGAATGAATATCCAGATGCAAGTTTGGGAGTTGGGAGGTCCCTTAGTACCATGAGGTTCCATTAGCACTAGTAGGTACACTTATTAGCACTGGGTCATTGATTCTATTTCCAGACTCCATGTAGACACTGCCATCCTTTGTTTACTGAAAACATTATCTGGGACATATAAAAAATATTTAGCTCATAGCTGGCAAAGTAATCATTTTAGTGCAATTGATCTTATTTTAGAGAATCTAGTTCATTGGTGAGATATGGAAACCATCCTGGTCTCATTAGGTACACACAAATTTTTCTCTGAGGCTGGACTTCATGGGACTCTACACTTCCAGAAGAGAAAAGCATTAAGAATGTGGAAAAAAGGAAGGGATAGTGTGTTTATTCAATCATTTAACTGTGGCCTGACTCTGAAGGAATTACGGATGTTATGCTGTAGAACTATAGACATTTTGTCCCCTTGGTTTCCAATTTTTGAAATACATTTGATGTCCTCCTACCGTAGTTAAGGGGGCTATGTGGTAGAGTAGAGAAAAATGGATGTGGAGACAGGGGACTTGCATTCACATCCCAGCTCTTCCACTTAGTACTTCTATGAGTTTAGGTATATCAGTTTGGCTCTCCAGCCCTTAGTTTCTTTATCTATGAAATGTGGAGCTTGGGCTCAGTGAACTCTAATGTCCCTTCCTGGTTAAATCAATTATCCTCTTACTTGAGAGATATTTGTAAAGTTCCTGTCCAATTCTATTTGCAATTCAATTCAAGTTCCAGCTCCTACATGATACCTGTCTGGATTTTCCCTTTTCTTAGTGCTTTCCCCTGAAATTACTTTGTATAGAGGGCAGCTAGGTAGCACAGGAGATAGACTGCCGTTTAGGGTTAGGGCTAGCCTTAAGTCAGCAAGACTTATCTTCCTTATCTTCCTGAGTTCAAATCTGGCCTCAGACACTTACTAGCTGTGAGACCCTAAGCAAGTCACTTAATCATTTAAGTGCTGCACTGGTGCTGGATAGAACACCAGTACAGGAATCAGGAGGACCTAAGTTCAAATCTCACCTCAGACACTTGACAGTCACTAGCTGTGTGACCTTGGACAAGTCACTTAACTCCAATTGCCTCATCCCGGGCCATCTCCAGTCATCCTAACGAATATCTGGTCACTGGATTCAGATGACTCTGAAGGAGAAGTGAGGCTGGTAACCTGCACAGCCCTCCCTCACTCAAAACAAAGTCAAGTGCAAATCATGTCATTATTTCTCTGATGGCATGGTCTTCTTTGGCAATGAAGGATAAACACTCTTTGTATAGATTTTGACTTTACCTGTTGAGCTTAGCATTGGAGAAGGAAGAGAGAAAAATCACTCCAGTATCTTTACCAAGAAAATCCCGTGGACTTTACCAAGAAAATCATCCATGGGGTGATGAAGAGTCAGGACACCACTGAACAACTGAACAAAACAACATTGATCTCTTGGATGTTTTTCCTCATTATGACATGCGTTCCTTGGAGACACTGTTTCTACTTTGACTCATTGTAACCCCATCATCCAGCATGACTAGCACATAGTAGGTGCTCAAGAAATAATTTGTTAAATTATTTAATTGAATCTGTCTAGGGGGATTATTTCTGCAGGTGACCAAGATTTATGTTGATGTTTACTGACTTAAAAGAGTGACCTTGTGCTTTATATCGGAGGATGCATCCTATTCAGAATTTTTAGCCCTCCGTGTGCTAACTATAGTCATAAATGTGCAATACAGGTTATGGCAATACAGTTAGCTTTCTTGGGGCCATTTTGTCTAGATCTCTTTGTTTTTATCACATTGTAATTGTGCCATATTAATTTGTATACATGTAATTCCTCCCTCTCCCAATACCCATAATATATAATCTTTAAGGCAGAGACTGATTTTTCCTTTTTTTACCCCTAGAAGCTTGTAGCGAAATGCTTTGTACATAGCAGGCACCTAATGCATGCTTATTGAATTCAACTAGATGAAACATGAAAATTCAAACAATGAATTTATTGACATGTTGTCAGACAAAGCATTGATTTTCACTGAATAAACCCATTTGTTGATGGGATTGGTTGTTTGCTTTGTCACTGCATAGATATTACCACAGATATATATGATTTACGTACCAGTACAAAGTGGGGAGGGTAGGTGATTAGAACATCTAACTGGAAGAGGAAAAATCACTGCTGGAGGAGGAAATATGGTGCTTTACCAACCAGATATCTCTGAAATGGTAAAAAGCATCTCTTGGAATCTGGGATACAGGAATTCAGAGATTTTTCTGTTATAAGCAGTAACCAAAGTGGGAAAAAAGACCCAACTATGAGTTTTTCCTAGGGATGTGCTTACTTGATAGGTGCTCCCCTATCTTCTTAAGTCCAATTTTTTTTCTCTGTGATTAAAGCCATCTTAATGTGCTCTGTAAGCCTGCACTACTCTGAGATCATATGTAGGATGTGGATGGTATAGATGCATTTTGCTTGTTGGATAGATGGATATCAATTATTAAATCAAGGACAGCTGCCCAGGACGTGATCGTCAGGGGCTGAGACATCTTCCTGCCCCACCACCCAAGCTCCTTGCCACTTGCACACTAATCTCTGAAAATCTGGGAGGAAAAGCATCAGAAAAGCATTAATTATTCACATCTTAATGCAAATGGGTTCTTCTCTGAGAGATTATTTGTCATCTGAGGGAAGAATTTCATAGGATCTAAGTTTGGAAAGAGTCACATAGGGTCATCACCTAGCTTAGCCTATTCATTTTATAGATGGAAAGCTGAGGATGAGAGAGGTCAAATTACTTGCTTGAGGTCATACAGGGACCAAGTAAAAAGGAGAGATTTCCATGGGGAAACTTGAGACATTATACTTATTGGAGCAGACTGTTGGATTTAGGACACTGGAGACAAACTAGACCTCCATCATAATTTTACCTTGGGTTCGTTTTATATGCATTAATTAAAATGATTGCTTTGGAAACTTCTACATGATCTCTATTGCATACATACCACAATCATGGTGTACACAATGGAACTCAGTATTTCTAGAATGTTTTGTTCTATTTCTTTACTGTGGCAATCTAGGCCAGTTATCTGCATACCCTCCTTTATTTATTTTTTATTTTTTACAACAGCTCCTGCTGGGTTTATTTTTCTAGTTACACATCAAAGGGGAACCATATGTGGAGAAATATTCCCTTTGCTCTTTAAACTGACATTTCTAATTTGTGTATATAGCTCAGGTGAGAGTTCTGACTTAGAACCCATGAGTTCTAAGGAGAAAAGGAAAAAACAGGAGACTTTAGGTCTGAAATAAGTCTTTAGATGCACGTATCTCAAATGAATGCCATCCCTCACCTCCCTTGGGCCATGCCTCCCTTCCACCCTCCACCATGACCCAAAATGTTCCCAGAAAATAGTCATGACTTTCCAGGTGGTAATGAGTGGGAACATGTGCCTTCATGCATTGGGAAGGTGAGTCTGGACAAGACCAGATATGGCACATAAAATACCCAAGTCAGGCTTAGGTTGTAAGATAGCTCTTGCTTCATCTGGGTAAATTTTTCTTACCCTGAAATGGAACAAATTATATGTATGACTGCATTTATTCCCCAAGAAAGGTTTTCTTATAAAGTTAGCTTCAGTTTTGGAGCAACTAGACTCACTGAAACTGTAGATTTAAATAGCAAGACAATATTTTGTCTTTTATCCTCCAGAGATACTAAAGCACAGTGCACAATTGACTGCTGATGGCGAATGGTGAACAAGTAGGGAAAAGGCATCATATGAGAACATTTTCATTTATCGCCTCCATAAGGCCACTGTAAAGACCTCCACAAAATATGTTTTGTCCCTGATCAAATTTCTGAGATTTGACTGAGATCCTTAGGTCACTGAAGAACCATCACCTTACTTACCTTTATGCAGATAATTTTCCATTTGGGCGATGCTCTCCATTCCCATTTCTATCTCTTCAAAATCCTAGAATTCTCCAAAGCAGAGCTCAGGTGCTGTCTTCCTATTTGTCTCTTACAATTTGAATAATTTCTTTGATTTTCCTTATTTGAGTACATGTTGTATTCTGCTAATAGAATGTAACTCCTTCAGGCCTAAGACTGTTGTTTTCTTTTTTTTTTTTTTTTTTTGTATTTGCATCTCTTGTGCCTAGTATAATTTCTGCCTTATAGTTAGGGCTTAATAAATGTTTGTTGACTTATTCCCTAGTAAGACTGTCTAGTATTTTAGGTAACACTTTTAACCCCTAATCTTTCTGCCTGATGAGGTTATAGTTGCTCCTGGATCAAAGCTCTATCCATAGCTCTGAAAAAGGATGATGTGGGGAGTGTGATAATGGCTGTTTGCGCAAGTGTTTGTTACCTCATTTTGCAACAACATATCCCTTTAAGATAGTTTTATTCATATGCTAGTCAAGTGATGGAGAGGCTTTATTGACAGTGTCTGAGAAGTACTGACAGCAAGGAAGACATCCTTCCTTAAATTGTGCAGAAGCTTGGTTCTATGGGAAAATTCCAAAGTAGGAGCATTAATAAGTGGGGAAGTGTTCCAGAAGACAAACATGATGGTGAAAGGTATCAAGCTCATGCCACACAAAGAATGGTTGAAGACATTAGGAATGATTAGGTTGAAGAAGAGACGTCTTATGTTAGCTACATTCAAATATTTAAAGAGCTATCATATGGAAAGTGAATTAGATTTTTTTTCGCTTGGGCCTGAAAGCAAAACCAGGAGAGTTATATGAAAGTTTAAAGGAGACAAGTTTGAGATTGTTGTTGGGAAAAACAGGTTAAAACTTCTAAGTAATTAGAATTGTTCAAAAGTAGAAAGAAGTACTTCAAGAAATTGTGGGTTCCTCTCTTTTGGGGATCTTTGAGTAAAAGCAAGACAAGTTGATTTGGGTACGATATAACAAGGATTCCTTTCATAGATGAGTAGGATTAAATGGCATCTAAGGACCCGTCTAAAATATAAACTTCTGAGATTCTATATGGCCCAAAGAAGAGTTTTCTCCTTTTATGAATGGAAGACAATTTTATGCTTGTGCCTGCATAAAAAAGAAGGGAAGACTGAAAATTTAATAGTTAGTTCCTACAAGGTTTTTAAATTGTAGACATACTCTATTTTTTCTCTGTAGAGTCCATAAAAATGAACTGGTTTGCACATAGTGTATGTAGGGTTGTTAAGCATTTTTTGGAACCATCTGTCCAGCTATAATTGAGGATACAACAGTGTTATACAGTCCTTCACCCTTGATACCCTTGTGCTGCTGCAAATGCCATTGGAAATGGCCTTACCTCCAGAACAAAGTTCTTCGCCTGCTGAGAAAGTCCAATCATATATGTATCTTGTGTTTGAAGGAACCTTGAAGACTACAAAGTAATAGATTGGTGATCCAGTACCTGGCACAGTGATTGGCACAAAATCAGAGCTTAATACAGGTTTGGTTGAATAGAACACAAGGAGTCTATCTAGACCAGTTATTCTATGCAGAAAATTTGCTTTTACTTTCAAAATGACCAGATTTTTAGGTCCTATCACTTACCAAGTGGCAACCTGAACAGAACTCACAAGCTTGATGCCATCCTGAACCACCAAGCCTGCAGAACACTTAAGACCCTCAGTGTTTTCTAGAGTTTTCAGGTTATTGTTAGTGATGTATATCCTACTTTTAAGGTTCTTTTCTGTGTTTTTCTTTTAAGACTCAATCCATCCCTTGCCTGTTGTCAAAAAATCACCTGTTCCATTGGCTGCTTGGGTTGTGCTGGGCTTTTAAACATTTTTAAAAAATGGTTCATTTGGTTCACCATACTTTCATATTACAAGTGGATGCCTGTAAAGTTATGGAAAGGAAAGTGCTATTCACTTTGCTAGAAGGGACCTGGCTCAGTTCCAACCTTATACATACTTCTCTGGCAAGTTCACTTCTACAAAGCAAAATGTTGGTATTTAGTAAAAAGAATTTCTGGCAATTAAAGATCTACCAATAGTAATTTAAGGGACTTGTAATAACTAACTAGAATTTATGTAGCACCTACTATGTGCTAAGTGCTTTACAAATATAATTTCATTTGCTCTGCACAACACTGGGAAGTAGGTGGTATTATTATAACTGTTTTACAGGTGAGAGAACTGAGGTTAAGATTTACCCAGGGTCACAATACTAGCAAGTTATCTGTGGCCAGATTTGAACTCAGAAGTTCCTGACTCCAGGCCCAGCATTCTTCTCACTGCACCACCTAGCTGCCTCAAGTAAGATCTAACAAACAGTTTTTCATTCACTCTTTAATTTGGTCTTTTTTTTCCTTCATGACTTCTCTATGATTTTACTACTGGGGCAATTCAACTTATCTGCAATTTTCTCTGTTTGCCTTTTTGTTTCCCATCTTTTGCTATTTAACATGTACTCTGTGGCCACTAATTTAGCCACACCTAGGAGCTTGACATCCTCAGCCTTTTTCTGTTGTCCTTCCAAGGTAATATTATATCAGACATTTATGCCTTCCTGTCTGGCTCCTTCCTCAACCATAGTCTCCAAGTTTTCTCTTGAATAGGCCACCAGGCCTAGGGGATTTCAGAGCTCTGTTTAAGTATGTACGGAGGAGTCTATATCGTTTCTTGTCATTTTTTGAGATTTCACAGGAGCTAGCTGCAGCTGGTTTTGAAGGCCCATCTCTTCTGTGCATGAGGATTGCCTCAATACTTCTGCATCTTCCCTGTCCCCTTCCCCCACAGTTGCTTATCCTCTTTCAATGTGGCTAGGAGAGTGTGCCTCTCTCCATTCCATTTTATGGGGTCAGATTGGGTTGCTGAGATTGGGGAAGAGATAGACTCCACCTCAGATAAAGCTTTAAAGTGCAGATGATGCAGGTGATCTAAAACTCTGCTTTGTACACATTAATCCTATCTTATTTTCTAACATACTTATTTGTGTTCATTTTTTTTATTCCCCTACTTCCCCCGTTAGATGGCAACCAATTGGAGGGCAAGGACTGTGGTGTTTTTCATTTGAATGTCCAGTGCCTTGAATGATTCCTTGCCCATATAAGAAACAATCTTTGAAAAAATTAATTGAAGCTCCCAATTTGCATAGATAAAATAAATTAATTAGCATGTGTGCCAAGGTAGAATTTAAGGAACTGAATTTCTTCCTTATTATTTGAGTAAAGAATGCATTTGCTAGTCCTCATTGCTTCAGTGACACCTAAAGAAAGCAAGTGACTTTAAATAACTGGTCTGTAATGGAGGGATATATTTCTTGATATCCGTCCCCAGTGACGTTTTTCAAATGCCCAGTTCTCTCCATGTTCAGTCTGTTCTATTTGACAACGCTACCTAAGGCCCAGCTCTTTCTAAAGCTGCCTGACCTTGCTGTGAAAGTCAGCAAGGCTTCTATAACATGCACAGGCTGGGGCATGTAGTCAAGGGATACAGCCTGAGGCACAAAGGGGAAAAAGGCCATGTCGTGCCCCGTTCCAAGAAAAGCTAGTTACTGTTTTGATAACAGCGATGTCCTTTCAGTTCAAAGTTACCAGCTAACAAAACAAGCTGCTCTCCACAGCAGACCAACTCCTTTCCATCACAGAGAAGCAGATCCTAGTGTAACAGAGTCCAAACAGCCCAAATCATAAAAATACATTTACAGAAAAAGCAGAGCACATAATGTGCAAGCAGAAGCCAGCATCAAACAAAGCTTCTTCAGTGCGAAGTGAAAAGAAATAAATACCCACTGTGGACTGTTCACACCCTTTTAATGCCAGAAGTTTTGTGAAACTGATACTCTAACCTGTGCTCAGAGGAAATGAAACATTAGAAGACAATGCAGGAATGAAAGGAGGAAGGTGTCGGAAATCAATTATCCATCATAACAAAGTAAAGAACCATCCTTTCCTTCCCTCATATTTGTTAAAGGGTTAGCAAAGCTTTCGAATTCTTTACTTTGTAAGTCAACAATGTGGTTCAGTGAAAACTTTGCTGACTGGAGTCAGAAAATCTTGGTTCAAATCCTTGTTTTCTTGTATCATAGTGTCTCCAGCCTCTAGTATCTTCATCTGTGAAGAGACAGGGTTGGAATGGAAGTCCTATAAGTCATTTGACACTTTAAAACCTATGTTCATATGATATTTGTGAAGGAAGAATAATTGTTTGGCTTGAGATCCAACTAGAACCTCCAAGTCCTTTTTTCAAGAAAATATGAAATCAGAGAACAATGTGGGTGGGCCTGTGGACCCAGAATGTCTTACTGGCTCAACTCTGACTTTTTAAATTAACAAAAGAACTTATTTATTTACTTTTTTTTTTTTTGCTGTAACTTTTGTGAAACACCTGATTGTAATAAAGGAAGACTTCATTGCTGATTAAATCAGGGTGGTCACTGCCTTCTCTCTCTCTCTCTCTCTCTCACTCTGTTATTCTCTTATATTATATCATATATAGTAAGTACTTAATAAGTACTTAGGTGGCTGACATATTCTGGCAGCTAAAGCAGGAAATATAAATATACATATATATGTATACATATATATAATCTAATAAAGGATGCTTTAAAAGTGGGCAGATGACAAATTCCATGAATTTTAAAAAAATTATTGAAACTTTAGTATTCTATTTATAAATATGTAAAATAATTTGTTACCATATGCCAGTTAGTATTAAATACAATGGACATTTGCTAAGATAATGCATTTCACCAGATGCCTGGCAGAGAATTGAGCAAAACTAGTTTTTGTAAAAAAAATTAAATAAAAACTGGAAAGCATGGAGAGAGGGTAATTTGAAATGTATACAGGGGACCCAGATGAGTGGGGAATGGCCCTGAGATTGTATATTCTTTTTCCTAAATTGTCTTCATGGGATCTTGTTTGAGTTATTGAATTTTAACCCTGAAAAAGAGATACATTCAGCAAATTTTACTTAAATTCAGCACTTTTTAAATGCTTATACTTGTGATATACATGATTTTTTTTTAAAAAATAACAGTCCCTACTTTCAAGGAGCTTACATTCTACCGAGGTAAAAATGACCTAGTACAAAATGGCAACAAAGAAGATATATACACAATAATGATCTAGAATAATGTGAGGAAGGAGAATATAATTCTCCTTCCTTTCGGTCTGTGGGGCATTTGGAAAGGTTTCATGGAGGAGACACTTGAGCTGAATTTTGAGAAAAAAATTAGAGAAAGAAGGAAAAGAGGACAGCGTGTATTCAGCATATGGGGGACCCAGATACATGAGTACAAGTGGGAGATGGCATATCAAATTTGCAAAACAGTTAATAGGCTAATTTAGTTGAGATTTAGAGTGTTTGAAGGGAAACAATGTATAATAAAAGGGTAGGGCAAATGTAGATTATGTATGGAAGGTTTTATTCCAGACTAAGCAATTCATATTTATCCTTTAGTAACAGGGAACTATGGGAGGTTTTGCTTTATTTTTTTTTTTTTTTTTATGGTTTATCTTCAATATCATAATATGGTCAGATCCAACTTTTCAGAAGATTATTTTTGTTAACCATGTGAAGAATATATTGAACTGAAAGAGTGAAGGCAGGGAAAAGAATTAGCTATCTATTACGACAATCTAGGCAGTTGATCCTGAAGCAGGCTAATAACAGAGCGAGTAGAATGAGGAAATTGGATTCATGATATGCTATGAAGGTAGAATGAACAAGACTTGGCAAATAATTGGCTATGTGAATGGCTGTGATAGAGTACAAAGGGGAGGAAAGAATTAAAGATGACTGGTTCTAAGTACACTTACCTAGTCCACTTGGAGGAAGATGGTAACATTAAGAGAAAAAGTGAAGTTTAAAATATCCTACATTTGAAATGTTGTTAGGAAGAGAAGGGGAAGAGAATGAGTATTAATTTAGTGCCCACTACGTGCAGGCATTGTGTTAAGGACTTTAAAAATATTATTTCATCAAGATGGAGGAGTAGAAAGACTCATGTATGCTAGCTCCGAACCCACAGCCCATATATTTCCTGCAAGAAGAACTCCCCACAAATTCTGGAGCGCTGCAAGGTGCACAGAAACACAGTGGAAAAGATTTCTGTTCCAGAGAACCCTGGAGAGCTGTCGCACTCCGGACAGCAGAGTCCACCCCTGTGCTGCCCTGGCCCGTGGCCCCAGAGGAGCAGATCCGAGCAGGCTTCAGGGACGGAACCTTCAGCGGCGGGAAGGTCCCTCTGCCCACAGATGCTACAGGTCAGTGAGAGAGGTCTCTGGGCTGGCCGAGAGGGGAGTGGGGTGTCTCTGTGGCTCGGGCCCCTTCGGGAGGCAGCGGCAGAGGCCCAGGACTCCCGGAGCAAGCAGGAGCTCCATTACCGAAGGTCTCTGCATAAACCCCCTGAGGGAACTGAGCCTGGGAGACGTCCCTGCCCCCATCTGCCCCATTACTGAAGGTCTCTGCATAAAGCCCCTGAGGGAACTGAGCCTGGGAGGTGGCCCTGCCCCCACCCAAGCACCAGAACTTAAGCTCACATTGAATAGCAGCCATGCTTGCCGCGAAAAGCCCATTTGAATCTCAGACCCCAAGCACTAGCTGGGCGGATCTAGGCAGGGGTGGACAGGAATCTCAGAAGTCAAGTAACTGGCTGGGAAAATGCCCAGAAAAGGGAAGAAAAATAAGACAATAGAAAGCTATTTTGATAGGGTACAGATGTTCCCGCCTTTCAATTCTGATGACGAGGAAATACTCTTACCATCAGGGAAAGACGTGGAGGTCAGGACCTCTATATCCCAGACGTCCCAGGTGGATGTCCAGTGGGCTCAGGCCATGGAAGAGCTCAAAAAGGATTTTGAAAATCAATTTAGACAGGTGGAGGAAAAACTGGGAAGAGAAATGAGAGAGAAAGAAAAACATGAAAAACGGGTCAATACCTTGCTAAAGGAGACCCCAAAAAGTGCTGAAGAAAATAACACCTTGAAAAATAGACTCACTCAATTGGCAAAAGAGGTTCAAAAAGCCAATGAGGAGAAGAATGCTTTCAAAACCAAAATTAGCCAAATGGAAAAAGAGGTTCAAAAGCTCACTGAAGAGAATAGTTCTCTTAAAATTAGAATGGAACAGATGGAGGCTAATGACTTTCTGAGAAACCAAGAAATCGCCAAACAAAACCAAAAGAATGAAAAAATGGAAGAGAATGTGAAATATCTCATGGGAAAAGCAACTGACCTGGAAAATAGATCCAGGAGAGAAAATTTAAAAATTATGGGACTACCTGAAAACCATGATCAAAAAAAGAGCCTAGACATCATCTTCCATGAAATTATCGAGGAAAACTGCCCTGATATTCTACAACCAGAGGGCAAAATAAGTATTGAAGGAATCCATCGATCACCGCCTGAAAGAGATCCAAAAAGAGAAACTCCTAGGAACATTGTGGCCAAATTCCAGAATTCCCAGGTCAAGGAGAAAATCTTGCAAGCAGCTAGAAAGAAACAATTCCAGTATTGTGGAAATAAAATCAGGATAACTCAAGATCTAGCAACTTCTACATTAAGGGATCAAAGGGCGTGGAATAGGATATTCCAGAAGTCAAAGGAACTAGGACTCAAACCAAGAATCACCTACCCAGCTAAACTGAGTATAATACTTCAGGGGAAAATCTGGTCTTTCAATGAAACAGAGGACTTTCAAGCATTCTTGATGAAAAGACCAGAGCTGAAAAGAAAATCTGACTTTCAAACACAAGAATGAGAAGAAGCATGAAAAAGTAAACAGCAAAGAGAAGTCATAAGGGACTTACCAAAAGTGAACTGTTTACATTCCTACATGGAAAGACAATATTTGTAACTCTTAAAACTTTTCAGTATCTGGGTAGTTGGTGGGATCACACACACACACATACACACACACACATGTAGGGGGAGGAAAGATGGTGAAATGGAATGGAGTAAATTATATGTCATTCAAGAGGCAAGCAGGAGAATTTTTAGTGGAGGGAAAAAGAGGAGAGCTGAGAAAAAAACATGAAGTTTGCCCTCATCACGTTCGACTAAAGGAAGGAATAAAATGCACACTCATTTTATTATGAAATCCTATCTTACAATACAGGAAAGTGGAGGAGAAGGAGATAAGCAAGGGGGGGGAATGATGGTAGGGAGGGCAATGGGAGGAGGGAGCAATTTGAAATCAACACTCAGGGAGGGACAGGATCAAAAAATAGAATAGAAACAATGGGGGGCAGGATAGGATGGAGGGAAATACAGTTAGTCTTACACAGCACGACTATTATGGAAGTCATTTGCAAAACTACACAGATAGGGCCTATATTGAATTGCCTGCCTTCCCAAAGGGAATGGGTGGGGAGGGAGGGATGGGGAGAATTTGGAACTCAGAGTTTTAGGAGCAACTGTTTAGTATTGTTGTTGCTACTAGGAAATAAAAAATACAGTTAATGGGGAATAGAAAGTCATCTGGCCCTACAGGACAAAAGAGAAGATGGGGACAAGAGAAGGGAGGGATGATAGAAGAGAGGGCAGATTGGTGATAGAGCAAATTAGATTGCTTGTTTATTGGGGTGGGGGGAGGGGATAAAAGGGGAGAAAATTTGGAACTCAAAATTTTGTGAAAATGAATGTAAAAAGTTTAATAAATAAATTTTTATCAAAAAGAATAATAGAAAAAACTATAATAAAATAAAAAAAAATATTATTTCATTTGAATCAGGAGAGAAAGGTTTGGTTATTATGCCCATCCTATGGTTTGGGAAACTGAAGCAAACAGAGACTAAATAACTTGTCCAAGGTCACATAGCTAGTAAGTATCTGAGATTACATTTGAATTGAGGTCTTTCTGACTACAGGTCCAGCACTCTATCCACTGCACCACTCAGCGGACATCTGGGTGGAAATATTATGCTCAGTGGAGATATGTGAGGCAATATTTGGGAATTGTCTGAATAGATGTGATAATTGAAACCATGCAATCAGATGAAATCACCAAGGGAAGACTATGTAGAGAGAAAACAGAGGGTTTAGAAAAGAGTCTCATGGAGACAGAAGAACATTTAACAAGTAAAAGGGACAAAGGGATAATAGTTCAAAAGGTAAGAGAACCTGGACATAGTAGTGTCTTGGGAGCCAAGGAAGGAGCAAGTGTCATAATACTGTAGAGAGATCATGGAATGTATGGTCAGAAAAAAGACCATCAGATACAGCAATTAGAAAGTCATTGGGGTTATGGAATAGGAAGTAGATGGCACTAGAAAGAGATCTGGTGAAATGGAGAATCTCTTTAGGAGTGAGCTAGTTTTCAAGTATTGCCAAAAGGTAGATGGAATTTTGAAAGGGGGAAAAAGAACTAGAAATTATAAGGATGCCATCAATTAAAGAATGATTGATGTAAGTGCATTATCATTGATGAAAATGATGAAATGATGATTAAGATGAAATGATGAAAAAGATAACGTTAGAGAATTAGGGATAGTAACAACTGATGCAAAGTGAAGTGAGAAGGGCATGGAGAACAATCTACAGAATGTCAACATTGGAAAGAACAACTTTGAAACAGTTAAGACCTCTGATCAAAAGAATGAATACCCATCTCTGAAGGATGTAGGATGAAAGTATGTTACCCAATTCCTTCCTGAGAGATCATAGACATAAGTATGGATGAAGACATACATTTTTGCTTGACTAGATTTTTGTATTAGAAAGATTTTTTCTTATTTTTTAATTGGGGGATGGGTTAGCATTGGTAATATTAGAAAAGAAAAGAAACAAAACAAAAAGAAGGGCATTGAAACATTTTAATGGCTCACAGAAGACAAACAGAATTTCAGAAGGAAATAGAATAGAATTAGAATAGAAAAAATAGAATAGTTTTGAAAGTTAAAGTTTGAATTTATTATCGCATTTTAGATGTATTGGTATGGAATCTCTCTAATTCATATTTTCGTATAACATCCTCTTTGTTCTACTTTTTATATGGAAATGCTCATTTTTCAGTGTTTTAAAAATTCAAAATGAAATGTTTTAATTTTGTTAAATGTAAAATGGTAGTACAGTGAAATTCAGGTGAGAAGTAATTAGTCCACACAAATACAGCTTTTTAACAAACTTCATTCCTATTCATAAGGGGAGAATAAGATAGTCTTGGTGTGTAGCCTTTGTACCTGAGGTGGGTAGCATACTGTGTGTGTGCGTGCGTGTGTGTGTGTGCGTGTGTATGTGAGGAGATGGGGGTGATATGAACACTCTGGCTAAAGACCCAGAGCCCTTCAGGGATCAAATTTTATATGGAGTCTTAAGTAAAGATTCAACATGATACAAATGGGGGGCTTCTCTGTTAATTATAGAACCTCACTTTATTGTGAAGGTATTTTGTAAGTTGCTTAATAAGGAATGAAGAATGAGGGGCAAGGGTACAGAGAACTTAACTTTACTGATATCATTCCAAGAAGAGGCTAAAAAGGAGGTGAGTATAAGGACCAATTATCATCATCATCATCATCAAACCAAAAACAAAAGGAAAAGAAAGAAGTCAGATGGAAGGAGTCAGATGATCAAAGTTGGAAGAGAGATGGTTAGCAATAGACTGTAGGAGTTAGAGAAGGCACAGTGGAACAGGCAGTCAGAAGGAGATAGAGATTAGGAAGGGGTAAAGCTGATCTGCATTTATATAGGATATAAACATACATGATGAGGTAACAAAGGAAATCTAATTTCACTTTTTTTGAATTTTTTAAAAATATGTTAAGCAACTGAGACACAAATAATATTTATGTTGCTAACTTCCCAAGCCCTTGACCTAATTGTCTCCGCAGTATTACTAAGAGTTAAAGGACCCTAACTTATTGTTGTCGGTCTGAAGTCCTATGCCTAACAGCTTAATTTTAGACTTAACCTCGGATGTTCCCCTACCAATGATCTATAATTGAATAGATCTGGTATTAAGCTTACAAACCTTTTGATTTTAGGAAATTGCCACCAATATTAAGGACATTGCAAGGATATAATATCTCCCCAACTTCATGTCGATTCCAGGCAGGATTAGATTAGCCACTTGCATTCAGTCAAGCTTAAAGTCTGCCAGGTGTCAGTGGGGAAATTGAGTCAGGAGAATCCCACCTCAGCTCATGTTGAACAGCCACTCTCCCACCCTTCCCTTGAGATCACCTATGCAGGTCATACCAGCATCTCATCAGCTTACTGGCATCATGGATTGGAGGCTCAGCTCGCCTTTCTTGCTACCCATACCTGGAGTTAGACTCAGAAGAACTGTCACTTAATAGTCCCATAGCATCTAAAAATGGCAAGTTCCAATAACCAGGTTTCAAATATGATTATAGTTTCACTTTGGCTAAGGAACGTCTTTTGAGGCAAGTCTTAAGTGGCTCACATGTCTTTCTATACATGTTCTAGTTCCTGATTAAATGACCATCATAAAATCAAATTTACCTTTAGAAATCTAATTTCAGCAAGGACTTGAATCATAGTAATATAGAAGACAAGTATGTAGAAATACGAGCATCACAGGGCAGGAGAAATGCTATTGGTCATTTTAAAAGTAAGCACCCTGACATACACAGGAAGGCCTGCTATCACATGTTCTTTTATCTGCATTTCTGAAAGGGAAGCAAATTTTGAGGGGTCAACAATCACTTTAATCAAGCATATGTCTCGTTTACTTAGTTCAGGGGAAAAAGTCAGCACCCTGAACTTCAGAGAAAAAACAGAGGAAATAAAGATCAACAGACAGTGCTTCCAGCTGCCTGACTGCAAGCAATACATACATCACAGATCAAAAGACAGATCCAGTTATCTGACCATACATACATAGTTGCCAGAGAGAGAAGGGCCGACTTATGGGTTTTCAAAGCAGCTTCCCAGAGTCTCATCTGGCACACAAACCTTCTTCTAAAAACTCAGATCTAAAGTAAAACCTCATCTCAGAATATTTGTACATTTTTCAGAGCCAGGGGGTATCACAACTCTCAAGAACCAGCGCCTCATTAAAAAATTAACCAAAGGTGTGGGCCTCCCCTAGTCAAGCTTTCCTTAATGGGCAGGCTCATTAGTAGGTGGGGGAAGATCTTTAAACTCTCATAGTTACCATTACAGTCTTGAATTTGTAATTAGAGCAAAGTGAGCAGAACCAACAGAACATTGTATATAGTAACAGCAATATTGATTTAAGGATGACTGAGCAATGAAGACATTTTGAATAGTATAAATGCACAAATTAAAAATAAAGGACATATGAAGAGAGACACTGTCTGCATCCAGAGAAAGAACTGATAAATAGAAGTATGTGTAAAATAATTTTACATACACACACACACACACACACACACACACACACCTGTTGGTATCTCATGGTAGCCATCACTAGGGTGGGGGGGGAGGGAAACTAAAAAAAGAAATTTACATGATAATTTTGTTGTATATTTGGAGGGAGTAGCTAGTTGTACATGGTAGATTTGCAGTTTCATGTGCAATCGTCTTTTATTTACTGTGTTGTGGAAAATGCTTATTTTGTTCCAGGAATTGAAAATGAATAAATTTGAAATAAAAAAAAAAAGAATTCTCATGAAAAAGCGGCTTTGCAGGGGATATACTGAATTAGGTTGAGCTCCTTTACTTCATCATATGGTTCAATCTTCTCATACAAAAAGTGAGATAACTGAGGCCCAGAAAGGTTTCTAAGATGTTGGGCTTTTCTAGTTATCTAATATGAGAAAAAAAATCTTTAATATCATCACAGATGACTGAAGTCACTGTGGTCTGTTACATTTGGCAGTTTACCAGAACCTAACTCATTATAATACATGAATAGGGAGGTATATTATAACTTTGTTCAAATAATTTAATTTATAAGAGTTTATGGGTGAGAGGTTTTGGTTCCATTGGTTTTGGTGAGGGAACTAAAAAAAAAAAACAACTTGCTATAGAGCTAGTTTTTATATAGTATTTTAAGATTTGCAAGAACTTTACATATACCATCTCATTTGATTCTTAGAACAACACTAGAAAGTAGGTACTATTACTGTCCCTACTTTACCAAAGGGGAAATTGAGCCTGCAAGAGATTGAGTGATTTTTTTTCAGGGTAGCACAAAATTCAAGCTTAAGTCTTCCTGACTCAAGTCTGCTACTGAACCACATAGGTGCCTCTGTGAAGATTGCTTGATGACTATGAGGCTGTTTAGCTTGGAGAAGACTTAGAAGTCACAAGATTTAACTTAGAGGGCACAATGTGGTTGTTTTTATATATTTAATGAGATTTCATTTGGAAGAGAGATTTGAGTTGTTCAGCTTGGCACTGAGGGGTAGAACTGGGGCTGATGTGTGGATATTAAAGTGAGGAAAATTTTGGCTTGCTGTAAGAAAAAACCAGCAACAACTTTCTATTTCTTACATTCAGAAATGGAATGTATTGCTTGAGAAGCAATGGATATTCTTTTCACTGGAAATCTATAAGGAGAAGCTAGATACAAACATTTTGGGGATTGATGTTCCAGATGGGGTTGGACCAGATGACCTTTGAGGTTCCTTCTGACTTTAAGATCCTATAAATTGAGACATCCAGAATAACGTTTTAGAAAGGAGTTATCTTTTTGTTTAAGTAAGTATCTTGTGCCTATGCATGAATGACAGTGGGCTGGGCATTACACAAGCCAAGTTAGTTACATATTATCCCTAACCTCTAGGCAACTGGTGGAAAAGTGAATAAAGTGACAAGCTTGGAAAAAGGAATGCCTGAGTTCAAATCCACCCTCAGACACTTATTAGCTGTGTGATCCTAAGCACGTCATTTAACTTCTGCTGCCTCAGTTTCCTGAACTATAAAATAGACATAATAATAGCACCTATGCCTCAGGGTTGTTGCAAGTATCAAATGAAACAATTTTTGTAAAAAGTGCTAAGCACAGTGCCTCAAAAGCAGTAGATGCTGTATAAATGTTTATGTTCTTTCCTTCCCCTTCCCTTCTAAATACTTCTAGTGTAAGGGGAAAAACAACCCTGATATCAACAATGCCATATTTATAATAAATAATTTGGCTTATCTAGCCACATCATATTACTGTTCTTCAATTAGCATAGTTTAGTATAAGTAAAGGATCCCCAAGAAGGAGTCACTGATCCTCTTTAGAGTGCCATCACATAACCTGAGGGGAGACCATCCTGTGGAAATTCTCACTTGGAAAAGAAAGAAAACCAGATTTGTAAAGCAGTTATCAGCAGTGTCAGCGGCAAAAGTTTTATTAGGGGATAAAGTGATTCTGTAGCCAGAGAAATGCCATCAAAGAGGTAAGGTATTGGAAGTTTTGAATGAAATTCAACAACTTCATCTATAATAATTTAAAAAAAGTTATAAGACATTGGCTACAAAACAATGTGCTCGATACTAACAGACAGAAAGATTAAATATCTTCAAGTCTAGTAGGGATATAACACAAATAATACCTATATTATAAAATATTATATGATAAAGGTAATAGAAGCAGCATGATGAAGGTTGGCTTTAGGGGGGAAAAGATTTGAGATTAAGTCTACCTGTTGCCCATATAAGCTTTGCAGCCAATACAAGTCACCAAAACTCTCTTTTTTAAGACCATAAAGTACAGAAGAGTTTTTGATTTGCATCTATGGAGGAGATTTCTACACCATATCAATAAAAGTATCACACACTAACCAAAGAAAGCAAAGGACATTGAAGGGGTTTTCACAAAGTCCTATGAAGTGAGGTGAAGGAAGTTGTATTTACTTCTTCAAAGTTCACCAACAAAATAGAGTATAACACCATTTCATAGAATGTACAATACTATATGATAGTATATGATACAATACAACACAATGGCTATAGCAACGGCAATAGAAGTCAATTTGATTTCAAAGTTGTTATTTAATGCCTATTATGTGCAGAACACTGCGCTAGGCTAGATTCCTTGGGTACTACAAAGTTTATTTAAGGTATTCTTCCTGTACTCTTGGAGCTTATAGTCTAATAAAAGGTGTTGATCTTTAGGTGATAGATGGTTTCTTATTGCTTTATAAAGAATCAGGAAATCCAAGGATCTAGCATATGGACCTTCTTGAAAGGAAGTCTTTAGGATATAAACAGTAAAAAGAAGTTGTGGATAAGAATTTGTTATTTGATAATTTTTCCCCAGGACCCATAAACCCAAAAAGATAAAATAGTTTTTAGTTATATTTGAACAGTGAACCTTCCCCCTAACCCCCAACAACCTGAGCAAGAGGGAGGTATAGCAAAGACCTTCAGCAAGGAGGCCTTGGCACTCTTAACTGGGGAACCATTCTCTTTGGGAGGATAGAGCCAGCTGAAGTACAGATGATAAATCTGGCTAAAACGCCTTATGATCTGGCCTCATTTACTGGCTCAGAATTGTACCCACTTGCAGGCTCATTAATCTTCTCTGCCAGTGGAGTCATCATCAGAATGGGAAAAGCCATTGCAAAATTTTCCCTTCATCTAAAAGGGATGACTAATTTTAGATGTATCATAAGAAAGGTTTTTGTTCCAAAAACAGTTCCTAGAAATGTTGGGGTATTCCAGTCCAACAGATGAAAACCTTCCTCACAAGGACCAAAAATGAGTGCTCTGGGCAATTTGTCAATGAACCCAAACTGCCTCCTTTCAAGAAGAGCTGGAAGAAACTGAGCTGACCAATGACTTCTCTAAAACATAGTCAACGTGCAACTTCGGATGTGTGGATTATCCATTTTATTGGACATTGTAATCTCAAAGTAGCCTGACACCCAGTGATGTCTGGCTCACCGTAATTTGCTATTAGGCACCTGCTGAACAAATGTGGCTTTTTACCTTGCCTTAAGGGAAGCATTAATGGGAAGAAAAATCTACTAAGAAAAAAATAAGAAAATTGATTTTTATCTCAGTTGACAGATATGTATTGAACATCTGCTTTTTCTGGCCAAGGAAAGTATTGAGAGATGCCATGACCTCAAGAACTGGGTAGCTGTTGCCCTTAAAAGGCTTACACTCTAGTTGGAAAAATAAGTCACACACATGAAAGAATAACAAATAATCCAAAATAGTATTTAGTGAATGCCAAGTGAGTGGTCCAGCTTTAAGGGCCAAGTGGAGTTAAGAAGAAGGATATGCATATGTCCAATAGAGTAGTAAGAGAAAGCTTGATAGAGAAGATAGGATGGATAGGATGTATGGCAGAAAAGGAAGAGGATGCATTATGAAGTTATATGAAAAGAGATGAAAGTGAAGGATGTATTTGAGGAGTACAATGAATAGGTCAGTATATCTGAAATGGAAGATAATATTAATCACATGATAGGATACTGGCTAGAAAGGTAATTTGAGGCCAGACTGTGGATGTCCTTGAATGCCAGTATAAGGATTTTGGACCTTTTGATAAAAGAGTAACATGTTGAAAATGTTATTTTAGAATGAGGTCAGTATCTAATATTATATGTCTTCTGCTACTGTTCTCATTAGTTTATACTGTTATATTATTTGAATGGTCTTAAAATCAGCAATAATAATAGGTAGTGTTTATGTAGCACATTAAAATTTACAAAGTGCTTTATATACAGATTATTTCACTTGATACTTAGATTTTACTCCTAGCTCTGGCACTTACTGTCAGGAAAAGTTCCTTAACCTCTCTGAGGTTCAGTTTACTCATCTATAAAATAGCTATAAAAAGCTGCCCACCTCATAGACTTTTCAGAGAGTATTTTGTAAAATGATATAGAAATGTGAGTTGTTCTATGATTGTAGATTTAATGTTTCCTGTAGGTCAGTGCATTAACTCAAATTTCTTCTCTTATCATAACCCCAATTTGCTCTTGAGAGGGAATCATGATACCTTCAAGCACAAAGAATGTTGATTAAAATTTTCAGGGTCAAATTGTTCTCAGTTCTGAGTGACTTTTCTCAGTTAGTAACACTGGTGCTAGTTTCTTGTTAAGTATGAATGAAGGTTTTCTAGTGAAACCTTCACTCTGAGTTCTATTCCTTATTCTCTGGACTTCTGTACACTTCTTACCCTACTAATGTCTCTTCCTGACGCTGACACTCCTGATGGATCACATAATCGATAAAGGAAAAATGGGTGGTATTACTGCATCCTACCCCTTCCATTGTAGGACCATATTGACTTTGTTCCTTTCCTCTTCTGACAGCTTTTGGTATTTATTTTAACCTGACTTTTGTCTGTAGAAAGTTGTAACCCCTCCTGGTGTTGCAGAAATAACCTTGGCTTCTATCAGAGCCTAACAAATTGTAGTGATTTTAAACCAGAAATTCTACAATGAGTTGTGTGTCCATTGTATGAGGACCAACTGCGAATTGTGGGCAGTCTCATCCATTGCTAGAATCAGGTTCCCCTAGAGACTGTGAAGTTATTCACTGCTTTCATAGGGTTTGAAGTGCCAAGGTAGAAGAGTAAGGAGAGGAAATGTAAATACAGCAGATTCCAAGTCCTTTAGTATCCATTCCTACACTGTGATCATCTTACATTATGACATTTATCCAATGACCGATGAGTTGATGCAACATGGTGCATGCAAGACCCAAGACTGTGAGGAGGCAGGAACTGCTTCATGTTTGACTTTGCATCCCCTGCCTAGCGCAATGCCTAGCAACATGATAAGTTATTCATAAATACTTCTTAATTAATTGACCATTACTAAAAAAAATAACTTTTAGGGACAGGAGCTGTGCTTTTATTGATATAAAGAGCTCCCTCATGGTGATGAGATTCTTTACCAATGTAAGTCAGCATCTTTTCTGCAACTTAGAGTCTGAGACAGTTGTCTAGAGCCCTGAGAGGGGGTAAGTGACTTGCGGAAATTCACATGGTCAGTGTGTGTCAGAAACAAGACTTGAAGTCAGGTCTTCCTTGTTATAAAGGTAGGTCTCTAGTTACTCTATCACACTGGGAAAAATTGAATTATATCTACATAGATATATTGTGCATAATGAACAGAGAAGACCTGACGTGGTGTAAAAATACAGTGATTACTTATATGGAGGACCATAAGATATATTGAGAACATCCATGACCAAAAAAATAGGTGGGTAGGTCATGTAATAAAAGTGAAAGGAAATAAATGGTCCATCTGTACATACCCTATTCTCCGGGACCCCCATGACACTAAAAGAGAAAAAGAAATAGGTTTCTAACTTACTGGATAGTACTTCAATGGATCATGGGGAAACATGGATAAGAGTCATGCAGGTTGAGAAGATTTGGAAGGGTTGTGAGCTGTACTGATGGAGGAAGTCCTTATACCAGTGAAATCAGAATAATAACAGAGCGGCAGAGATTTAGAACTGGAGGAGGGGCCTTCAAGTTCATCTAGCCAAATTCATTTTACAGATGAAGAGTCTAGGAACTGGAGACTGAGGTTTGCCTAAGATCATACAGGTCATAAATGGCAGAAGGAGAATTTGATAGTCACTGAATACAGCCTTTTTTTTCACGGTACCTTTAATGGATGCCTGAAAACAATTGTATCAATATATAAAGGACTTAGGATATGAAGAAAAGTGGTATCAATTGACCCAGTACCATACAAGGATGACCTTGTCTCAATCAGTCATACAAGAAGATCTCTGAGTCTCATATTCGATTTATTGTTCATATTTTCAGAGATCTAGATGATGCATGTCAAAAGGATATAGTACTTAATGTACACCACTGGATATATATATATATATATATATATATATATATATATATATATATATAGATAGATAGATAGATAGATAGATAGATAGATATATTGAATGTAACGATGCAAAGAACATTAGAGTAGATGTCAGAGAACCTGGGCAAGAAGCCCAGGTCTGCTATTTACTGCGTGTAAACTTTGGCAACTGACTGAAACTTTGTGGGCCTTATTTTTCTGACAGAGCTAAGCAGCTAATAGAAGAGTTTTCTGGGCCTGCGATCTGAACTGTCCAAGATTGGTAATGAACAGGTAGGTAGGAATATTGACAAAGTTACATTTAGGAATATGGTCAATACTCGGATATTCAAATGCACTCAGAATCTCATTGACTTGGGAGATATTTCCAATGATTGGATTGTAATGCCTTCATGCCTGGCTATCCTGCAGGACGTTTTTCTCCATACTTTCCCATCTGTTCACCAAATGTATCCACCCAAAATGCCAGAGACTGTCCTTTCCTTCTTTCCTTCTTGTTGTGTTTGTCCTTCATTCCCAAAGAGGGCAGTGACATCAGGGAGATAACTTGCAGCTGACTTTGATTTGAGTGAGGGAGGGCTGTGCAAGGTCACCAGCCTCGCTTTCTCCTCCAGAGCCATCTTTGTCCAGTGACCAGATATTCATTGGGATGGCTGGAGAGGGTCCAGTCCTTCTTCCTACTGATATTATGAAGTACCACTCAGATTTCCTCACCTGACTCATGAATGGATTGGGTTAGAGAACCTCTAAGTTTTGTTCAACTCTGATATATTTTGATTCTCTAAATGTTTCTTAGCTAGTTATGAAAGATGATTTTAGAAGCAATTACTTCATTTTGAACTTGTGATGATAAATCTCTATTTTCTGTAATTATTAATTGCTATTAATACTCATTAAGTAATCATTCAAATTTTTCTGGGTCTGCAGTCCGAATGGCCTAAAATTGGTAATAAGCAGATAGGAATGATCTCAAAGTTACATCATGGCAGGTAGGACCATCCTTAACACACAAATATTCACACTGACCTGGAATCTCATTGATCTGAGAACTATCTCCAATGGTTGGATTGTAATCTATCCATGCCTGTCTATTCTGTGGATTTTTTTTTGTCTATACTTTCCCATAGATTCACCAAATGTGTTCACCCAGAATGCCAGATAATTCCCTTTCTTCCTAATGATAATGTGAAGGTATCACTCTGATTGTTATCAAGCCATTCCTTGTTATTCCTAAGTGACTGGCCCATAGTCTCTTCCTATCATATAATTCTTTGGTATCTTTTACTTTCTCTTTAGTGTTTCTTGTTGGTTATACATTTGCTACAACATGTTGCTGTACCACCCCTATGACACACAAAATATGTGCTTCTTTGGAGATGAATTTTATGTCTCATTATGATATAACAATAATGATAAAATTGCAACATTTAAAAGATGATTTTTTTGCTTTTGTGAGAAGACTGGAGTCAGTAAAAGAGATGTCAAATTTCCAAAAAGCAATCCTACCTACTCATCTGTACAACTCCAGGTCCCACTCATTGTCCGTGATACTATCTTTCCCAGATATAGGTAAGGAGGTTAACCTGACATAAAGACTTGAAGCAGCCTTCCTTCCTTCCTTCCTTCCTTCCTTCCTTCCTTCCTTCCTTCCTTCCTTCCTTCCTTCCTTCCTTCCTTCCTGCCCTGGTGGATGATCTCTATTTTTTCCTTATGTTTTTTTCTCTTCTCTTCTGTCCATCCTACATTAACAGTGACCTCATGTAACCCAGGGTGCTCCAGGCTTGTCATTATGATGCTAAACATCAAGCTGAAACACCATCAACAGTGCTGATAATAGCTTCGTATTCTGCTCATAACTTAACTTTTTTATGTCTAATTTTTTTCAAGACCTATGTAGCTCTTTACTAGGTGGCAATGATGGTAAGTGCTTATAAGGAAATGACTGTTACTATGCTAGCTAGCTGATGATCCCTTCCATGCAATAATGCCTTACCCTAATTAAAACGACCAAGCTGTACCACCTGTCCTATGCCTGAAATGTCCTTCAATGCCATCCACCTGTTAAACGGCTAGCAAACTTTCGAAACCATCACTGATTTCTTTCCTACTCCCCCAATCAACAAAACCCTTCTGATGGAACAAGCATAGAAATCTATGGGTCCTCAAGTCAAATCCAGCTGCCACCTTTTTTTAAAAAAGAAAAAACTATGTAACTTTTTATATTTTTAAAATACAACAAAGCTTTATTTAAAAATGTAAAAGTGGTTCTTAAAACAGGTGGAGGGAAGGATTTGGCCCTTGGGAAGTAGTGTCCTTACCCCTGTCTTAACACATAACAAAGCACTTTGTACTTCAATTAATTATATGTATAACATAATCTACAATTATTGTATTAGTTTGGTAATCATTCTGTGTTATTTTTTAGTAGGTTATGAGCCTTGTTTAGTCAAGAATTGTGCCTGACTAGGTGATTTTTTGTGTGTGTGCTTCTCAAATCAGAGTATGAAGGTAACCGCCTCCTGAACCTTTGCAAAATAGTGGTCAGAATCACAGAGGTCTGGAATTTCCTCCTAAATCTGGTATTCATTGAAAGAGATCAGAATAGGTTTGCCTTTTTTTAGACATGTCATTTGCCCCTCAGGTCTGTTGACTGATAGAACCTGAAGGAAGAATGGACTTGATGGGAAATAAACAGTTCCTGAAACAAATTTCTTTTTTGATCCTCAGAATGTGGAAAACCTTTGGTTAAACTGAAGTGGAAAATGATGACCACAGATACAAGCCTGTTTGGGTGTGGAGCCACAATGTGCTCCAAGTTGGCTTATTTCCTGTGGTTGCCTCATGAAAAAGGAGCTGAATATCAGCTGACTGGAAAAAAAGCTGGGGTGGATTTGCTGAGACCTTTCTGATAGGTCGGCCATTCCATGCCTTCTCATGCAACATGCCAGACACATAGCTGCCATGTTAGCTGCTTTTTATTTTTTACTTATTACAAGGATGGAAAATGGGGTACTCACATTTAATGATACGGAAAGCTGCTCTTTTTAGGCAATGCTGACCTCATACTATACGGCAACTTTTCTAAATATTTTTTTTTATGCTGGAAAGATATATTTAAAGTGCAAGTACTAGGGTCCAGGTCAACTTGAATTTCTCAACTATTTACATGAAATAATAGACCTTGTATTTCTAGAGCACTTAGTTTTTTAAAGATTTTCCTTTGTGTTCTATGGTGATGGTAACCCTTTGAAGGTACCAGGACAGACATAACTTCTTTCTTTTATAGATGCAAAAGCTCAGGCCAAGGGAAGTTAAATGACTTATAGCAGGGTTACATTGTAGGTAAGAAGGAGAATTGGGACTAGGAGCCAGATCTTCTGACTCTTGATCTACTGTGCTTTTAATCACATCCCAAGGAGGAGCTCTGACACATTTAACATAATTAAGAGTTTTCTGAAACTCCAAAACTTTGGGGAAACTAAAAAGACCCAAATTGCCACCTGGTATATCAACCCTCCCTCATCCCCTTTCACTTCCACATGAAACTACTGCTCTTTTCTTCCTCTTAATCTCACAGATCACTTTGTTTGGATTTCTCCTTTTTCTCCATAATACCCTTCCTTAAATTGTACTATCTTTTGTGTATGGGGTGCTCATAGAGGACTAACACCTCTGGTGTGAGGGCTTGCTGAACCTTTTTTAATCCTTAGAGCTTGGTCAGACATCAAACCCACCAAGGCCATCCACTGCATTGCGGGTCATCACCAGCTCTCTTGACTTTTATCCTGTCACTGGATTTCAATATCTCTAGAAGAGAGAATGAGGCTGATGACTTTTCACAACTTTGTCTCAATTAAATTCACTTCATGTGCAAGTCAAGATTTCATCTGTGATGTCACTGGTCCTCTTCAAAAATGAAGGAAGAATGACAGCATCTTTGTAAATATGATATTCTCTTTAGTCCCAAGTCTGCAGTCAAATGAGAGTGAGAGAGAGAGAGCGCGAGAGACAGAGACAGAAAGAGAGAGAGCGCGAGAGACAGAGAGAGAGACAGAAAGAGAGAGAGCGTGAGAGACAGAGAGAGACAGAAAGAGAGAGAGCGCGAGAGACAGAGAGAGAGACAGAAAGAGAGAGAGCGTGAGAGACAGAGAGAGACAGAAAGAGAGAGAGCGCGAGAGACAGAGAGAGACAGAAAGAGAGAGAGAGTGTGAGAGAGACAGAGAGAGCGCAAGAGAGAGAGAGGCAGAGAGACAGAGAGAGAGAGAGAGAGAGAGAGAGAGAGAGAGAGAGAGAGAGAGAGAGAGAGAGAGAGAGAGAGAGATTGTATGATGTTTGCAGTCGTTGTATCCTCATGGCCTTCCGTGCAATTGGTACTTGATGCGTATTTGTTGAATTGAATTGATCTCCTCTTGCATCAACTTTTCCAAGTATTAAGGAAATTTAATGACAAACATATTTCTTTCATTACTCATTTAGTGAAACTTTAAGACTGAACTTCTCACAATAGGAGAGCCAGCAGTATCTTTCTCCCTCTCCTCCTCTATTATCTCAACTACAGTTATATGTCTCCTAAGACAAATATATGAGGGGAAGAAACATTTCCAGAGATAATGTTTTTTATTTATTGTATTATTTTGATTGAATCAGACCCCTTTGCAATGTTATCCTCAGGTCATAAGTATTAATTCCAAATAGCCAGTTATTACACAAAATTATGCAAAAATCTGTAGCGTATGAAATGAGGGTTTATATCCAGACTTATCCATCCAATTCTCTTACTAAGGGAAAGTAATATTAAAGATAGGGGACTTAATTTATGTTAGGATGTAAACAAATTGAAACTCTAGGCCAAAGTAGGGAGTGTCAATAATTTAAAGAGACTTAAAAAATAATTCATTCACTTTCAAAAGATAGGGTAGTGTCTGTCTGTCTCTCCCTCCCTCTCTGTCTCTCCATCTCTCTCTTTCTCTCTCTATCTTTCAGAAAGAAAGTCACCCCCCCTTATCCTTAATTTGGGTACAATTTATACGAGTCATGGGCACTTGGACCTGATGACTGCTGAAGCTTCCTCCCAGCTTTATGAGTGTATGATTGGGAATCTTCCTTCCTTCCTTCCCTCTTTTCTTTCTTTCTTTCTTTCTTTCTTTCTTTCTTTCTTTCTTTCTTTCTTTCTTTCTTTCTTTCTTCCTTCCTTCCTTCCTTTCTTGCTTCCTTCCTTCATTCCTTCCTTCTTTCCCTCTTTTCTTTCTTTCCCTCTTTTCTTTCTTTCTTTCTTTCTTTCTTTCTTTCTTTCTTTCTTTCTTTCTTCCTTCCTTCCTTCCTTCCTTTCTTTCTTCCTTCCTTCATTCCTTCCTTCTTTCCCTCTTTTCTTTCTTTCCCTCTTTTCTTTCTTTCTTTCTTTCTTTCTTTCTTTCTTTCTTTCTTTCTTTCTTTCTTTCTTTCTTCCTTCCTTGCTTCCTTCCTTGCTTCCTTCCTTCCCTCCTTCCTTCCTTCCTTCCTTCCTTTCTTCCTTCATTCCTTCCTTCTTTCCCTCTTTTCTTTCTTTCCCTCTTTTCTTTCTTTCTTTCTTTCTTTCTTTTTTCTTTCTTTCTTTCTTTCTTTCTTTTTCTTTTCTTTCTTTCTTTCTTTCTTTCTTTCTTTCTTTCTTTCTTTCTTTCTTTCTTTCTTTCTTTCTTTCTTTCTTTCTTTCTTCCTTCCTTCCTTCCTTCTGCAGTGAACACCAATAAGGTGGGTGACCCTAATATTAATATGAATGTGTATGGCCAGTCCCTAACATTCTCACATGACTGAGAGATGATCTCTGCTGAATCATCCGTGGTTCCAATCATCTATCTAAGAGCATACACATGTGGGAGTTGTAATGTGGGTCCTTGAGTTTTACCTTGTCATAAAAGAGGAAAAAGACCCACATGAATCTACTTTGAGAAGGTTCAAGACTTGAGTACAAGTTATGTGAACAACAATTAACTTGACATGGAGGAAACAGCATTGAAACCCTTGTTAGATAAACTTCAAATATGTGTGCAGTTAATGACCCCACTTCCTCTCCTCTTACTCTCTTCTAAGCTGCCTGTAGTCCATCCTTCAATCTCATCACTCATTTGAAACTAATGATAATGCCTGCTGCTTGGCCCAGGGAAGCTATCGCCCTCTGCTCTCTCCCTCTCCTGTCGCTTGGGTTTGCAAGCTTGATGTTAGCTTTGGTTCCTCACTCTCATTCACTTTGCATTATTATTTGTGAAACCTGACAGTTTCTATAATATTTCTTGCTTATGTCCTCTTCTCTCCACTGAGAGAGCTGCCACTCTAGCTCAGCTCTTCAGCACCTCCCATATGGACTATCCCAATAGACTGAAATTTCTCCTTACCCGGTTATCAAAGTTAATTTCTTAAAGAGCACCTCTCACCCCTAATCAATAAAATCCAGTGGCTCACTGTTACTTCTCAGATCAATTATATAGTCCTCTGTGTGTCATTTAAACTCTTCAAAATAAAAAATCCTTAAGTGCCTATTATATGCCAAGCACATATATAAGAAAGGTGAAAGACATTCCCTCCTCTTAAGGGACTCACATGGAAAAGGAATGTACAAACCAACGCGTACAAGTAAAATATATGCAGACAAATTGAAAATAGAAGAAAGGCTCTAGTATTATGAGGAAATTGAATCTTCCCAACCTGATCCCTTTCTACCTTTCTAGGCCTTCTTACACATTACTTGCCTCTATGTTCCCTACAATCCAGCCTGCTTGTTTCTCAGGTACTTCTGCTTCCCTTCCTTCTCTGTGATTTTATCTTGACTCTTCTGGATGCTTGGAATTCTCTTCTGTTGTACTTCCTGTTACACTCTATCTACTGCTACGCGTTTTGTATCTCTTATTTTCCTTCAAGAATCAGCTCAGGTGCCACATAGTAAACACTTTAATGCTCGTTGATTGATTGATCTTCATTCAAGACCCAAACTCACCATTTACTAGTTGTAGGATCTTGGACAAGTCATATCTTTACTTTGAGTCTTAGTTTCTTATTCTGTTAAATGAAAGAGGCAGACTAAATGTTTACTTCTGTGGCTTTCTGATTCCTATTAAAATATCTTAATGAACTCTATTGTAATTAAGTAATTGTAAAGCAATTTCTTGTTTTAAATCTTATTTTATTTTATTCACGATTTCTATTCTAATCCCTTTCTTTCCATCCTTATGAATTAAGACCAAGACAAATTGACATTGAGGGGCTTGATCCAGTTCAGGGAAGAATCTTTCACCTGTTGGGTAGAACCTTAGTAAATGAATAACAAAAAGAATGAACAAATAATTCTTTAATAGGTGATTCAGAGTTTCTGTTGTATCTTTCAACTCTAATTTCCAGACCAGTTGTTTACTATTATTTATTTGTTCAATGGGATGCCACTGTGTTTTTCTTTAGATTCCCCATGCACATGTTTGTGACCCTGAAAGATGTCTTCAGTCTGTTTTTTCATAGTCCTGTTTCTTTCTGCCACATCAGCTGAATCTATAGTCTTTGAGGCAGCAACTAAAGTCTGTCTGGTTTAATATGTTATTTTTCATGAATGTGACAGATTCTCTGACCCTGAACTCTAGTGCCTACAGGATAGAGTCAGTGAGATGGTGCTGGTTGATAGACAGCTGGGCCCGGAGTCAGAAACATAGGATTCAAATGTAGCCTCAGAAAGTCTTAGTTGTGTGACCTTGAGAAAGTCACTTAACCTTTATTTTCCTCAGTTTCTTCAACTATAAAATGGAGATAGTAATGGCATCTATCTCACAGGGTTGTTGTGAGCATCAAATGAGATATTTTTAAAATCCTCAGCACAGTGTCTGGTACCTAGTAGTTATTTAATAAATCCTTCCTGTCTCCCTTCTTTTTTACCTTCTTCTCTTCCTCCCTTCCTTCTTTCGTCCTTTTCTCCTTTCCATCCTCTTACTGTTTTTCCCTTCCTTCCTTCCTTCCTTCCTTCCTTCCTTCCTTCCTTCCTTCCTTCCTTCCTTCCTTCCTTCCTTCCTTCCTTCCTTCCTTCCTTCCTTCCTTCCTTTTTTTCCCTTTCTCCACAAGGTCTTTGGTGTTTCGTGTGTGGTTATATTCCGTTTCTGCTTACATAGGTAAGAAGTCCTGAAGAAGCTATTGATTTGCCTTGGTGGAAAGAGCATCCACCAAGATGAGATTATGGATTCACCGAAATTTGGAATGGCCATTAAAATTGTCATGGTAATGAGTATGTACTATGAGGGGGCATTTTTAAAGCTCTTTTACCACACATTGTATCATTATAAGTCATGTAGCATTGAAACCAAAGAAAAATATTTAAACTACTTGCCACAAATTTACCTGAAAAGAAAGACTTTCACTTAACATGGTCATTTAGACATAGTATCTGAGTTGTTACCATTACAAGAGGATAAATCTTGTATGACAGAGTTTTCTTAATAGTTACATGTTTCTGTTATCTGATATGTCAAATAGAAAAGCTAACTCTTAAAGATAACTCATACATAGGATTTCTACATTCTTTAACCTATTCATTGATTTTTCATATTAGAGCATTTTAAAGTGTCTTAATGGAGGATATGCTAACATATTCAGCTTAAGAACCATGCCAAGACAGGCGCTGGAGAGCCTGCCAGGGCGTAGTGTGGAGCCTGAGCTGAGCCAGTGGCCCCATCCCTGGAGCCAGCAGAGTTCAGTCCATCGCTGGGTCTTTATTCTAGTCAGCTCCTCTGGGTCAAGTGGGGCCATCAGGGAAAGGACCTGTTTGTTATCTGACCTACCCCCTCCCAAAATGGCAGCCTCTAGTTGGGCACAAGTGTTAAATCTCTACCTGGTGATGCTGAGAAAGAGTGGCAAGTTCACCTCCTACAATTACAGAACTTATGCCAGTAGAAGGATAAGAGAAGCCTTCAGAGAAAATAAGAATGTCAAGGATTCTGCACAAACACAAATGCTAGTGAATAAAGCCAAAAGAAACCTAGAAATAGTTCTGTGACAGACTCACATTAGTGAAATGTACTCAGCTGACACGCTTGTTATTGAGAATCCGACAAAGTCCAGGATCTAATTAAGTTGGGTGGCCCTCTAGCAGCAGCCATGGACCATCTGCAGCAGTCTCTCCCTAAGGACATCTCCCAGCATGCTTTCTGTTGCCTCTTACATCACCAATTCTATGCTGATAAAAGCTAAAAACTTAAAAATATTTCCAGTCTTTTGCTGCCTTAGTGGTAGATGACAATTTCTGTGGTTCTTGTATATATCAGTATGACTGGAACTCAATGAAAATAGTATGTTATATTTTTTTCACCTTTGTGTTCTACTTCATCACTTCTTATGCAGAATATTTCAAAACTGTGTTTCTTGGTTCTTTTGACAATAAAAAAATGTTAAAAAAAGAAAGAAACATGTATGATATAAATCTGAACAGACCTTTCAACAAATTTCAACAGTTCTTGTTCAAATGCAACTTGATATTTAAGAATCAATTAATCAGCAAAGAAATAGGCATTTATTAAGCCCTTGCTGTGTAGCAGGAACAGTTCCAGGCACTGGGATACAAAGGGAAAAAAAACTCAGCTTGCCCTCAAGAAGCTTACATTCCAATATGGGGAGACAGACGTACACAATTATATTTAAGATCCATATATATTAGATGCAAAGTAGCCATAGAAGAGAAGGTGCTAGAAATTGGGAAGACTAGAAAAAATGTCTTTTATACAAGGCACATTTAAAAGGAGTTTTGCAGTCTAGTTGGGAGTCTAAGAAGTACAGACAAGGAGGAAGAACATTCCATGAACATGGACAAGCCATACAAAGGAACAGAGCCAGTAGATGGAGTGTTATATATGAGAAATAATAAGTAGGCTTGCATGACTGAATGGTAGTATATGGATGGTAGTAAGAAGTGTTAAAAATATTGACATGGACCAGGTCAAAAATCATCATAGCCCATTTAAATTGATCAGTGTAATTTAAATCATAACCCACCATAGCAAATGGATAGGGGAGTTCTGAAATGTGAATTAAATAAAATTGTTTTTACTCTAGGAGAGAAACTGAAAAATCATAAAACAGAAAAGCAAGTTGCTTTTAGGAACCTAATCTCCACAAAGTTCACTTTCCTGTATTTCACCTTTTGATTTTTATTCTCGTAAAAATCCCAATTCAGTTCCTTCTTTTTTTTTTCTCTTGGTTTTTGAGTTAATCAACCAATCATTCAAAAAGTATGTATTAATCATCTTCTATGTGTCAGGCACCATGGTACTTGCTAGTGATACCAAAAGAAAAAATAATAATCCTCACCCTCAAGGAGCTTGCTTTCTATGGAGAGAAACAATATATTAAGTATCTAATTGTTTCTTCTGCTGGTTTCCTTCCAGCATCGCTGTACTGGTACTTTCTCTTGATTATAGGCATAAAAAGAAGCAACAGACTTTGGGATTTATGCTTTTGGATATCTATAATATCTCTTAATGATACTAGAGAGTTTGCATGTCTTCCTGAAACATAGAAAAGACAAGTGGGAGAAGCATACTAATGCTTTCAGGATAAGACTTGGTTGAGGAGGCAGAGGAGGTAATTAACATTAGTCTAACTTTATTGGAATATTTGAGGATACAATGATTTTTAAGACTCTATATTAAGATCATCATTGTCTAAACAGTGATCAAAAGCAAGGTGACTGCTTGAGAGAGTGACATGTTAACTTTTCTTCACACAGGATTGATTTTCCATGAGACTCTGCAGCACTTACTTTCTCATAGTTCGGTTTATCCTTAAACAGTTAAAATTTCATGAATTTGTGTTCCTTACATCTGTTCTTCTTCTTCCACTTAATTAATGCATTTTTATTCTAATGTGTTCATCATTCATAAAAAAATTGACTTGTTCTTGTTTAGTTTTAAGAGGAATCTGTCCACTGTAAAATATAGTCCAATAAAATGTTCATCGTGATAACATCTGCTTTCTACCATAGCAGTGGAAAGGAGAGTCATAGATCAAGTTGTCATGTAAAATATAGCTGGAGGTTCCTCATGGCAAAGGCAATAATCTAGTGGGAGAAATTGGTAGGAATGCCAACTCCTCAGTGGAGCTTTACTGCAATTCCCTTCTGGAACCTCTGATTTCTAATTGGAGGAGGGGCAGAAGGCAAAGAGGAATCAAGAGTCAGACAAATGCAGAGAAGGCAATGGCAGTGACTTTTGAGCAGTAGGGTTGGTTATCTTTTCAGAATCAATTATCAATTCAATAAACACTAAGTGCCCACTTCATGTCAGGTGCTGTGCAATGAAATGATGTTAACAAATAGGTTTATAATGTTAAAAGTTGATTATTTCTATGTTATCTGAACAAGAGGAGGCAAGCAACATGGCATAATGGAAATAATGTTGAACATGAAATGTGTGAATTCAATTGCTAGCTGGGGTATTACTAGTCATGCAACCAATGGCAGCAAAATGACAAAGTAAATAGAATGCTGGGCCTGTAATCAGGAAGATCTGAGTTCATATCCCACTTCAAGCATTTACTAGATGTGTGACCCTGCTACCTGACTCAGTTTCCTTAACTGTAAAATGGGGGTTATAATTGGCAACAGCCAAGTGTGGTTGGAAGTATAAAATGAGAAAATATTTGTAAAGCACTTAGCACAGTGCCTGGCATAGAAAACCTTTTTCTTTCATTTTTTTCTTCCTTGTCTGAAAATGAGGGAATTGAATGACAAAACTTTTAAGATCTTGTGAGTTCTAAATCTTATAACACTCAATCACTGTTGTTTAGAGAAATGCAAATTAGAACAACTCTGAACTACCACCAAAGATTACCTAATATGACAGAAAAAGAAAAAGATAAATATTAGGGGGGATATGGGAAAATCAAAATACTAATGAACTGTTGGTACAAAAATATGTATAGCAGCTCTTTTAGAGGTAGCAAAAAATTAGAAATTGAGGGTGTGTCTGTTGGTTGGGTAATGGCTGAACAAGCTGTGTATATCATTGTGATAGAATACTATTCTACTATAAGAAGTGACAAGCAGGATGCTCTCAGAAAAACCTGGAAAGGTTTACATGAAATGATGCAAAGTGAAATGAACCAGGAGAATAGCAATATTGTGTGATGTATGATGATCTACTATGAATACCTTAGGTATCTTAGCTATACAATGATTCAAGAAAGTTCTGAAGGACTTATGATGAAATGGACTTATGATGTCCATTTCCAGAGAAAGAACTGATAGAGCCTGAATTTAGATTGAAAATGCTTTTTGTTTACTTTATTTTTCTTTATTTTTTTTTGATCTCTGTTTTCTTTCACAATATGACTTACAAGGAAATGTATTTTGCATGATGGCACATATATAACCGATGTCAAATTGCTTGCCTTCTCAATGAGGGGGTAGGGGAATAAGGGAAGGAATATGGAACTCAAACTCAAAATTTGAAAAAGGAATGTTAAAATGATTTTTGCATATAGTTTGGGAAAAATAAAATATTAAATTTTAAAAAATTAATACTACCACTCATATCTTACTCTGGTACTCATTATAATAAGGAAGTTATACTGAGCTTTCAAAGTGTTTGAACATGGGTCCAATCTGGGACATAATGCATGACATAATTTGGGTCTATAGTTAAAAAGGAATAGGAGGGGAAGATAACCCTTCTCCATATCTAGACAGTTCATGGCACCCATGATATGGGCAAACCTGACCTTCATCTTTGGGGCACATCTGCTAGAAAGAAAGTAAATATCCCAACCAGGCAGTTTTTAAAAATATGACCTGGCACACAGTTAATGGAAAAGGAGATTGCCATCCACATAGGAAGGGAATGCAGGATTTCTTCTCCCAGAAGCAAGGTGCCTCCACATTACGGGCATATTCCAAAACCTGTTTAGACATACTTTTATTTATTCATTTCTGCATGCATTAATTAATTCACCATGTGTTTAATTAAGTACTATGCTGATTTATGGAAATACAGAAATTAGTCCCTATCCCCAAAGAACTTACACTGTAATGGAATGTATACTTGTCCTTCAATGTTGTGAGATTTTAGCTAGCTTTTCTAATAGATTTATATAGAAAAATGATAGTATTTTTGCTCTTTTCCAGTAATATGCATTTTCACTATTTTTCTGATAACATACCATTTTTGATATCTTACTCATTAGTTACTCCTCCATAAATTTTAATCCAAATGAGAGACTGTAGTGGTACCAAGGTAGTTTATTGGCAAAGAATATTTTTGTGGAAGCTTAGTATTTTAGTATCTTTCAAATTATACCAGGTTAGCAGCTGCCTACTCTGTCTTTACATAGATTTAGCCTTGATGATAGGAAATGTAGTCAAGAATGGTGTCTTACCTTGATGGTACATACCTACATATAATAAGTTGTAATCATTTGCTCTTCTTACCATAAATTGTTTGTGCTAAAAAACTCTACCTCCCCTTCTGAACTTTTTAATTGTGGTTAAGCCTTCTCTAAAAATAGATTCAAAGGTGAGATTGCCAATTATCTAGGTCTCTCAGGCTTCACATAGAGTTATAGGCATTTGGAAAGGGTAGTGAAAGCATTTGATTTCTCCAGGTCTCTGTAATGCTTTTGGCTCCATGACAAATCCATTAATGTGCTAGTTCAAAGTTGTCCACCTTGCACAATTAAATTAAACATTATTTTTGCTCCCCACAGAAAAAATGGGGCAAAGCACCCAAAGTAAGAGCTGGCAACCTGGAGGATGAACTATGCCAGCACTAACGTAATTTATAAACACTTCATCAAACTCCAACTGTCCAACTTTCCCTCCCCTGTCTTCAGTAATTGACAAGTGATAGGAAAAATAAGCATTAGGGTGTGTGGTTATAATGTGGTATGCATGTGGGACTTTCTGGTCTTTTGTCTTTTTTTGCGGGGTGGGGGAGAGAGAGACAGAGACAGAGACAGAGAGACAGAGAGAGACAGAGACAGAGAGAGAGAGAAATAGTTGAAGTGCAGATGCAAATATGTGCCCAATGCTTTCAGAGCACATCATTAAATGATACTGCTCATTGGCTTCCCAGTATATTTGGGGGGTATTTGGCACATTTTCTATTTTTATTAGTTTCTGGAAAAATTGGCTTTTACTTTGCTCTCTGTCCAATGCCAAGTTTGAGTTGAAAGTGAGCATTACATCAGCTTGTTTCCAGGCCCTGGAGAAAAGGCCAGTCTGTATGGACAAATTCACATGGAAAGCCAAGGGAAGAGACAGATAATGTCTGTTCAGAAATGAATGTAGTGATTTCAGTTTTTACTCATTTTGTTATTTTCTCTCTTTTTTTTTTTTTTAAAAAAAACCATTTGTACTAAATACACTCAAAAGATAAAGGATCTTGTTAAATATATACATATATGTATATATATGCATAATGTTGGATAATATTCAATCATTTTTGTGATAATCAATTAAATAATAAATTAGATGTAAATTAGAGCTCAGTATAGTGGTTGGAGAAAAAAAGATAAGCAAGTCACAGAGAGAAGGTAAGAGATATCCTAGATGCTCCAGTGGTATCTACATAATGTCAAAAAATAGATAAAGGTCCTCAGAATATTTTGGGGATTTCCTTTTGGAGGATGGATGGGAGGATATGGACAAATTGCAGAGTATAAACAGGCATGGATAATTTACAATCTACAATATATTATAAGAACATAGTTGAGCTCAAAGCGCTATCCAAGTATACTGGATTAGATAGCATTTTGCAGAAAGAGATAGGGATAGAGTTATAATGTTTTGGCTCCTCTTTTGTGTCCTTCTACTACCTGTCTCCATGAACTTCATGTCAATTAATTTTCTATGTGCCTCATTGCCACAAAGAAAAATAGCTACTCATTCAAAACCACATGTAAGGTAACTCTTTTTCATGTAGGACTACTTCCAGTGTCAATTCAGATATTTTGTGATTATCATCATTTTATTTTGCCACAAATTGAACAATGCTGCACATGTGGTTTGATGACTATCAAGTAAAAATACTAGTGATGTAGGAGATCATAAAATACATTTGTATACTCTTTTACTGTGGTGAGATTAGGAAACTACTATGTGCAGGGAAGATAAGTGACTAAGTTTGGAATGACCAACTGCTTGAAAGAAAGAATACTTCAAATTAGGAGAAACAAGGGAAAAGACTAAAAACAAAACAATAAATTAAAGTGCTCTGGGTTGTGTTTGGATTATTTTATTGTCATGATTCTTGGGTGTGGTGAAGTTTCCTGGCTTCTCTCTGTAGTTTCATCAGGGACGTTGACTATCATATATGACACTGTAGCTTCTGGCACTGTAGCTTCTGGCATTGTGCCTAGGCTAGATGGAGAAAGCACTGGGAACTTAGGAGAAATTTAGTCTCCCAAGTCCCACATGTGTCAAGTGATAACCAAATGGCTCTGATTCTTCTCCTGCACTGAGATTACCCATTCCCACATGTTGTTATTGTGATTTTTCAGGAGCGTTATGATACGTGCATGTGAGGCCCTTTTGGCGTTGAGCTGCTAGGAAGGTTCATAAGTGCAGATAAGAGGGTATATGTTTGCGGTGGTTTAGGTTCATTCAGGAACACCTGGATGGGAAAGTTGAATATGATTTTCTTTATGAAGTTTACATCTATGATCATTTGGGCAGACTTTAAAAAGGGGAGAGAGAGAGAGAGAGAGAGAGAGACAGACAGAGACAGAGAAAGACAGGCATTTAGAGCAAGGCAGAGTGAGAGAGGGACAGTAGCATGGTGTATATATATAGGGAGCTGGCCTTGGAGTCAGGAAGAGTTTTGATCAAGTCCTGCCTCTGACCCATACTGCAGGGAAATATTTTAAATTCCATCACTCTCTAAGACAGCAAATTACATAAAAGAGGACTGACCTATACTGATGGAAGGAAATTTCTTTTTTTTTTAATAAAAATTTATTTATTTAACTTTTTACATTCATTTTCACAAAATTTTGGGTTCCAAATTTTCTCCCTTTTTATCCCCTCCCCCCACCCCAATACACCGAGCATTCTAATTTCCCCTATCACCAATCTGCCCTCTCTTCTATCATTCCTCCCTTCTCTTGTCCCCATCTTCTCTTTTGTCCTGTAGGACCAGATGACTTTCTATTCCTCATTAACTGTATGTCTTATTTCCTAGTAGCAACAACAATACTAAACAGTTGTTCCTAAAACTTTGAGTTCCAAATTCTCCCCATCCCTCCCTCCCCACCCATTCCCTTTGGGAAGGCAGGCAATTCAATATAGGCCCTATCTGTGTAGTTTTGCAAATGACTTCCATAATAGTCGTGTTGTGTAAGACTAACTGAATTACCCTCCACCCTATCCTGCCCCTCATTGTTACTGTTCTGTCTTTTGATCCTGTCCCTCCCCAAGTGTTGACTTCAAATTGCTCCCTCCTCCCTTTGCCCTCCCTTCCATCATCCCTCCCCCTTGCTTATCTCCTTCTCCCCCACTTTCCTGTATTGTAAAATAGGTTTTCATACGAAAATGAGTGCGCATTTTATTCCTTCCTTTAGTCGAATGTGATGAGGGTAAACTTCTTGTTTTTTTTCTCAGCTCTCCTCTTTTTCCCTCCACTAAAAATTCTCCTGCTTGCCTCTTGAATGACATATAATTTACCCCATTTCATTTCACCCTCTTTCCTCCCCTACATTTCTCTCTCACCATTTACCTTAATTTCTTTTAAGATATGGTCCCATCCTATTCAATTCACTCTGTGCTCTCTGTCTTTGTATGTGCGTGCATGTGTGTATGTGTGCACGTGTGTACGTGTGTGTGTGTATGTGTGTGTGTGATCCCACCAACTACCCACATACTGAAAAGTTTTAAGAGTGACAAATATTGTCTTTCCATGTAGGAATGTAAACAGTTCACTTTTGGTAAGTCCCTTCTGACTTCTCTTTGCTGTTTACTTTTTCATGCTTCTTCTCATTCTTGTGTTTGAAAGTCAGATTTTCTTTTCAGCTCTGGTCTTTTCATCAAGAATGCTTGAAAGTCCTCTATTTCATTGAAAGACCATATTTTCCCCTGAAGTATTATACTCAGTTTAGCTGGGTAGGTGATTCCTGGTTTGAGTCCTAGTTCCTTTGACTTCTGGAATATCCTATTCCTCGCCCTTTGATCCCTTAATGTAGAAGCTGCTAGATCTTAAGTTATCCTCATTTTCTTTCCACAATACTGGAATTGTTTCTTGCTAGCTGCTTGCAAGATTTTTTCCTTGACCTGGGAGTTCTGGAATTTGGCCACAATGTTCCTAGGAGTTTCTCTTTTTGGATCTCTTTAAGGTGGTGATCGATGGATTCTTTCAATACTTATTTTGCCCTCTGGTTCTAGAATCTCAGGGCAGTTTTCCTCGATAATTTCATGGAAGATGATATCTAGGCTCTTTTTTTGATCATGGCTTTCAGGTAGTCCCATAATTTTTAAATTGTCTCTCCTGGATCTACTTTCCAGGTCAGTTGTTTTTCCCATGAAATATTTCACATTCTCTTCCATTTTTTCATTCTTTTGTTTTTGTTTTGTGATTTCTTGGTTTCTCAGAAAGTCATTAGACTCCATCTGTTCCATTCTAATTTTGAGAGAACTATTCTCTTCAGTGAGCTTTTGAACCTCTTTTTCCATTTGGCTAATTCTGCTTTTGAAAGCATTCTTCTCCTCATTGGCTTTTTGAACCTCTTTTGCCAATTGAGTGAGTCTATTTTTCAAGGTGTTATTTTCTTCAGCATTTTTTTGGGTCTCCTTTAGCCAGGTATTGACCCGTTTTTCATGCTTTTCTTGCATCTCTCTCATTTCTCTTCCCAGTTTTTCCTCCACCTGTCTAACTTGATTTTCAAAATACTTTTTGAGCTCTTCCAAGGCCTAAGCCCACCGGACATCCCCCTGGGATGTCTGGGATACAGAAGCCCCGACCTCCACATCTTTCCCTGATGGTAAGAATATTTCCTCGTCATCAGAATTTAAAGGTGGGAACATTTGCACCCATTCAAAGTAGCTCTCTATAGTCTTATTTTGCTTCCTTTTTCAGGGCATTTTCCCAGCCAGTTACTTGACTTCTGAGATTCCTGTCCACCCCCTGCCTAGATCCGCCCAGCTAATGCTTGGGGTCTGAGATTCAAATGGGCTTTCCACAGCAGGTGCAGCTGCTATTCAATGTGAGCTTAAGTTCTGGTGCTCAGGTGGGGGCAGGGACGCCTCCCAGGCTCAGTTCCCTCAGGGGCTTTATGCAGAGACCTTCAGTAATGAAGATCCTGCCTGTTCGGGGAGTTCTGGGCTGCCGCTGCTGCCTCTGCCGCTGCCTCTCCCACTCCCTCCACCGCTGCCTCCCAAGGGGTCCCGAGTCATGAAGACACCCTGCTCCCCTCTCGGCCAGCCCAGATGTCTCTCTCACTGACCTGTAGCGTCTGTGGTCAGAGGGACCTTCCCGGCCACCCGAGGTTCTGTCCCTGAAGCCTACTCGGATCTGCTCCTCTGGGGCCGTGTGGCCAGGGCAGCACAGAGGTGAACTCCACTTTCCGGGGCGCGACGGACCCCTGGGGATGGCTCTCCAGGGCTCTCTGGAACAGAAATCTTTTCCACTGTGTTTCTGCATGCCTTGCAGTGCTCCAGAATTCATGGGGAGTTCTTCTTGTAGGAAATATATGGGCTGTGGGTTTGGAGCTAGCATATGTGAGTCTTTCTACTCCGCCATCTTGACTCCACCCCCAAGGAACTTTCTTATATGGAAATTTCCTGTACCAATGAAATTGCATGCCCAGTCTCAGACCTTAATAGAGGACTAATCACAGATGGAATCTAGTTAGTATTTGAAAGATGAAACTTTCATGAGGTCCTCCAAATGGAAAGCAATTGTTTGGCATGGTAACAAAAATCATGAAGTTGCATGCACCTACATGGTAGGGTTTCTTAATCTTTTTTGTGTCATAGATTTCTTTAATGGTCTGACAAAGACTTTGATCTCCTTTTAGAATGTTTTTAAATGCATATAATAAAATACATAGGATTGTAAAGGAAATGAATTATATTGAAATCTCATTATAAATATATGTATATCTATACATTGCAAATGTATATATATATATATATATACACACACATATATGTGAACATACAGACATAGACATAGATATAGACATAAACATATACACATTCCTGCATGCATACACACATATGTGTATGTGTGTATATATACATATATAGAGATAGAGATATCTCTCTATATATATTCATGGACCCCAAATAAGAACCCTGGTTATGTAAGATTATATAAGACTGGGGCTATATTTGGTCAAGTTAGTCAGAACAGTCAAAACAGTTTGTAATTTTAGGTATGATTTTAATGGATGCAGGAAATCCTATAGACTTGTGAATTCTTATTTCTAGGTAATAAAAAAAAAGATCTAAAATCTGTGCATTTTTAGTCACTAAAGAAACTCTATAATTTAGAGTAATTTCTTTATGGATCTGTAGTTTTATTAATGTGGGTATTCCCTCCACTGATGCATATTGCTGCACTTTGATATTAGTAGATTTGTCACAGTGGACAGAATGATAGATCACATACTGTTAGTGCCATAACTAGGCTGGAGCAAACAGGTCTTTCTTTCCCTCATATCACTAATGGCACTTGCAACATAGATATACTTGATTTTTAGGATCTAGTTTGGTGAATAATTAGTTCAAATATTAACTGTCTGCCATTTCCCCCTATAATTTCCCTGGAAGCATCATGACTGTATTAGAAAGCATGTTTTGTATTATTTGCCCCAGAATAAAATTTCTAGTTACAGTTCTACATTGTGGTCATACTTTTGAGCATGAACCATCAGAACTTAGCTGGGAAGGTACTCTAAGGATAGCCATTGTCCACTGTTTGGCCCCTTTTCTAAATTTTTTCAGCTTGTGGTGTCCTATCAGGGGTTGTAATCCACTGCCCCAGTATAGGAGAACCCAAGGTCGCCTCTACACTGTAATGAAGCACTAGTATAGGACTTAAGTTAGGGGTTTCAAAATTAAGATGTTATTTAATTTTTGTATCTTACCAACTTGCACAAAAACATTTGAGGTAGTTTAAAAAATAAGTACAATACAATACAAAATTAAGGCCAATGTAAAACAGAATGATAAAATAGAGCAAAATCAACTAAATAGAGCAGAAAACTGGATGTTAGGTAAAAATATAAGCTAGGCAATTATCCAACTTTAGCTCCAAGTTTCTTGTCAGGTAAGATAAAAATAGAAAAAAAAAGTGTTGGACGCTATAGTTTTGTATGACTAAAAAATGTAAAGGGTCTTCTGGAAAGACATGATTTCTCATTGATATGTGATTCAGAGAGGAATTTATTATGTGAGTCTTTATGTAATTCATGCTGAAAAACTTAATGAATAAGGTCAACTATGGCTTTCTAAGAGACACAGAATCATTTTTCAAAATGGAACATGTTTTTTATGTGAACTATTTGTCAAAAAAATTTTAAAAACGTTTCCAGATTTTGGAGCCCCATACCAGTTAATACTCAGAATTCGGCAGAGACGATTCTGAATGGTGTGTTGGTTGAGTTAATTAAATTAGTATAATAATCATTATACTCTGTCTTCCTCAATTGTCCTTTTTATGTTTCCTTAGACACACTGTTTTTGCTGTACTATGTTTTGTTTTGTTGCTGTATATGGCCATCAAGTTTTCCCTAGAGGTAAATTTATTTCATTAATGGCAGATGTATTTCTCATGTTTAGAGTCTGTAAAATGCCTAAGGATTCTTTGGGATAAAAAAGTCTATTAAAGAGAACAATATTAATATTATTACTCTAGTAATATCCTCCCAAATTGACACTCAGAAATTAGAGCCAACAATCACATCACAGTAATTGTTCACACATTTCAGGGAAATATTTAACAACTTCACAAAGAAACCACAACAGCCAACTTCACTTGAACAAACTGGTAGATGGGAAGAGAATCCTGGTTTGTTTTTGATTCTTAGAGTTGAATCCTGTGGGCAGGCTGTGAAGCTGAACTTCTACATTATTAAATGACTTTGAAAAGTTCAGATTTCTTAACAAGAGTAACATTTCAAGAGAGAAGCTGCAGAAACATAGAACTGTCTGACTGGGGTTGTGTCTATATAATGTCTCTATGTAACCCTAAAATCTCATTTATGTGTAAAGTCAAAAGTTCAGGCAATCATTCCAAAGTTTTATCTTTGTTATGATGCATGCTGTAATGAAAAGACATTTTTAAAGTTTATTTTCAAGTGGATTTGCCAGTTTCTATATGATTAATCAATTAATGTTATTAAATGCCTACAGATCCTTGTTCAAGGTCCTGGAAAAGATCCAATTTATATATGCTTGTACTCATGGAGTCTAGTAGGGTCTGTCAGTAAGTAAACCCAACTTCACAAAATTTACATGAAAACTAGGTTTATTACAAGAAAAATGAACATATATTTAACAGGGCTTAAGATAAAAGCACAGATAATTGTGATATGTGATATTACATGGGATGAACTCATGTATCCATGCTAACTGGTTCCATTATAAATCTGTGTTATCTATTTTGACTTGGTCCTTACTCAGGTATGATAACCCTTTTACTTTTCTCTTTCTTCAAACTGTTATACCAATAGATGATATTGCAAATGAGATAATGTAAGATCCTTGTTATCATCATCACCAGCAGCAGCAGCAGCATGATTTACTGAAAAAATACAGATCTACTTTTATGAACTCCCTCTTCTCCTATAATTGTACACCTCAAATATCTTCAGGAACATAATTTCCTTTTTGATCCAGTTTGTGACAAAAACATGTCCCTTCTTGCCAAAGTCAAGTTCTCTATGTTCTTGATCCCATCCTTTTTTCACACTATTGACCATCCCATCCTCCTTTACTTGGTGTCATGAAGACAGCTCAAGTCATATCTAAGACACCAGCTATGTGACCCTGTCACAGAACTTCATTTCCCACAATCCCAGTTTACTCATGTAAAAATGTATAAAATGGAAATAATAACAATACCTTCACAGGGTTGAGGTGAGAATCAAATTAAATAATAGACTGGAAGTGCTTTGCAAATGTTTAATCACTGTTTAAATATTAACTTGTATGCCTGTGCTTAGCAGAGTGCCTAGTAAAAAAAATATTTTAACAAGTGCTTGTGGATTCATTGATTGATTGATTTATAATATTGCTGTCACTTGGTTCTTCTCTTATATGTCTAACTGCTCCTCAGTTTCCATGTTGCATCCTCCAAATGTGAGTATACCACCGGGATCTGTCTTGAGCCCTCCTCTCTTGATTCACTGCATATCCTGTTGCATACTACTTCAGCCCCCACTGGATTAACCACCATCCAATGCAAATGACTTCCACATATAATGTAGCCCTACTCTCTCCTAAACTGAATTCCAGTTTCATATCAACAAGTACCTATTAGATATCTTGATTTTTGTGTCCCACAGGCACCTCAGCATATCAAAAACTACTGATTATCATTCCTCTCAAGCTCATCACTTTTATGAATTTTCTTATTTCCACTGAGAGGATCACTGTGCTTTCAGCAACTAATGTTCATAATCTTGGTGTCATATTTGGCTCCACATGTTCACCAATCCTTCATATCAGTTTATTTTAAGCCTCATCAATTTTACCTGCTTTATTTCTTGCATGAATCCCATTTTTCTCTACTGACACAGTCACCACCATGATATAAGCCCTCACTACTTCTTGCTTGGGCTATTATAACTTCCTAATATGTCTCCCTGCCACTAACCTTCCCTTCCCTCCTCAATCCATGTTCTACATGACTGCCAAATTGATATTCCTAAAACATAAACTCTGACCAGTTTACTCCCTTAACTCAAAAGTTTTCAGTGGCTCCCTCTTGCTTCAAAATACCAAATTTCTGTTTTGATGTTTAAAGCACTTAAGTATTTTCCTCCATTCTATTTTTCTAGACTAATGTCATCTTCCTCATGCTCTCACTATTTCAGTCAAATTGGGTTAGATGCCTTTTCCCATTCATGACATTTTCAATCTCCCACTGCCGTGTCTTTGTGCTTTCCTCCTATAAGTGGAGTGATATCCTTCATTTTCTCTACCTCCTGAAATCTCTAATCCCTTCAGTGCTCATCACAAACATCAGCCAATCAATCAATAAGAAAATTATTAAGTATTCATGTGATAGGTTGTGAAAAGTGCCTGGAATACACAGAGAGAACAAAAGAAAAATAAAACAATTCCTGTCCTCAAGGAGTTTCCATTTAAATGAGGAAGAAAATATATTAATTAGAGCACACAATATAAATACAGAGTAGATGAAACATAACTTTAGAGAAAATTATATGTGGAGGACATGAAGGGGGAAGGGAAGGCTACCTGGAGGAGGTACCACCCAAGCTGAGTCTTAAAGAAGTGAGCAGTTCTAAGATTCATGGGCTGAGGGACAGAGCATTCCAGAAATAGGGAACATCTATTACCAAAGCATGATGATGAATGGTAGACAGTTATGTATAAGGAATTGGAAATAAGCCAGTTAGGCTAGCTGCTAGACCATAAAGTATATGGAGGGAAATCAAATTTAAAGAGAGTGAAAATATTAAGAATTGCTTAAAATGACAAACAAAGAAGTAAAAGAAAGGCAACAGTTTTTTGAGGAGGGATATGAATTGTTCAGACATATGTTAAGAAAAGTCACTTTGGAAATGATACGGAAGATAAATTGAAATAGAAAGAGACTGGAGTCAGGTAGACCAACCAGAAGGCTATTATAGTAGTCTAAGCAAAAGGTAATAAAGATTGGCACCAGGTTGGTGGCTGTATGAGTGTAGAGAAGGGAACATATGAGAGGTGTCATGAAGGTAGAAATCGTAAGACTTAGAAATAGATTGGATTGTGGGGTGAGTGAGAAAGAACAATTTAAAAGGGAAGTAAGGTTGAGGATGTGGGTGACTAAAAGGGTGGTGGTTCCCTTGATACTAATAGAGAAGTTCAAAAAATGGGAGGGTTTTATTGGAAATATAATGAGTTTTGTTTCAGATCTATGGAGTCAGAGATGCCCATGGGACGTACAATTCAGAATGTTTTACAGGTATTTAGTGATGTGAAACTGGGGCACAAAAGAGAAACTAGGACTAGTATAAGTAGATCTGAAAAATATCTGCATAGAAATGATGATCGAGTTCCTGAGAGTTCATGAATTCATCAAATTATCCAAGTGAAAGGCATAACAGGCCCAGGACATACCCTTTGGGGACATATACAGTTAATGGCATGATATGGATGATGACCCAGCAGAAAAAGAGAATGGTTAGGCAAGTAGACAGACCATAATCATGAAAAATGAGAGAAGAGTGATTACTGAAATAGACAGTGGTTAACTATCTCAAATGATACAGATAGTTCAGGAAGGATAAGGATCAAGAAAAGTCAATTAGATTTGTCAGTTAAGTGATTATTGATAACTTTGGAGAAAGCAGTTTCAGGTGGATATGAGTTGACAGACAAATTTGAAAGGGTTTATAAGAGAGTGAGGAGATAGAAAGAAGAGACACTGATGAAGTTTTTCAAGAAGTGTATCTGAGAAGGAGAGCAAAGATATAGGCTTCTAGCTGGAGGACATGGTAGGAGTTAATGAGGTTTTTTGAAAGGATAGGGGAGACTTAAAGTGACTTGATGATCAGTAAGTCAAAGAGTTCATTCAGATTGAAGATCAGAGAAAAAATAAGTATGGTAGTAGGGGTAAACTTCTGGAGAAATTGGGAGGAAATTGGATCAAAGGGACAAATAAAGGGAGTGGTGTTTTCAAGTGGAAAAATAATCTCATCAAAAACTGGAGTGAAAGAGGACGTAATAGAATTTGATGACAGGATATAAAAAACACTCATAAATCATCGGCATTAAAATGGATAATTTTGAAGGATTTGAGACTTGGAAAAGGGAAGAAGAGAAAGCTCTTGATTAATGGCCTCCACTTTTTGGTGAAGTATTTTGAGAGGTATGAAGCAATGCCTTTAGCAGAGAGCATGGAGGGAGAAAGATGCATGAGAAATTTAAGGGGAGAAAAAAATATGTAAGAGTTGCTGTGTCTAAAGGTTTACATGAATAAAGCAGAGAAAGAGGAAGTCAGTGAATTGGGCATGCAGCTAAAAATGGTAGAAAAAGAACAAGTTTTAAATACTCAATTAGAAATTCTGAAAATCAAAGAGATTAATAAAATTGAAATTAAGGAAACTATTGAACTAATAAATAAAACTAAGAGCTGGTTTTATGAACAAATAAATAAAATAGATTACTCTTTGGTTAATTTGATTTAAAAAAACAAAGAACGAAGAAAACAAATTATCACATATCCAAAATGAAAAGGGTGAATTCACCAGTAATAAAGAGGAAATTAAAAACAATAATTAGGGGCTATTTTGCCCAACTGTATGCCAATAAATCTGATAATCTAGGTGAAATGGATGAATATTTACAAGAAATATATAAATTGCCCCAATTAACAGAAGAAGAAATAAAATGCATAAATAACCTCATTTCAGAAAAAGAAATTAAGCTCACAAAGAAAAAAATCTCCATGGTCAAATGGATTCACAAGTGAATTCTACCAAATATTTAAAGAACAATGAATTCCAATACAATCTAAATTATTTGGGAAATTAGGCAAAGGAGTAGTCCTACCAAAGTCTTTTTATGATACAAGTATGGTGCTGATGCCTAAACTGAGAAGAGCCAAAACAGAAAAAGAAAATTATAGAACAATTTCCCTAATAAATTTAGATGCAAAAAATATAAATAAAATATTAGCAAAGAGATTACAGTAATTTATGATGTGATAGTACCTTCTGACCAGGTGGGATTTATATCAGGAATGCAGGAAATTAGGAAAATTATCAACAAAATAACCATATCAATAATAAAATTAACAAATCATATGATTCAATCAATGCAGACAAAGCTTTTGACAAAACATAGCACCCATTAACATTTAAAACACTATTGAGCATAGGAAGAGATGGAGACTTCCTTAAAATAAGTAGCTTCTATCTGAACCTATCATCAAACATTATACATAATAGGGATAGGCTAGAAGCTTTCCCAGTAATATTGAGGTGATACAAAGATGTCCATTATTGCTATCATTTTTCAATATTGAATTAGAAATATTAATTTTATCAATAAAGAAAGAGAAATGTTAAGGAATTAGAATAGGCAAAGAGAAAACAAAGCTATTACTCTTTGCAGATGATATGATAGTATACCTAGAGAATGCTAGAGAATCAACTTTAAAAACTACCTGAAATAATGATTTTTAGCAAAGTTTCAGGATATAAAATATACTCACATAAATCATCAGCATTAAAATGGATAATTTTAATTACTATAAATTAAAAAGTTTTTGCGCAAAGCCAATGCAACCAAGTTTAGAAGGAAAGCAGAAAGCTGGGAAAGAATTTTTACAGCCTGTGTCTCTGATGAAGATCTCATTTCTAAAATATACAGAGAACTGAGTCAAATTTTAAGAATACGAATCATTCTCCAATTGATAAATGGTCAAAGGATATGAACAGGAAGTTTTCAGAAGAAGAGATTAAAGTTATCATAGTTACATGAAAAAATGCTCCAATTCACTATTATTAGAGAAATGCAAGTTAAAACAACTCTGAGGTACCACATTCCACCTGTCAGATTGGCTCATATGACAAAAAAAGGGAAAATTATAAATGTTGGAGAAGATGTAGGACATTTGAAGCACTAATATATCGTTGGTGGGGTTGTGAACTGATCCAACTATTCTGGAGAGCAATTTGGAACAGTTCCCAAAGGGCAATAAAACTGTGTATACCCTTTGATCTATGCCCTTGACCCCTGTTAGGTCTGTAACCCAAAGAGATCATAAAAAAGGTGAAAGCACCCACATATACAAAACTTATTTATAGCAGCTATTTTTGTGGTGGCAAAGAATTGGAAATTGAGGGGGAATGGCTAAACAACAATATATGAATATAATGGAATATTATTGGGCTGTAAGATTGATGAGCAGGCAGATATCAGAAAAACCTGAAAAAACTTACATGAACTGAGGCTGAGTGAAGTGAGCAGAACCAGAACATTGTGCACGGTAATGCGCACAGCAGTGATCAGCTTTGATAGACTTCGATGTTCTCAGCATGCAAGGATCTAAGGCAATTCCAAGAAGGCTCATGATGGAAAATGCTGCCCACATCCAGAGAAAGAACTATGGAGTCTGAATGCAGATCAAAACACAGTATTTTCCCTTTTTGTTCTTGTGATTTTTCCTTTTTGTTCTGATTTTTCTTTCACAACCTAATGTGGAAATATGTTTAATATGATTGTACATATATAGCCTATACTAGATTGTTTATCATCTTGGGGAGGAGAGAGGTGAGGGAGAAAAAAATCTGGAACTCAAATCTTATAAAAGTGAATGTTGAAAACTATCTTTATGTGTAATTGGAAAAAATAAAATACTATTAAGTGGGGGGAAAAGCACTAAAAATAAAGAATGCCTGTGTGATGGTCCAGTTGAAATCAGCTAAAGTAAATTTATAATTTGCCCAATCAGAATATTTTTTTGATGTCTTCTAAACCCATTGAGCAACACCTGAGTATGAGGGCAGGAGGCAGAAGTGTGGAATTAATGTGTTGGGGTTTTAAAGGCATTGTACGAGAGGGCAAGAGATTAAATAGTATAAAGTTGACATAACCCACTACGGGATCAAGACTGGAAGGGGGAGTTTAGTCTAAGCAGGGGTGAAAGCCTGGGATAATAGTGAGAAATGGTAAGAAGGAAAGATCATGGTGAGAATGAAAAGTAGGTTTACATCAAGTAAAACAAAAAGAGATGAAAAAATTTCAACCATACATAGGAAGTTTAGAGTCCTTGCATGCAAATCACTTAAAGCTGATAGCATACTTGAGAGCGTGTCTTTCTTTGTGTGTGGCTGAGCTGGAGTGGAGGAATAGATGATTTAAGTTGAGTACATGGGGAGACTGGTAAGTTAAAGTACTTGAGGAAACACCAGTATGTATTTTGAAGTTTTCTATACTGAGATTATCAGCTAGATGGAGAGGAAGATCATGATCCAGTCACAACTCATTGAGATAGTAGGCAAATTGTCCTTGGTATCCAGAGTGGATAATAAATTTGTGTTGAATGGGATGATTTGGAGAACATGTAGAGGTTTAGTTGAGGTAGATGGGAATGAGAGATTATTTGAGGATGGGATGGGGGGTAGGTTATTCTTTGGAACCAGGATGTTCAGTATCATAAAGATAGACAGAGTCAGGAGCATGGTACCATTGGGGAGTAATTCTAGATAGCACAGGAAAAATTGATTAATGAAGGAACTTAATCAGATGTAGACCTCGGTTAACAGGTCTGTTCTGTTTCTATGAATTGGGGCAAGCCTAGTGGTGCTCTGGTCTATTGGATTGGGAAGCAGTTTGTCCCCACTAGGAACCCATCACCTCCTGGTGTCTCCAGTTAGTGTTCCCCTACTCTAAGTAACTGTATTTACTATGATATATTCCCTCTCTCCCTCTCTCTCTCTCTCTCTCTCTCTCTCTCTCTCTCTCTCTCTCTGTCTCTCTGTCAACATCATCATAAAATATTTAGTATTCAAACTATTATTATTGTCTTTATTCTGTACATATTGTATTTATGCATATTGTTGCCCCCCTCATTAGGCTATAAGATCCCATGAGGTGGAGGCGACTCTAGGTTCTTGTAGAATGTGCCAGGTTATCTACTGTTCTGGAAAGACTTCAAATACAGATCTGGTGACCAAATGTGTATTGTCCCAGGACCAGTCAAGCAATGATTAGAGAGGTTTATTTTGAGGATGACCAAGGCTGATGATTTTTTAGATCATAGTCTAGAAAACCACTGTAATAGCAAGGAAAAGGAAAGCAACTTTTGAGGGGTCAGCAATCACTTCAGTCAAACACATATATCAACAGAGAGAATACAAACAGAGAAATAAAGATCAACAGACAGGGTTTCCAATTGTCTGACCATAAGCAATACATACATCACAGATCAACAGACAGATCCAACTGTCTACCATTACATACATACATAGTGACCAGAGAGAGAAGAATCAATATCTGGGTTTTCAAAGCCAGGGGGCTCCTTAATGGCTACCTGGAGCCTCATCTGGCCAAATAAACATTTCTAATGAGTAAGCCCCAAAGTAAAACCTCACCTCAGTACATTTATACACTTTTCAGAGGGCATGATCATCTGACCCAGTGCCTCTGTAGAAATTAACAAAAGATAGTGAGGCCAATTAATGGGTAGGGAAGATCTTTAATGCTTCCCCCCATCCACCATTAAACTTACAGTAACATTACAACCATGTACTAAGGTATATAGGTAATGTGAACCACCATAGTGGAGGTAATGCCACCAAAAATGAAATTACACATCACTGTATCATAGTGTCTATAGTACTATATTTTTTACACATTCTTATAAATGTTGTATTTCCGTAGTTTCCTATAAACTGACCAGAAACTAACCTGTTCTGTCTCTCTCTCTCTGTCTCTCTCTGTCTCTCTCTGTCTCTGTCTCTCTCTCTCTCTGTCTCTCTCTCTCTCTCTCTCTCTCTCTCTCTCTCTCTCTCTCTATATATATATATATATATATATATATATATATATGTATATATCAGAGAAGTAAGTTACTGCTTCCGTTTGGAGAGGTAGATAGCAAAAAAGCACTTAGCTGTCTCCAAATCTTTCCCTTATTTCCAAAAATTGGTGCTTGAAATTCTCTCTGTTACAATCATAATTTTGAGTTACAGCATCGTCTCTAGAATGACTGTTAAAATGGTACATTGATTTCCACATAAATCCAGGTAACTAAGCTCTTCATAACAGAACACAGGGACTGAGGGGAATAAGTCAAAGGACAATAAAGTCTTACTAGACAGAAAAGCTGAGACAGCCTAGGACACCATGGGGAAAAGGGCAAGCCAAGGACCACTGTTGCTGCGGGAAGACTTCACTTCATTTTAGCTAGTGTTTGTTTTCTCTAGGGCCCTCGCTGACCAGAGCTAAATTTATTCTATGTAGTATCTAGCAAAATGCCAGGCTTCAGAGAACATAATAAATATTATTTGATGGTAATGATAATAATGAGGAAAGACAAGTCAGCTAGGTAACAATAATTGGCTCTTTGGCAAACTTAAGTGGAGCAAATGCATGCAGAGAGGGCAAAGGAAACATTTTTAAGGATGTTCTGGAGCATAGCACCAAACTGTGTGGCAAACGCATTGACCCCAGGAGCTGACAGACCAGTAACACTGAAGCTGTCTGCAATAAACTTGTCTGAATCAGTGAGTCTAATGAGAGAGAGCATGGTTTCATATCTAATATATTAGACTTATTGTCAGAAAGACATAAATTCAAATATTTCTTGAGACACTTCTTAACTATATAAACTTGGGAAAGTAATTTAATTTATTAGAATCTCATTGTCCTCATCTATAAAATAGAGGAGGGCACTTCTTTCTTTTGTAAGGTTATTATGCAGATCTAATGAGATTATATATGTTTATACATATGTCTATATATATGAACTTATATCCATATATGTTTATTTACATGTGTATATGCATAACACAATACATATAATACTTCACAGACTGTGAAGTCAAAATGGCCAAACTACTGAATGTTATGTGTTTATACACACACATGCACACACACACAAATGAGCATATATCTACACAATGCATGTATATATACTCATATTTGTGTATATATACATACATATTTACATATACATTCATATACACATATATATAATATATAATATATTTAATTTCAACCTCCTAATAGCCCTATGAATGAAAGAAGTGCACCCTCTCATATTTTCAAGAATAAGCTACTAGCAGTGACAGGTCCCAGCATATCAAAATTCATATTTGGAAATCTCTAGGTCTTTAAAATAACAACTTGCTGCTGTGGACCATTCCAGTTTATGAGGTCTGTACTTTCCATTTCATTTGCTAGTCATATATTTTTAAACTTAGAAAACATCAAAATATTATTTTATAAAGTTATTGACCATAGCTCTAACTTTTAAGGCTTTGCACTGAGTTATTTTAGTGTAGTGGCTTTTTTTAAAGTATAACAATAATAATTAGTATTTATATAACATTTTGAAATTTTCAAAGCATTGACTCCTTTTATTATTGTAACCACTTTGGGAAGTAAGTGCTATCATTATACTCATTTTTAAGCTGAGGAAACTGAGGCAGGAAGGTTAAGTGACTTGCCTAGGGTTATATAGCTAGTAAGTTTCTGAATCCAGATTAAACTCATGCCACTGTGCAACTTACCATCCATATATGCAAGTTTTGAGCGAAAAGTTTCATTATAAAATGAATTCATATGTTTTAATTATTATTAAAAATATGGCAATTTCTTTTTTCAGCTCAAATACCCTTCATTGACTTAAACACAAAAGATAGTTTTTCAAAATAATATCTATCCCATAGTATCCCATAAGTTTCTTTCTTTCAGTGGGCCATTTCTTTAATAAAGGGGATTATTCTTTGATAAACTTGAAATATATATATATATAATCATTGATTGTAGATGAAGTATTAAATTTTGCTAAATTTCAGGAAAGGATATATTTGAAATTATTTTATGCAGGATCCATATTTCACCCTGACCTCTACTGACCTCTACCACTACACAATTCAGCAACATTGTCCTAAATTATGCTATTTTCATTAAAACATAGATCAATTTTATCAAAAATTTATCATTTGGCATACAATAGATAGTAAAACATAATGTATAGTAAATAATAGTAACAAATTTTCCTTATAATCTGTTTTGACAATACATCATTTATTTGTGATCAAGTTAAAATTTTAGCTACATCTTTTGCTACATCCACATACAATTAAAAACAGGAAAATTTTAATTTTTCAATTAATGGATCACAAATGTCTTCAAGAGTCTTCTTACCACAATATTGTCTGCAAGTGAAAGCATTTGAAACTGATTTCTATAGAATTCACCAAATTGCATTTCAACCATGTCAATAGATATAGGAAGCACATATATTTCTTTTAGAAAAGAATCTTTATATCTAGGAATCTGTAAGCAACCTTATACAATACAAGCAATCCATTTAGTGTCCCAGACATGGTTTTTGAAAAAAAAAAGTTTTGTTAAAAAGGAATATAATTTCATCGGGACAAATTGTCTTGTCTTTCTAGTCTCATGTCTTGCTATTGTATTCTGCAGATGTGTTTTTGAGAGTTTTTAGGTTGGTGTTTGAAGCTAAAGCTTTCATACAAACAAACATAGCAATCTTTTGACTCTATTGACTGCTGCACTTACAAATCCCCATGGCAATTATAGTAGATGGCACTTCTGAATTTGGGCTTTTTATTTTATTTATTTTTATTTTTACTGCTTAAACTTTCTTTGTTGCCTTTATTTTTCCTAATTTGAGTTGCTCTGGTGAACCTTTTTCTTTTTCGGACTGATAATGTAGTTATCTATTATGAAGGTATATTATTTTATTATCTACAATTAAAAATAAAAATAAGGGCAAACTCTCATCTCATTAGTTTTTTTTTTAAGTGGCAGGTTTTTGGAGGAGAAAGCTTATTATGTAGTACTTAGTAATATGAGTGATGCTGAGAAATACAATGCATTATGGTAGTTATAACTTCCACAGAAAGACTGTGGCAACATGAACTAAAGATTCTGTATAAACAGGCTAAAATTTATCCCCTTTTGCACTCACTGTCAAAAGAATCACTGACTTACATTCACAGTAGAAAAGTCTTCCCTATATCAATGTCTCTTTTGATGACTGATTTGAATTGTGCTTTCAGTGAAAAAAAAAAGTAGATACGCTTATGCAGGGAGTTGTCATTTTCAGACAATACAATCATTTTGGCCATTGCTTTACATCCCAAACCCAGACAAGGCTTCCTTTCTCACCCCAGAAAGGGAATGTGTCCCTGCAACTTTGAAAAATTTGGGCAGTCTTTTGTGGCAAATGTCTTGTTTATCATTATGCTTTGTTGCAATTGGGACTCAGTTATTGGGTGCTCTAGAACAACGCTTCTTAAACTGTGGGTTGCAACCCCCATTCAGTTGCATAAATGAATGTCATGAAATATTTGGCAACAGTGAAAGATTTCTGAATGCCCAATGAACAAAAATTAATTCAAAATCAAATCCAAGGTGTTTCTAGCAGCGCTTGCCTGTACTGTATCCTGCAACTTCACTGCAATCTTGGTCTGAACACACAACATGCGCATTTTGCATTATGCATGCCATCACACCACACAATGGCAGCAAACACTAACAGAAACACCTTGGCTCAGATTTGAGACTGTTTTATGTTATGAATTGCAGTGTTTTGTACCGTACATACAAAATCATTAAATGAATTTGGCTTGGGATTAGAACAGAATTTCCAACAATTTCTGAAATGGCCCAAAACATACTTCTTCCATTTTTTACTATGTATTTATGCTAAGTGGTGTTCTCAACATTGACAATTATAAAATCAAAATATCGATCAACTCAGAAAAATAAAAGATACTCTTCATCCTGCCATATCAAATATTCTGCAAAAATTTAATTCTTTTTATAAAAATAAACAAGCCCATTCATGTCAGCAGGTAAATTTGCTTTCCTCTTTAATAAATGGTAAAATTGTATGTATACCAAAGATTTGTTTTAAAATAAATTTATTTATAATTTAGTATCAGTAAATTTTTGATTTGTATATCTATTTTATATGCCTATATATTTGGAGGTTGCATAAAATTTTTTCAGGCAAAAACGGTTGGCAAGTGGAAAAAGTTTAAGAAGCCCTTCTCTAAAAAAGATTATTTTTAAAATAATTATTTTATCTAAAAATTATTATCTAAAACAATTATTATAGTAAACATTCTGGTCATTTTCCTGTATATGTATTGATCTTTTCAGGATGGCACATTTACTTGCTCAGGTGCATTTGATCTCCAGTTAGTGTATTACTTCAAAATCGCTCATTTAATAGTAGTTATTTCTAGCAATTGCTTGTTGAATACTATATAGAAATGCAATTGTCACAAATATTTTGCTTCTTTTCTCTCTGCTATCATCATTGATCAGATGTCAAAAATAGTGTAAATTTTGCATTTCTTTCTTTTGTTATCTCAGTATCTTTAGTTTAGCATTTTAGATAAAGGAAGGCAAAAGGACAGAATGCTCTTTCCACAAGTTTGACAGTAAAAGAAAGGAAAAAGGAAAAAATGGTAAGGAAACTAGAATGATATATGCAGGTAAGATATAGGATATGGAATAGATGATTACTTTAAAATAAACAACATAATTCTCCAGATCAAATTATAGAATCCCAGAATTTCAAAGGCCTTCAGATCCATGTGGTCCAACGTCCACCTATAGAATATCTTCTATTATAAATCTTTCAAGTTTCCATCCAGACTCTGTCTTTAGGTATTTGAATGCCTGTCATAGGGAAAAAAAAGGATAAGGTGGACTTGGTATGCTAGGTCCCAGAAAGTAGAACTAGGAGGAGAAATTTAGGCTCTCTCTCTCTCTCTCTCTCTCTCTCTCTCTCTCTCTCTCTCTCTCTCTCTCTCTCTCTCTCTCTCTCTCTCTCCTCTCTCTCTCTATATATATTATATATATATTCATATATATATGTCTGTGTGTGTATGTCTTTATATATGTGTGTATGTGGGTTTATGTGTGTTGCTTGTGGTAATGGAGACTTTAAAAAACATTTAAAAAATGAAAAAATACCTTGAGGAGTATTGGGTTCCTTCTCACCAGACTTTCCAAACAAATTCTCATATTAAACTTAGAGTTTTTTTGGGTCAAGTTCCATTTTTTTCTTTCTTTCTTTAGAAGCAACTAGATGATATAGTAGATGTAATGCTATACTTGGAGTCAGAAAGACCTGGAAACAAATCAAATTCATAAATTTCTTAGCTGTGTGATCCTGGGCAAGTCACTTAACCTGTCAGCTATAGTTTTATCACTTATAAAATAGTGAATAATAATAACACCTGCCAGGGTTGTTGTGAGGATATAATCATACAATATTTGTAAAGTACTTTATAAACCTTAAAATTCTATATAAATACTAACTATTGCTATTAGCTATTATTATTTCTTTCTTTCATCTATCCAAGAGTACTTATCTTCTGCTTATAGAATTGATTTTGTTTTAACCCAAGAGTAAAACTTTTACTTTTATAGTCCTATCATTCTATTTCATTGAGATTTTTTTGGATTCTCACTGGCATTTAAGGTGTTAACTATCATTCTAAACTCATCGTTATATTTTATAAACAAATCGTCTATGCCTTTTCCCAAGTTCCTGATAAACTTGTATTTAGCATGTGCTTAAGGGCAGGTCATATGGGCCCACTGCTGGCGACTTTTCTTCTATTTATATTAATCCATAAATTCTTACATTTTATTCATTTCATCAATTTCATATCCACCTAACTATACCATTTCTTAGTCCCCATAACTTTTATATAATTTAATTATTTTATTGTAGTCATTTTTTTCATTATCATTTGCATGTTATTTCATGCATTTAGAAATATTCTTCTGAAAAAGGAATAAGAGATTTCATCAGACTACCAACTCGGTCCATAGGCTATAGGTGATTTCTTAATATCCTAGGCTTAAACAAACATCAGAATTACCGATCAAATAATTCCTTAACAGTGTAACAAAATATAAAACAAAGGTGTAGCTATGTTTGCAAGATATGACTTGCATAGAAGATCGGAGTCGGAGTTCCCACTAACCATCACTGCAACTGCTAACTTCTCATTTCTGGAAAGATGATCCCATCCTTTGACTCTCTTAGGATAGGAATTAAATTTTTTTTTGCACAAATTCACTTTATGTTTCTTCACAAGATGCTATTTAAAACAATCCACTCATTATAGAAATTCTTTTTATCTTTACTATATCTCAATAGATCTTTGCTGAGCCATGATAGATAATTCTCCAGAACAAGAATTCAAATTCCTTTTTTCTAATTTTCTATTGCTTCTTAAAGAGGTAAGAGTGTCTATCTTCCTTCATTAATATTGAAGCTAGTGTTACGTTTCTCATTGCAGCCAAAAGTTTTCAGTCAGCAAGTCAACAGATAAACATTTATTAATTGCTTGCTGTATGCCAGGTACTGTGTTAAATGACAGGGGAATAAAGGTATTCTGAAGCAGTCTATCTCTTTGGAATTCCAGGTAGGAGAGACAGGGTATAAATGAGGAGGCACATATATGATAGCTAGAGAGTAGATAGAAAATAGTATCTGAAGGGAAGAGAGTAGAAGCCAAGATTTGAGGGGATGGGATATGCAATAAAAGATCCAGAAGAAGACAGGAGTTGAGCTAAGTCTTGAAGGAAGGCAGGGGAAAAAAAAGCAAAGTGAGGAAGGAGAACATTCTAAATCTGAAGGATAGTCAATTCAAAGGAACAGAGAGAGGGTAGGAAGCGTTCTATTCAAGAAGCAGTAAGAAGGGCACTGTATGATAGCCATTTGCTATACATAAAAAACCACATTAATATCATCTCCATTACTCATTTCTCAGTATAATGCACTACTTGATAGGTTGCTTCTAGGAAATAGAGAAAAAAGACAAAATAACACTAACACTTGTAATAATGATAACTTATGTAAAATCAACAATGATAATAGTGAAAAGTAATAACCATACAACCATAATACTGCATATTCACATCAAAAAGTGCAAAGCAACAGTGTACATAACTCAGCAAGGACTGCACAGATAACCTCGTTTGTTGTAGAATCAGTTTAATCCAGTTTTTGGTTGGGAGGCTCTATTTCTTTTGTGATGCATTGATCTTTCTGCTTTTGTCCTTAGAATTTTTGTTGCTTTAGGTTTACTATAGTCGTCTAGATTTTACCTCTTTACCTTTAGATAAGATTCTAGGTAGAAAATGTACTATCTCTGGGGTAAAACCTCTCTGCCACTCTGAACAGTGGTGTTCCTCAGTCCTAGAAAAGGTAGTCGGATTTCTACGTACATGACACGCTAATAGCATAGTCCTTTGGGGGAGCTCTTGGTGCTGGTGTAAAATGGTATCTCAGCATTCGAGTGAGGTCCATAGTGACGATAGCTTTTGCAAGCACTCAATATTTGATTTCAGGTTTTTCTGCTCTAAGAGTCTTCCCAAATTCAAAAGCAATTCATTCGAAACTTTCCACTAAAAAAAAATACATTTTGCCTTTTCAGATACCTGCCAGACTCTCAGTAACTCTGAAGCATGCCTTATCTCAATCTCTCTTATTATATATGAGTATAAGGTTCCTGTCTTATGAAGATTCCTAATGTGAGTTTATAAAATTTTCATGGTGTAGGAAACTGATGCTTGTACTACATTTGTATAAGACACTTTGACTGGATTTAGCATACCTAGAGTTTTAGTATTGCTATAACTCCTTGGTCCATGAAATCTTTTAATTTTTTTCATATAACATCATCTTTTATCATTTCCACCACTCTTTCAGGAATTTTTGAGGAATTTTGAAATTTGAGGGATTTGAAATATTGACCAAATTGGGACTCCTGGTCTTCTGCTAATTATCACTTTATCTTTCTTCAACTCTTTTAAATCAATTTATCATCATCAATAACAACAACTAGTATTTATTAAGTACGTACCATGTTCCAGGCACTACCAAGCAACTGGGGACATAAAGAAAGGTAAAAGGAGTCTCCACTCTCAAAGAGCTCAATCAGGCTATGTCTTTATTTCACACTTGGAATTTTCTTCGAAGATCCAAAGACCTCAGGAGTTTTAATTCAGAATCATGTTGTTGCTTTGACCTTTCTCAGTTATCTGACTCTTTGTGTCTCTATTTGGGGTTTTATTGGAAACGACAGTTTGCCATTTCCTTCTCTAGCTCATTTTAGAGATGAGGAAATTTAGGCTAATGGGTTAAGTGCTTTGCCCAGGTTCACATAGCTGGTATGTGTCTGAGGCCAGATTCAAACTCAGAATGATGAGTGTGCCTGACTCTAGGCCCAGCATTATATGCAACACTTAAAATAGATGCCCCAATTCAGAATCCTAGGTAAGGAAATTAGTCAAAGGTCACTATCTAATAAAGAAAATAAGGCCAACAATAAGGTTTTAAACTAACTAAAATCGAGACTATAAAGTCATCCCTTTATGAGCTACAGACAAATCCTTTGAGTGAATTTGAGAGGAGGTAGTACATACTGTGAAGAATGTTAGTATCTTTTAAAAGTTGGTTCCTTGAGTTTGCAGGTCTTCCAATGTTGATTGTCTTTACAATATTATTATTATATAAATTGATCTTCTGTTTAGTTCACTCTGCATTAGTTCGTATCAGTCTTCCTAGATTTCTCTGAACCCATACTCTTCATCACTTTACAAAATCAGCAGATTCTAAAAAGATAGCTTTGAAGAGAAACTCAGCTTGTGGTGAGATGTGCAGATGATGCTTGGAACTGGAGAAAGGAGGGCTAGGAGAAATTAAATGAAACTGAGAGAGCAAAATAATTATAGCTAATGATAATTGCAAAAAATTATATTGCTTCTGCTTTGTGCTTTACAAATATCCCATTTGATCCTCCCAACAACTCTGGAAGATAGGTGCTATTATCCTCATTTTACAGAAGAGGAAACTGAGGCAAATGGTAGTTAAGTAACTTGCCTGGGGAGATATAGCTAGTAAATATCTGAGGCTGGATTTGAATTCAGGTCTTTACGACTTCAAGTCAAACACTCTATCTTTGGCATCACCTGGCAGAAATACAGTCAATGTCAACCGCCAAGGTCAGGCTGAGTAAGGTTATTTGGATCCATCAGGGATGAGTGGTATTACAATAGTTATTGCTTTCTGAAACCTATGAGATTGATAAATAGACAGACACATAGAAATATAAAGAGATATAAGAATATATCTGTATTTTATGTCTCTATGTCAATGTCTATGTCCATCGATCTATCACACAATCTTAGGGTTAAATAAACATCTAAGTCATTAGCTGCACCATTTAGAAATAATATAACAAATGATGGAAACAAAAGTATTAATATTTATAGTGGATGAGCTATAAGAAAAATCATTGACACACTGGTCTGTAATCATGAGAGAATCTCAAAATCAAAGAATTTGAGAAGGAAGAATCCTTTATTTCCCACTTGGCTGTGCTCCTTTGGACTTCTCCATTATGTCCCAGGAAACTCTTCTTTCTGCAAGATCTATCACAATTTATTTGTACCTCTGACCTGAAGGTGCTCAGATTGGCAGACCCGGTAAAGAGTTTCTAAAACTTACAACTAAGCAGTCAAGGGTAACCACTTCTCCATTTCCCACATGGCCACACTTTTTTGTGCTTTCTCACCATGCCCTTGTTCTGAGTATCTTCCTTCCAATAACTACTTTTTGATTTCTTTTGGTATGTTTTCCCCATTAGATTGTAAGCTCCTCGAGGGAAAAGACTGTGTTTCTCCTATTTGTATCCCCCAGCCTTTAGCATTCTGCTTGACACATAGTGGGCACTTAATAAATATTTATTGTCTAACTGAACTCAGTGGCTATCTAGACCAACCCATGTATGAATTTGTTGACATTTTAGTTCTGGAATTTCACTCCTACCATTCTGCTCTCTTATGGTACTAATTAATATTTCTTCTCTAAAATTACTTGATACAACTTTACAAGATTAATAAATATATGAAAAAAAATTTGTTTAATGCGATTTATCAGGTATCATGCTAAGTCCTAGGGATACAAATATAAAACATTATGACAGCCCCTTCCTTCCAGGAGCCAACATTCTAGTAGGAAAATGACAATACTCATAGAGGAGAATAAATGAACGTATGAAAAAACATTTATTAAATACAAAGCGTCAAGCACTGTGCTAGGTTGAGCTTAGTATAATGGATTGAAGATGACTGGAATACAATAGCATGGTAGAGCTCAGTCAAGGTTAAATATTAAGAACACTTGATAATCAGAAACCTATTGCCCCAAGGGAGCTGCTTGATTGCCCAGGTGTACTTGGGGCAAGACTATGGCATCATGAAGATGAGTGGGGAGTAGGAGCATAATGGGTCTAAGTTGGGACTAGACATGGCCAGTAACAATTCCAGAGTACTAGTGAGGGAGCTAGAGTGCCAGGTTTGAGGTGAAGGCTCCTCTGGAATAAAATGTCAGTAATGGATTTGATCCAGCTAAGTCTCAGTGATAAATATGAGGTCAAATCTGACTACTTGTATTAAGCTTGCCAATTTATTTTGTCTAATTGCTGTACTCCATGCATCTCTTTGTTAACATCTGAGTTTATGAAAATTACTACCAACTTCTTTTGGAATTTTTTTCCTTCTGTACTACCGAATCTCTCAGTGCCTTCCTATGGTATACAATTCTATATTATCTGATTTAGCAATTGCATATCAGATCAAGTTATGTGTGTGGTTATTTTTTTTACTTTCATTTTTATTTCAACTCTTCTTGATTAGACTAGCCTATCTTGAGGAAAATATATAAGCCTGTCTCTGATTAGAGTCACTTTGTCCCTTGCCAAATACCTGTCATTGCATCTGATGTTTTTTCCCTTTGTGGGTCTGGTTTCTCTGCAGAAAGAATATTTCTGTCTGTAAGAGATTAGAAGAAAATATGGTAGCAGATAGAGAGTCTGCTTTTGAAGAATTTATACTGAGGATACGGGTGAAAAAAACAGAGAGCACTACAGTTACCCATGTTTTGCTATCATATTCAATCTACTTGTGCTAGGATGTCTTCAGGAAGCTAATTCAGAGTCAGTTTTAGATGGAAATAAGTAGAGTTAAAAGGAAAATTGAATGATATTAAAAGTGAGGAAAATTAAAATTAGAGTTTATATTGAATAGCTGTAATGCCACAACTGCAAAAATAAAGAAAATCATATTTTCTATTCTAAAGGGGAAAGTTTTTTTTTCCAAATAAAATATATATTTTAGCAAGAGCACACAGATGCTTTATAGTCACCCCTGTGTTTCCTCAGAGGAGTGACAAAGAACTCATTCTACCTCACAGAGAATGAAAAAAATTTTTTGTCTTTTCCCTTTGGATAAGCAGGATCAGAGCCAGAACTAAGACATCCTTTACATCTGTGGGTGGGAAAGATCTTAGAAATGGAGCCCTACAGGTCACTGCATGCACCTTCTCCTCTTTCTTCCCAGCTCAGATGTCAAGGTCAAGTACAGCTTTTGAAACAGAATATGTTCTTGGAACATCTCAATTTATACAAGAGATAAAGTGTATCCTTCCAGCTGCGGTGACACCCGCAACCATAGCAGCAGCACAGAGGCCAGTAACAGCAGACCAGGCAGCTACATGCCAGATACACACAGCTGTATGCGATGCTGTGCTGGTCCATCTGAACCCTGCACTGCATGCCAGCTGATTGATTTAGTGGGAACTGGGAGACAATCCAAGGGAGGCTGAAAGTTCACGGCACGGTGAACAGCCATGTCTTATTTCTCATTTCACTTCTGTTTCTTCTTTCTTCCATAGTGTGACTGTGTAGATTGGTCTGTGAAATACTGAAATAGGCGATCTGACTGTTTTGTGTGGCACGCTGAGAAGAACTGCAAAGAAAGCCTGTTGGCAGATGCCAAGCACAGACTGAGCTTCTTACCTGAAGCATTTATTTTCTCACTTAATCATGATTTTAAAGCTGGGAAAGACTTGTTGTGATTGTCATTCGGTTGTTTTTCAGTCGTGTCCGACTCTCTGTGACCCCATTTGGGGTTTTCTTGGCACAGGTAGTAGAAAGATTTGCCATTTCCTTCTCCAGCTCATTTTACAGATGAAGTACTAAGGCAAACAGGGTTAAGTGACTTGCCTAGGGTCACACAACTAGTTAAGTGTTCAGATCGTATTTGAACTCAGGAAGATGATTCTTCCTGACTCCAGGCCTGGTACCCTATCCACAGCACCCCTAACTTTTCTCCACTCCCACCCCCTGAAAAGACTTTATAGGTCAATAAATCTGACTTTTTCACCTTACATATTATTAAGTTGAATTTCAAAGAAGTTAAACAACTTGTCTCTAAGTAATGTAGACCATGAGGAATGTTATATTTGAACCCAGGCGCCCAGATTCCTAGTTCAGGACTTTTCTTACTCTACTATTCTTCTATAGTAGAGTGGAGAGTCCTGAGTTCAAATCTCACCTCTCATCCTTTCTAATTATATGACCATAGATAAACTGTTTAACCACTCTGAAGCTCAAGTAACTACTTTAAGTTCTAAGTAAGAAATCCATTTTGAGCTGTCCATTTATATGAGCAGTTCCATTCCACTATGCTAGGTAGTACCAGTAAAAAAATTAAGGAAAAGTATACACTCTGTATGAAGCCTTTGAATGGGTAAGGTTTAATAAAATATACATATTTCCTTTGTTTCAAGAAATTTGGGGAGCAGTATGGCCTAATTTTATTGTATAAGGATCAGAAAGCTGAAGTGTCTTCCAGATCTCAACTTACTATTTTATGATTCCATTGGATTGACCTAAAGCAGGAAACCTTTGACTCACTTTAGTCTAGAGGACTATACTATATACTATCACCACAAATCCTGGAGATTTGAATGTATGAGCTTAACTTCTAACACATGCTTTGAAATGATTTGTGTTGGTTCCAGAGAAATGTACTTGGGAGTAACAATGAAGGTTGGCGGTGTGGCACAGCCCTGACATTAGGAAAATTGTGTCATAGAACAGAATTAACAATGGGCTTCAAATCACAAGCTTGAGCCCTTGGATCCTGGTTTTATTACTTGCTATCTGCATCATTTTGGTTAAGGTCCTTAATAATGATGCAGATATTGATAATTAGCATTTATTTAGCATTTATTGTCACTCTATAACATCATATGTACACATACATACATACATCCCTATTTCCAATTCATTGTGTGCCATTGCCATACTCCATGCATCTCTTTGTAAACATTTGAGCTTATGAAAATTATTACCAATCCTTTTGGAATTCTTTTTCTTCTGTACTACTAAAATCTCATTTTATTTTAACAACAGCCCTAGGAGGTGAGTGCTATCATAATGTCCCTTTTACAGATAAAGAAACTAAGACTGAGAGAAGTTCATTGTCTCACTCAGGGTTTCCTAGCGAGTTAGTGTCAGAGGCAGGATTTGAATTTAGGTATTCGTAACTCCAAATCAAGAACTTTATCAATCAGTCCATCTAACCTCTAGTTTTCAAATCTTTACAATAAATTAATGAATGAGAAAAGAAGCAAACAAGGAAGGAAGGAAAGAAGGAAAACAGGAAGAAAAGAGATAAACAAGGGAGAAAAGAGGAATAAAGGAAAGAAGACATAAAAAGATGAAAGAAAGAGGGATGGAAGGAAGGAAGAGAGAAAAAAGCAGGAAGGAAGGAAGAAGTAAAGGAAAGCAGGAAGATAGGACAAGATGAAGAAAGAAAAAAGGAAGGAAGGGAGGGAAGAAAGAAGGTAGAAAGATAAGAAGGAGGGAATAAAAGAGAAAGAAGGAAAGGAAGACAGAAAGCTAAAAACATCTAGCTTTATCTACCTTACTATTCTACAACTCCGTTCATTTCTCAGCTCTGTTCCTGATTCTTTATCATGGTCCCAAACCCTTCTTATCCTGGACAAGGTCTTTTGTCCTACAGCCTTCCCACAATGGAAGATCCCTCCAGCCTCTGACCTCCTCTTCTGATTGAAGAATCCCTCCCAGAATATCCATTTTGAAGACATGTCCAGGCCAGCCAGGCTTATTCCTTCACTCTTGACTTCTCTACTATAACCCCATGTGGATATATCACCCCATTTCCTTTTTCAACTCTCTTTTATGTGTCATCTTCCCTCATTATAATATAATCTCTCTGAGAGCAGAGACTGTTTTTATTTTATGTTTATGTTCCTAGTGCCTGACACAAAGTAAGCAATTAATGAATGCTTATTGACCTGACAGCTCACTAGGCTGGTGGGAAGATTAAGTGCATATGAACACTGTGTAAAATGCTATTTCCATGTTGATACAGAGTTGCCTATTAAAATCAGCCTCATGTACCATATCAGGGAGGCCTGAAAAAAAGTTAAACTAGATTCTTTTGGTTAAAATGCCACCTTACATAAAGGCATTTTTCCTAATTTTCTTAAACCCCTAGATATCCCACAAAAATTGCCTTGCATTTATTTTGAATATATAGGCTTATATGTTATTGAATCATAGGATTTAGAACAGGAAGGGTCATTGGGAGGTATGGAGTTCAATACCTTTATTTTAGAGATGAAAAAACTGAGACTGAGTGGGTTTAAATGTCTCTCCCCAGGATGTATAACAAATATCAGAGGCAAGATTTGGCTCATTAGCTCCCTGATAGAATGTAAGCACCTTAAGGGACAGAGGGCTTCATTTATGTCTTTGTTTCTCCATTGGCCAGCAAAGTTCCTTGAATATATGGGATGTTTAATAAATATTTTTGTTTGATTATCGCACATACTTCTTGGTTTTAGCAACATGAGCATTTCTTTGGTCTCTTTGACCACCAAAATATTCTCTTCCTGTGTTTATCTTCCACTGGACTCTTAAATCTAAAGTGGACACAACCTATTGACTTCTGATTTCTCTAGGCGATTTTTATTATTTACTGAACATATGTACTATATCCAAGAACCCAATATAGATCTATTTAAAATATATTATGCCTGATAATTTTTCACCAGTCATAATGTCCATCTATTTATATATTTAAAAAATTAAAAGAAAGGGGCAACACTGTAGACCATTTTGGTGATATGAAAGCTTGAGTTAAGTTACAAATGTGAGACAACTGTATCTCCCAGAAAAATGTGTAAACTCTCTTTGGGAAGTCATGAGAGTTAAAAATTCACCCAAGCACCCGAGCATCAAAGAATTAGTTCTGTATCTTTGCTGGAGTTTAGTCTGGTCGAAAATGTTATCTATCCAGGATGTCTCTGACATTTGTTCTTAATATAAGGAACATCTGGATGAAAAGCACAAAGTTCAATCAGTTTCCTTGATGAGAATCGTCTTGATCCCAACCTCATCTATCCCCAAATTGAACCTATTTGCTTCTACTTTTAGATTCCGGTTTATTTATATTCTGAGACCAGTTATGACTCTGGACAGGAGGTATATGAGAAAACCCATACTTCCAATCCTTGGCTCAGAATTAGGAACCTTTGTGATATGCAATATTAATAATTCATATCTATATAGCACTTTAAGATTTATGTGTGCTTTTCCCACAATGACTTCAAGACGTGAGTACTCTTCTCTCTTCATAGATGAAAAACCTGAAGTTTAGAGAGTTCCAGTGACTTACCATAGCTTGTAGGTGTCAGAATCTGGCTCTAAGTCAAGCATCCCTTGTACGATTCACCCTGCTACCCTCTGCTCATTACCTAGCACTTTTGCTATCCATTATTATTTTATCTACCCAGATTCAGATTGATTCTCTAAATCTATGTTTCTCCAGACTATTTTTCTAACTATTGGAATCTAATTCACTGATCTTCAGTCTTCTTGACTGGCTTCTGAATTCATGTTCATGTTGCCTGATTCCTACAATATGGATTGTACTTGTCTTCGTAGCTCTTGGGATAGGGACTGAGTTTGTGGTTTCATTGGTATAAGAAACTCCCTTTACCACTATTGGTAGTTGCTACTCTACAACTTACAGTCTCAAAGAACTGCCTAGAGTGCAGAGAAGCTAAGCAACTTGTTAAAGGTCATGTAGAGCCAGTATGTGTGAAAGGCAGAACTTGAACCTAGGGCTTCCTGCCTCCTAGGATGACTCTCCACCATACCATGCTGATTCTTACTTATCTTCCTCTGCAATAATAATAGCAACAATTAATAGCGCTTATGTAGGGTAGCTAGGTGAGGCAGTAGAGAGAGCACTGGGCTTGAAATCAGGAAGACTCATCTTCCTGAGTTCAAATCTGGCCTCTGACTCTAGCTGTATGACCCTGGGCAAGTCACTTAACCCTGTTGCCTCAGTTGTTCATCTGTAATGTATACTGGAGAAGAAATGGCAAACCGCTCTAGTATCTGTCAAGAAAACCCCTAAGAGGATCATGAAGAGTTGGATATGACTGAAAATGACTCAAAAACAATAGGATTTATATAGAATTTTAAGGTTTACTAAGTGCTTTACAAGTATTATGTTATTTGGTACTCACAGCAATCCTGGGATGTAGGTGCTATTGTTATTCCCACTTTATAGATAAGGAAACTGAGGCAGGCAGGTTAAATGATTTATTTAGAAAAAATAGAAAATAATGACTTGCTTAGGGTCACATAGCTAGTAAGTTTCTAAGTTAAGATTTGAATTCAGATTGTCCTGACACCAACTTTAACACTCTAAATCAAGTGCAACCTATTTGCCTCTTTATACATTCTTTCCTGCCATGGCTGACCACACCAGTCTTAACCTTTGTCACCTAATCCAACATTAGCCTGGCACTCCTTCCTTCCTTAGATCACTTTCCATGGCACAGAACCCTTGTTTGCCTCATGCCATGGTACCTGCCAATTCTCTCTTGATGTCCATATATTAACTCCTAGTTGTGGTCCTTTCTGAAGAGCTCTGTTCTGAATCAAGTCCTGTTGTGACATTTTACAATGCCAAACATCTGGGTATTTGGAAACATCTAGCTGTTTGGCAATATGTAGATCAAATTTCTAAATGACTGACCAACGTTCTGCTTTATATCCCGATGTTTTGGGATTTTGTAGCCATAACCTGGCATTCAAGGCTCTTCACAACTGGATCCCTAGCCCTGCCCCACTTTCTCATTAATATCCCACATAAACCTTGTACTCCAACTGAACTGCTCTATTCATTGTCTCTGTAAAGGCCTTCGTGTGCCTTTTCTCTCCTTACCTTTGCTCATGTCTTCTCTGTATCTAAATTCTAACCTTCCTTCAAAGTACAGCTCTACTGTAACTTCCTTCTTAAAGAGTCTACTCCATCCTTTAGAGATTACTCATTTTTCTGAACTCGGATGCAACTGATTGCCTCTGCTGCTTTGGGGTCACTCATATACTACCTTGTAGTCTTCTTTATCTTTATGCCTATATCCACAACTAAATATCAAACTTCTTTGAGGGCTATGATTATGCCTCCTTCTATCCTCAAGGTATAGTGCATTTGGAATTCAGTAAATGTTTTCAACAATCAAGATAATTATATAACATGGTAAACAAAATTCACTTGAGAGAATGAGTATTACTGACTCAATATGGCAAACTCTATTTTCCTAAAACATGTTTTTGAATTACAACTGTGAGTGTTTCCCTTAGTATTGTGAACAAGTAACTACAGTTCAGTTGGATTTTCTGGCCAGATCTAAAGGCATCTCAGGACATTTCCTTATTTACATGTGGTTTCTACTTCTAGTATGATGGTAACATCCCTTTTCTGGCAAAAATCCCGTACCTCAGATGGTCTTTTTTACAGGATGTGAATCCAAGTTGTGAAATCCACTATAAGCTAGCCCTCCTAGCTTGCCAACACTGTGGCATTTTTAATGTATGAAGACTTCCAAAGGTTACTATATGCTTTTTGACCTCTGGATGCACTCAGTCAACAGCTTCCTCGTTGTGATAACTATCCTACCTTGCATTTCTAATTTGGAATTACATTTGGGCTATAGCATTACATTTTCTTTGGAGTGAATGTGTTGGAGTACACATAGACTGCAGATTCATGAATTCCCCAAATGAACTTTTACAGGAAGTAGAGCATGCAGGGGTCATGTAAACATGGTCATAATACTGTCTTCACTGATTAGAAAGTCTTGACGTTAAACACGTTTTATTCTGGATTCCTTGCAGATACAGTAGACATAAGAGGAAAAAAAATACTGAACACAAGATCAGAAGACCTGGGTTCGAGTCCTGGATTCACTTCTGTGTGACTGTAGGTCATTCCTGATTCAGATTCATCCTGTGTCAAATAGTTATAATAAAAATTCACATTTACATGACAGTTTGTTTCCAAAGCCCCATAAATTATATATATATATATTTGTCATTTTCCAGTGGAAGAGACTTAAGCTTAGAGAGATGCAGTGACTTATCCAAGGTGACATAGAGAGTAAGTATGAGGGCAAAGGTTTGAAATCAGACCTTTCAAATATAGTCCTCATTTCACTGAACCACACAGCCTTCCTATTAATGATAATACCTCTACTACATACCTGACAAGGTTGTGAGAAAAATTAGTTTCAGCTATAAAGCATCACAGTTTGATAACTATTTGCACTTGTACATTGTTATATTATTATGATTCAGATGAGTCCAGTGATAACCCTTTTAACTATATGAGTACTATTGGCTAAGTTCAAATTTCTAGAGTTGTTTAGTCTCACGACTTTGAATTGAAGGTCAAAAAAAAGATGAGTCAGTCTTGACTTTATGAATTGGGGATGGGGAGAGAGGAAACACAGATACCATTTTGGAAAGATCTCAACCAATATGGATAAAATTACATGTCAGTTACTCCCTCTGACACTGTAACCTACCCAATCTATTAGGTAATGGAGTCAAGCCCTTCCCCATTTCCAGGTGGTGCAGTAAATAGAGTGCTGGACTTGGAATCAGGGAGACCTGAGTTCAAGTCCTTTCTCAGACACTTTCAAACTGTGACCCTGGACAAATCACATAGCCATTATTTGCCTCAGTTTCCCCATATGTAAAATTGAGATAATACTAGCACTTACCCTTTAAGGTTGTTGTGAGGATGGAATTTGATAAAAATTATAAAATGCTTTGTAAATCTTAAAGCAATATGTAATTATTATTAATTTCCCGAATCTCAAACTACATATTCTTCTTATCTATCCCTGATTAGAGGGGATTGACAAGGACACAGCAGATGAAGTTCAGTTGTAAGAAGGGTCATTTTACTTGCTTGGTCATTGACTAACAAACTGAGAATGTTACTTGGTCCACTTATTTTCTGAGGGGCATATGGGTGTTCAGGTTTCAGGTAACTAACTATGTTAAATCTCCCACACTTAATGATTCTTTAGGAAAATGATATCTATCACCCTTCCAGTTGTAAGGAGTTCTTTTAAAATTAATTTTCTTTTTTAAAATTAAATTTGTTTATTTTTAGTTTTCAACATTCATTTCCACAAGCTTTTGAGTTCCAAATTTTCTCCCCATCTCTCCCCTCTCCCACTCCAAGACACCATGCATTCTGATTACCCAATCAATCCCCCAATGTGCCCTCCATTATGTCACACCCCTCCCTTCCCTTATCCTCATCTCCTCTATTCTCTTGTAGGGCAAGATAGATTTCTGTACCCTGTTACCTGTATTTCTCATTCCCCAGTTGCATGTAAAAACAATTTTTAACATTTGTTTTTAAAACTTTGAGTTCCAACTTCCCTCCCTTCTTCCCTCCCCACCCATCCTCACTGGGAAGGCAAGCAATTCAATATAGGTTATACATGTGTAGTTATGCAAAAGACTTCCATAAAAGTCATGTTGAGAAAGACTAATTATATTTCCCTCCATCCTATCCTGCCCCCCATTTATTCTATTCTCTCTTTTGACCTTGTCTCTCCCCAAAAGTATTTACTTGTAATTGACCCCCCTCCCATTTGCCCTCCCTTCTATCAAGCCCCCCCCACCCCACTTAGTCCCTTCTCCCCTACTTTCCTGTAGGGTAAAATAGATTTTCATACCAAATTGGGTATGCATATTATTTCCTCCTTAAGCCAAATGTGAGAAGAGTAAGCTTCACTTTTTCCCTCTCACCTCCCCCCTTTTCCCCTTCATTGAAAAAGCTTTTTCTTGACACTTTTATGAGACATAATTTGTCCAATTCCATTTCTCCCTTTCTCCTTCCAATATAGTCCTCTCTCACCACTTAATTTTATTTTTTTAGATATCACTTCCTATTCAGCTCACCCTGTGACCTCTGGCTATATCTATATAATCCCTCCAACAACCCAAATACTGAGAAAAATCTCAGGAGTTAACAAAAATTATTTTTCCATGTAGGAATGTAAGCAGTTCAACTTTAGTAAGACCCTTATGATTTCTCTTTCCTGTTTACCTCTTCATGCTTCTCTTGATTCTTGTGTTTAAAAGTCAAATTTTCTATTCACCTCTGGTCTTTTAATAAAGAATGCTTGAAAGTCCTCTATTTCATTGAATGATCAATTTTCCCTGAAATATTATACTCAGTTTTGCTGAGTAGGTGATTTTTTGGTTTTAATCCTAGTTCCTTTGACTTCTATATTATTATATTCCAAGTACTTTGATCCTTTAATGTAGAAACTGCTAGATCTTGTGCTATCCTGATTGTATTTCCACAATTCTTGAATTGTTTCTTTCTAACTGCTTGCAATATTTTCTCCTTCACATAGGAACTCTAGAATTTGACTACAATATTCCTAAGAGTTTCTCTTTTCACATCTCTTTCAGGATGTGATTGGTAAATTATTTAAATATTTATTTTACCCTCTGGTTCCAGAATATCAGGGCAATTTTTCCTTGATAATTTCATGAAAGATGATGTCTAGGCTCTTTTCTTATCATGGCTTTCAGATAGTCCCATAATTTTTAAATTGTCTCTCCTGGATCTATTTCCCAGGTCATTTGTTTTTCCAATGAGATATTTCACATTGTCTGCTATTTTTTTCATTCCTTGAGTTTTGTTTTATAATTTCTTGATTTTTCATAAAGTCATTAGCTTCCATCTGTTCAATTCTAATTTTTAAGGAATTATTTTCTTTAATGAGCTTTTGGATCTCCTTTTCCATCTGACCAGTTCTGCTTTTAGGGCATTCTTCTCTTCATTTTATTTTTGGATTTCTTTTTCCATTTGGGTTAGTCTATTTTTTAAAGTGTTATTTTCTTCAGCATTTTTTTTTGTGTGTCTCCTTTAGCAAGGTGTTGACCCATTTTTCATGATTTTCTTGTATCATTCTCATTTCTCTTCCCTATTTTTGCTCTATCTTTTTTCTTGGTTTTCAGAATCCTTTTTTGAAATCTTTCATCTCCTGAGACCAATTCATATTTTTCTTGGAGGCTTTGGATGGAGGAGCTTTGACTTTGTTTTCTTCTAATTGCATACTTTGGTCTTCCTCGGCACCAAAGTAAGAGTCTATCGTCTTATTCTTTTTCTTGTTTTTGCTCATTTCTCCAGCCATTTACTTGACTTTTGAGCTCTTTGTCAAGGTAATTCTCTGCTTCCAATGAGGGTGGGGGGACTGTACTGTCAGCTACTCCATCTGCCCACAATGTGTGGGCTTAGAGCTTCAGAAACAGTGGCTACTGCTGCTGCTGTGGATGTTACATGTTCCTCTGCTCCCTCCCCTCTCAGCCTCCCTGGGGAATGGGGCCAGATCACTCCACTCTCCCGCACTAATCCCACAGGCTTTTGTCACTGACCTTCCAATTTATCATCAGCGTTTGGAGTCATGAAGTCTGGAAACTACATCAGGTGCAAGAGATTCATCCTCTCCAAGACCTGCTCAGGTCCTGTCTTTGTCAGGGCTGCCCATGCTGGACTGTATTCTGCTCCCAGTGTGGCATGATAGACACTTCCCAGAAGCCTTCCAGGCTATCTTGGGCTGCAGATTTACTTCACTCCATCATTCTGTGGGTTCTGCAGCTCCAGAATTTGTTCAGTGCCATTTTTTTTTACAGGTTTTCAGCTGGTCTTGACTGGAGCATTGTAGAAAGTCTGTGCTGTTACTCTGGCATCTTGACTCCACCCCTATAAATTAATTTTTCCCTGATTGCATGTAAAAAGAATTTTTAAAATTCCTTTAAAATTGTCTTTAGCTCCAAATTTTCTCCATCCCTCCTTCCTTACCCCCATCTCACTGAGAATGAAGGCAATTTAATATAGGTTATATATGTATAGTCATGCAAAACATTTTTCCATGTTAGTTGTATATGAAAGAAAACAGATAAAACTATAAAAAATGAAGTTAAAAATAATATGATCTACATTCGGACTCTACCAATTCTTTCTCTGGAGGTGGATAGCCTAGATTTACATGTTAGTTTAATGATTTTCTTACTATTAGTTTTATTAATCTTTTTTTTTGATTTTTAGGATTTGTAATTTGGATTTTAATTAGGGATTTCTAATTTGTTCTTTTTATATTTTTTGGTTATATGCACAATTCACTGATCTGCTCTTTCTCTATTTTATTGATGTAAGAATTTAGAGATAGAAATTAATTCCCTAAGTGCTGCTTTGGCCGCATCCCATACGTTTTGGTATGTTATCTCCTTAGTGTCACTCTCTTTAGTGAAGTTATGGTTTGTTTCTATGATTTATCTTTTGACCCACTCATTCTTTAGGATTAGATTGTTTGCTTTCCAATTAATCTTTATTCTATCTTTTTCAATTTTATTGAATCTAATTCTTTTATTGCATTATGATCTCACAAAGATGCTTTTTAAAAGTTCTGCTTTAATGTACTTGGTTATGCCCTAATATATGGTTAATTTTTGTGCATGTGCCATATATTACTGAGAAAAAGGTATATTTCTTTCCATTCCCATTCAATTTTCTCCAGAGATCTATCATATCTAAAGATATATCATATCATTTTCTGAAATTCTATTCATCTCCTTAACTTCTTTGCTGTTTATTTTTTTTTTTTAGATTTATCTTGATCTGAAAGGGGAAAGTTGAAGTCCCCAGCTGGAATAGCTTTTACTGTCTACATCCTCCTGTAAACTCATTTAACCTTTCCTTTAAGAATTTGGGTGCTTTACCATTTGGTGCATATATGTTTGGTATTGTTATTACTTCATTGTCTATTGTTTCTTTCGGCATCATATAGTTTCCTTACTTATCTTTTTAATTAGATCTATTTTTGCTTTTCCTCTGTCTGAGATTGTGATTGCTGATTTTATTTTTTACTTCACTTGAAACATGATAGATTCTAATCTAGCCCCTTACCTTTACTCTCTCTCTCTCTCTCTCGGCTTCAGTAGTATTTCTTGTAAACTACATATTGTAGGACTCTGGTCTATGTCATATTCTCAGTAAGTTCTAATGAAAGTAGGGTTGAAGTGTTGCCCATCACCACCTATCTTCCCTCCCACTGTAAAAACCTCTTTCCCACCTCTTTCATATGAGATAATTTCCTCCATTATATCTGTCTCTTCTGCTGTCTCTAGTGCATCCATCTTTTTAAATTTGTTTGATATTATCCTATCATAGTAAATTTGCCTCCTATGTATACTCTTTCTAACTCACCCAGTAATGATAAATTTATTAGGAGTTAGAGGTATCCTTTTCTTATGTAGGAATGTAAACAGTTTAATCTTATTGAATCCCTTATAATTTCTCTGTTTACCTTTTTCTGCTTCTGTTGAGTCCTATATTTGAAAATCAAATTTTCTCTTCAGCTCTGATTTTTCACAAAAAATTCTTGAAAGTCCTCTATTTAATATGTATGTATGTGTGTATGTATGTGTATATGTATGTGTGTATGTATGTGTGCGTGTATATATATATTTCCCCCAATGGATTATACTCAGTTTTGCTGGGTAGGTGAGTTTGGTTGTAATCCTAGCTCCTTTACCTCTGGAATATCATATTTCCAACCCTTCAGTCCTTTAAGGTAGAAGTTGCTAAACTCCGTATTATCTTGAGAGGTTGTACCAAATCTGATTTGTTTCTTTTTGACTGCTTGAAGTATTTTGTCCTTGACTTCAGAGCTTTGCAATTTGGATATATTGTTCCTGGGAGTTTTCATTTTGGGATCCCTTCCAAGAAGTGATCAGTTTATTCTTTAAACTTCTATTTTATCAAGGCAGTTTTCCTTAATTTCTTGAAATATGTTTAGTTGATTATGGATTTCAAGTAGCCTAAAAATTCTCAAATTGTCTCTCCTTAATCTATTTTTCAGATCAGCTGTTTTCACATTTTTTTCCTAATTTTTCATTCTTTTTTACTTTATTTTATTGTTTGTTGATGCCTTAGGGAGTCATTAGCTTCTACTTATCTGATTCTAATTTTTAAGGAATTATTTTCTTCAGTTAGCATTTGCACCTCCTTTTCCATTTGGCCAATACTACTTTTTAAGGTGTTGTTTTCTTCAGTGAATTGAATGTCTAGGTGGTGAGTAGAATGTTAAAAGATTATAAATAGTGCAAGGAGCAAGTTTTTGAAGAACTTTAAATGCCAAACAGAGAAGTTTGCATTCAGTCCCAGAAGTAACACTTCACTAAGGGAAGTGAGGGAAGAGTGATGCAATTATATCCTTGCTTAAGGAAAATCACTTTGGCAATAAAATAAATGATGAATTGGAGTGGGGAGATTCTCAAGTAAGGGAGGTAAATTAGAAAATTACTGCAGCCATCCATGCAAGAGAATGGAAACTAATGTGATCAGCAAACAAGTAAGAGAGAATTGAGAGCCAAGAGAAGTTGTTCCAGGACAGAGCTTTATGTGGCATTTAAAATGGGTGTGATGTAGATAAATATCTGGCAAAAGAGATTGATAAGAAAAAATATAATGGCTAGAAGGAGAACCAAGAGAAAACAGCATCACAAAACCCCCAACAGAAAAAAGGTTGTGTCCAATACTGTAAGATAATGAAGAATAAGGGGGAAGTGCAACCAGAATTGGAAACATGGACAAGGAAGCATTAGCATTTGAGGGTGCTATGTCTCAGTGAATGCAAGAAGATAGAAGAAAGAAGTTCAAATGTGGTTGGTAAAATGAAAGGAAGTTTAATTATGGAATTATGGAATTTGCTAGAAGGAATATGGGGTAGTTCAGGAAGATCTGGGGTAGGACTCGGGCATTGGTGTACTAGGGCTGAGGTGGATGGGAATGATAAAGTGGATAACTGATGTTGTGGTGGGAGAATTTATTTTTCCAACAAGTAAGGTCTCTGTGATATGAGAATAAGAGGTGAAGCAAATGTACGAAGCATTGGAAAATAATTCCAACAAGAGTTATAGTAAGATCCATTTACTAGGGCAGGTGATTAAATATTTAAATTCTACCCTCTATATCCCAGCACAACTTCTACATTTTTCATGTAGCTTGTGTTCTTGGGGGCACTGGAGGCTGACCTTGTGGTAACAGCAATAATGTGTTTCAGCAAGGAAGCTGCTCTATCCTCAGTACCCCTGGCAATGTTGTGAACTTTCAGAAAGAAGTAGAAAGTGTTGTGTTCAGAAGGCTAAGGCTAGCAAGAATGCTGGACATAGTTTATTAAGAAGGTTTTGTCCTGACTATGACTCAATAGATGTAGGTCTAAAGCCTGGCCACATTGTATCCTCCAGGTACTACTGTATCTTAGTAAGGAAGTAAGAGCGACTTTGTTGGAGAAACGTTGTTTGGCTATTCCTGGATCCCTCTTTCCAGATTTGAGCAGATTCTGGCCAGTTGTGGCATGTGGTCTGGCCTAATCATGAGCTATCAAACACTTTGAATTGGATGCTCCATATGTGTCTTGAAATTCTCTATTAATTTGGCACCATCTTTCCAGGGTTCAGAACCTTGGTGTCATCCTTGCCTAGTTACTTTCATTTACCCCACATATTTAATCAACTAATAATTTTCTTTCTAATGCCTTGATCTTGCTTTTTTTTTTTCCATGTGTATTACTCTCACCCTAGTTCAGATCCTTATCACCTCTTACCTGGGCCATTACAGTAGCCCACATGTCTTAAATTTTTCCCTATTTCAACTGATTCTTCATACAGTCACAAAAATGATTTCCCTAAAAACATGGACCTAACTCTGTCACTTCATCAACTCAATAAATCTTACTGTATCTCTATTACCTCTAGGCTAAAATATCACAATACCTAAAATTTAACATTAATATAGTGCTTTATATAGATTTGCAAAGTGCTTTATTTATATCATCTCATGTGATAAAATATAAACTCTGTTTGATATTTAAAACTTTTCCCAATCTGGTACCTTCCTTTCTTTCTAGTCTTCTTATATATTATTTCTCTACACTCGCTATACTGTCCAGTCACACTAGACTCCTTGCAGTTCCTTACATAGATGAAAACCTGTGAGGCCCTAGGGAAGTCAGTAAACTTTTCCAAGCCTCATTTTCTTAATCTATAAAATAAAGGGATTGGAATGGATAGCCTCTAAGATCCCTCAAAAGCTCTAAATATAGATTGTGTGTCTATGATCTGATTGCCTTTTCTCTATGCCTTTGTACTGATTACCCTAAACGCCTGGAATTCTCTCCTTTCTTATCTCTATTTGTTGAAATCCCTCAAGACACCTCAGCTTCCGAGATCTTGAGGATGCCTTCCCTTCCCGGTAACTCCCTTCTCCACCTCCCAGTTGTTAGTGCCTTTCCTTCCAAGGTTCCTTATCTGTCTTATCAATATATGTATGTGTACATCGGTCAACCAATCAAGAAGCGTCTATTAATTTGCTAGGCCCTATACTAGGTTCTGCAGATCCAGCTAAAGGCAAATAAGGAACTTCCATACAAATGAGAAAAAGCATATGTGTGGCTCTTTGAGGTAGGGGCTATTTTGCTTTCATATCCATAGCATTAGCTCGGTGTCAGGCTCAGAAGGAGCTTCACAAGCGCTTGCTGGCTAATTGGAGTGTTTGGTGGAGCTCCAGCCTCTTTAATGTGGCTCTCTCTCACTGATTGTAACCCATCCATTCCTTGTTATCTCATACCATTTGCTCATGACTTCATTAATTTGACATGGAGAGTCCTCCCCAGTGCTCCTGTACCGTCCTAGATCTGGCTTTCTTAATTTGTTTTTGTATCATGGACCCATTTAGCAGTCTGATGAAACCTACGAACCCTCTTTCAGAACATATTTTATACACACATACACACACATTTATACATATGCATAAAATAAATAGGATTTCAAAAGAACTCAATTTTATTAAAATATAGTTATGAAAATATTCTAAAAATAAGTTAATGGATCTCAAGTCAAGAACTCCTGAAGATTAGATTGTTTTGACATGAGTGCATACCAATGGAGCAGAAAGGCGATCCTTCAGTTTTCTCGCATTCTCAACATATGATATCTGTAATCACTCGTGAGACTTGGGACTAATAATTCACTAGTTAAAGAAGATCTATTTCCTGCTTACTATGCAATTGTGTGATTGATATACCAATTCAGCAGTACAAGTAGATACAAATTGGATAGAAGGAGGGAGTAAGCATTTATTAAGCCTTTATTATGTTCCAGGTGCTGGGCTAAGTATTGTACAAATATTATCTTATTTCAGCTTTACAACAACCCTAGGAGGTAGGTGTTATTATTATCTCCATCTTACAGTACAGCTTGTAAGTGTCAATTAGACACTGTACACGAAAAGTTAATTGCAACTACAATTTAACATGAGGAAGAGAATGGGATAGATTGCCTTTGGAAAACTGTGCAGGGATTTTAATAATCCAGAGTTTCTCCCTGAAATAAAGACTTTTTTTACGTCAGTATCCCTCTGGTGATATTGTATGGTGTGAGTCATAGAACACTAAAATCTTTGCTTAAAGTTGAGGGTCATCCAAAGGACAATGGGAAGGTGAATATGGGTGGGAGCTCTAACTTGTTACCAAGAAAGAATTGTTTAAGAATGGGACCAAAAAGAACATCAGTAGACAAAAAAGAATGTAACTTAGTCATTAGTGAAACTAAAAAGTAGTCAAGCCTCATTTGTTTAGGGCATACATTCTTTGCAAACACACTGGAATAGAACTAAGAGCCTTACCAAGGATTTATTTGAATTCCAGGGAATCTCATTTGGTCATTATGCCTCTCTTTCTGTTCCTGAAATAATTTGATTTTTATTTCTTAATGACGTTTCACACTCAAAATCAAATTTTGTCCTTCCATTCACATGTTAGAGTTTCAGTTGTTTTTAGGACCCATTACTTCTGTTATTCTACTGACATTTTTACAGATACTTTTATATTTACTTTCTAATAGAATTCTTCCCAGCTAGTGAATGAACAAGAATGAAACCAATGAAAGCTTTGTAGACAGAAGGCCCATGCAGTATTATTGTTCAAGAGATAGTGGAACTAAAGAATAAAGTATATTTCTCCTTACCTTGAATTTTGCAATCATTTTGACAATATTCTATGCCATTTGATCACATGGAACTTTTGCTGTCCATTACAAAATTTTTAGTTGCAAGTTTGCTGCTTTTAGGTAAACATTCACAAAGGAAAATAAAAATTAGAAATTTACCAACATAACATTAGTTTTGGGAATGTTATGTAGCAGAGATGTTCATAAAAAAGCAAGGACCTTAATAAACTACTTTTATTTAATATCACTATTGTTAGTGATGCTTTTTTAGTAGGGAAAGACCATTTCCCTTTCTATTCCCTCTTTTTTCAGGCCTTCCCAGTGAAATGAAGACCTTATTTATTATCTCATGATAAGATGTAATTGTTTGTTTGAAAATTGTTTTTGTTGGGTAGTAAATTTGGAAGCTACATCTTAATAGGCTCTCTGAATCTCAAATTTCTGTCTAAAACAGTTCTGCATAATAAAGAATCTCCATTTTTATTAAAAAATGGATATGGATACCACCAATGAGAAGTATCATTATGTATTGGCTAAAGAGGAAGCCTCAGAGCCAGGAAGACCCAGGTTCAAGTCTTGCTTGTAAAATATACTCCTTGTATGAGTTTGGGTAAGTCTATTTATCTTTTCATGCATTAGGCAACTCTCTATTAAGATAAATTGACTTGCATTGATAGAAGGAGTTTCCTCATTCAGGAATTCCCTAGACCTGGGAAATCACAGGACCATTCTTTATCCCTATAAACAATGTTGTTGCCAGGATTTGTCATAATGCCAAGTCACTGAAATTCCACTCTGACACTTGGTGACAGGACATTGGTGATTTCATTCTAGAAGGCTACGTCAGCAAAAAATGAGCTTTTGAAGGACCTGCCAAGCTGGAAACACTTTAAGTTCAGATGACTATCAACTGAGGACAGAACTAATTCACTCTAGAGAGACTGATCAGCAAAATATTGGTTACCAGGTGATAAGTATTATGGTATGCACATAAACACACATACTCATGTGTGTGTATGTATGTATATATGAGATACATAAATATATTTATATAAATTATACATTATCTAATATGTTTATTATATATTATATACTACTATCCTAAATTCATATTTTATATAGATTTAAATATCATATATCTCATATACATGTCAGGAAATCAGTCCATATATGTTGAGAGTTATATATCTATCTATTTCTATATATGTCAACAAATATGGACTGATTTCCTGATTTATTATTTAGGTAGTTTTTCTGACTGCTATTCCATGTAGGGTCATTGTTTATTGTATGCCCCTGGCAAACCACATGTTGTGATCTTTCCTATCACTTTTCCTCCGCAATAGATGTAATCTGCTTAAAATTAGTAGCTAGTGGAGCCTCAAAAGTGAAGGGAAGAGGAGTAGGTAGCCTAACTGATGGGAGTAGGAAGAGGGTGGTGGCATAGCTAGGCAACCAACTTCTATTGTTACATGGATAGCAAATTCGAAAAACAGAATACAAACTTGGGTCTGAGGTATAACAGAGTAGTGATAAGACTTGTTGACTTTGGAGAGTTGGAACTCTAAGTAGAATAATTGATAAATTCTTGATTTCCTTTATAGATGATTTTATGATTCAAAAGATAGAGAAAGTAGTGCAGGGGACAGGGAACTAATTCTATCCAATAAGCAGGAAGTGGTCATTAAGTGATCAAATTGTTAGAAAGAAGTGACCACTCTTATTTTAGAGTTCATGATAGCTAAAGACGAGAAAGTCTCGAGTTAACTTGTAGAACTTCTTTCAGCTTTGAGGTCCATATTTCTCAGATTCTGTTTCCAATAGATGTGGGACATTTAAGAATAAAATTTTGATTGAACAAACAAAAGATTCTGATGAAAAACAAAAGGGGGAATTACTTAAACAAGATGATGTGCAGGCACAGATACTTGTAAATCAGCTGAGGTTTTATGGCTACCTAAAGAATTGGTGATCCCAGCTAGGGAGTCACCTATAGGGAGAGCAGATCCCAGAGCAGGGTCATCCCAAGGTAGGTGAGGCTGCTGAAGAGTTGGAGCAGTCCTGAAGTAGAACTGGGAATGACCTTGATGAACCATATCCAAGAATATTGAAAGAACTTTCTTTTGATTTCAGAGTCGCTCTCTGTAGAAATAGGGAATGGATCTATACTTTTGATGGTATAGGGAAGTCCTTCTACCAATGGAGGTTGAAACTTTTGCTATATTCTGAGATTCTGTACTGTATAATTATGAAAATAAGAATAAATCATTGTTTGATGTATTAATAACATGGAATGTGTTGCCTTGTAGAATCTGTCACTCCCTTTAAGACATAACTCAAGGACTAGATTTTACATGAAACTATCCCTGTTCAGCACACCCTGCCCTTGCCAATGCTAGTGACCTTTCTCCTGAACTACCTTATATTTATTGTTTTGAATATATGTGTGTGTATCTATATATATTTAAATACCAAGTCAAGCAAAAAACCTAATGGAATCAATTAATGGAATCATCTCAGAATTGAAAGGAAACTTAGGATTCTCTTACTTCAACTCACACTTTGAATTGGTATCCTCTCTACAATTTTCATGGCAGGGGATTATTTAGACTTTGCTTAAGGGTATACAGTAAGTGAAAACCTGAGGCAGCCCATTCCATCCTTGGGCAGATCTAAGAGTCAAGTTTTTCCTTACAGGGGGCAAAGATGTACTGTGCAAATTCAGTAGCCAACTGTCCTGTGAGCAATCAATTACCAGCAAAACTGTAATTAAGTAAGCCTGATGAGCTGACTCCCTTCTGCTGATGCTAGAGTTTAGGTACAATCTTGCACTTTCTTCACGACATTGCATCCTCTCTACAAAGTTTTACATTTATCTTCCTCCTTGCTGGAAAAAAAAGAGTCTCAGTCATTTGATCTTCCTGTTTTTAAATTTTGTGACCAACTCATGGCACACAGTTTTGGAAGACTATTTGTGCATCTCTGCTTTTACACCTAGCATTTTTACACTTATTAAGTGGTGGCAATACACATACAAACATATATAGGTATATTTGTGTGTATACATACATGTATACACATACATATATTATGTATATGGTGATGAAAGTGACAGTGTTTATAAATTTAATCAAATTAGAACAGGAAGAGATTTAAAGTAATGTCTACAATGAGGACATGGAATAAACCATGTTGCACCTTATTTCAGCAATGGTAACTAAAATTCACTATGGTAATGAGAATAGATGCACAGGAAAGTTCTCACATCAAGCATAAATAGGTATTTGATCATTTCCACAAAATTATGAGTTCCAAATTTTCTCCCCATCTCTTCCCTCCCACCACCTAAAAATGCTAAGGATTCTGATTCCCTTTCCCCAATCTTCCCTCCCTTCTATCACACCCCTCCTTTCCCTTATCCCCATCTTTTCTCTTTTCTTGTAGGGCGAGATGGATTTCTATACCCATTACCTGTATTTCTTATTTTTCAGTTGCATGTAAAAACAATTTTTAACATTTGTTTTTAAAACTTTGAGTTCCAACTTCTCTCTCTTCATCCCTCCCCACCAATCCCCACTGAGAAGGCAAACAATTCAATATAGGATATACATGTGTAGTTTTGCAAAAGACTTCCATAAGAGTCATATTGTGTAAGACTGACTATATTTCCCTCTATCCTATCCTGCCCCCCCATTTATTCTATTCTCTTTTGATTGTCCTTCCCCAAAAATATTTACTTCTAATTGCTCCCTCATCCCATTTGCCCTCCCTTCTATCATATCCATTCCACTTTATCCCCTTCTCCCCTACTTTCCTGTAGTGTAAAATAGATTTTCATACCAAAATTGTGTGTACATGTTATTCCCTCCTTAAGCCAAATGTGATGAGAGTAAATGTCACTTTTTCTCTCTCACCTCTCCCCTTTCCCTCTCCGTTGAAAAAGCATTTTCTTCCCTCTTTTATGAGAGATAATTTTCCCCATTCCATTTCTCCCTTTCTCCTCCCAATATATTCTTCTCTCACCCCTTAATTTTATTTTTTTAGATATTATCCCTTCCTGTTCAACTCACCTTGTGCTCTCTCTCTCTCTCTCTCTCTCTCTCTCTCTCTCTCTCTCTCTCTCTCTCTATATATATATATATATATATATATATATATGTATATATCTGTGTGTGTGTGTATAATCCCTCCAACTACCCAGATACTGAGAAAAGTTTCAATAAAAGTTTCAAGAGTTGCAAATATTATCTTTCCATATAGGAATGTAAACAGTTCAACTTTAGTAAGTCCCTTATGATTTCTCTTTCCTTTTTATTTTTCATGCTTCTCTTGATTCTTGTGTTTGAAAGTCAAATTTTCTATTCAGCTCTGGTCTTTTCATCAATAATGCTTGAAAGTCCTCTATTTCATTGATTGACCATTTTTTCCCCTGAAATATTATTCCCCTGAAAAAGTCTTCAGTTTTGCTGGGTAGGTGATTTTCGGTTTTAATCCTAGTTCCTTTAACTTCTGGAGTATTGCATTCCAAGCCTTTTAATCCCTTAATGTAAAAGCTGTTAGGTCTTGTATTATCCTGATTATATTTCCACAATACTTGAATTGTTTCTTTCTAGCTGCCTGCAATACTTTCTCCTTGACCTGGGAACTCTAGAATTTGGCTACAATATTCCTAGGAGTTTCTCTTTTTGGATCTCTTTCAGGAGGTGATTGGTGGGTTCTTTCAATATTTATCTTACCCTCTGGTTCTATAATATCAGGGCAGTTTTCCTTGGTAATTTCATGAAAGATGATGTCTAGGCTCTTTTTTTGATCATGGCTTTCAGGTAGTCCCATAATTTTTAAATTGTCTCTCCTGGATCTATTTTCCAGGTCATTTGTTTTTTCAATGAAATATTTCACATTGTCTTCTATTTTTTCATTCTTTTGGTTTTGTAATTTCTTAATTTCTCATAAAGCTCCATTCTAATTTTTTTAATGTGTACAATTAAATTTTATTGACAATTCAACAATATCAACTTTAACTTCTCTAAGAACAAACCACCAATCCAATTCCTAAAGGTCCCAGTTTTCTTGTGAGAGAAGATTCCAGGAGATGATGGAGTAGGTCAGGTAGTCCTATAGTCAATATTGTTTTGGGCTACATGCTGTACATACTATAGAGTTACACAACTAGACAGTACAGATTGGAATATTGTAGCATAGGAAATGGTGAGTTGGTGGACTTAGAAAAATATGGAAAGACTTGGATGGGAGAGCTGGTTCAAAATGTGAATGAATTCACTTAGACCTTCTCTGTAGCCCTTGGGAGCTTTATTGACGCAAAAGCATAGGGCCTGAGATTTAACAAGAAGCTAAACAAAGGTAATGGTATAGGAAAAGGACCAGACTTATATAGGATGATTTTAGGGTTTCCTTGTGGGGGTTGGAGATCTAGGATAAGTCTTGCAAGATAAAAAAGTCTTGCAAGATAAAGGCACAGGGTGAGGACTATGAATGACACAAGATAAGGAAATCCCATTCCCCAGGATGAGGGGTGGGGGCAAGGAATTATATAGTCCTGGATAAGGGAAAGTTGTGGTAAGGGGAGACTTTAGGGCACCAAGATCTTCAAAAAGTCAATCTATATTATTTTAACTCTTAGGGTACTGTTTCTATCCACATCATTTCCCCACTCAACCACTAGGTAGGAGAATTCTTTCAGGGGAAAAGGGGCATAGGTCATTGTCTTCAGTAGCTGCTTCCGGCTGAACAGGGATGAAGAATCTACTTCAGGGGCCAGAATAAGTTGAAGGGGGTGGTGATCCAGATGGGGTGCAGAATGCAGTGCCAACTGAGTCCAGCGTGGAGAAAGGCAAAGCGCTGGGGTTCATCAAGGGCAGGGGTTGGTGCCCTACAAGTTGCTGTAGGTGAGAAGACATAAATCAATCCAGGAGTTTAAACAAGCACAGACCCAGTATAAGAGCAAGTATAATTACCAATAATGGGATCCCCATGAGGGGAAAGAAGGGGGAGAAACAATGACTCCCAGAAAGAGGTAGGGAGAGAAATCAGGCTGGAGTGACTCACATCCAAGAGGCTGCCTGTAATATCCTCTGAGCGCTCAAATGAAAAATTCCATGCAGGATCTTCAGGAAATAGGGGAGAGCTAGGGGGTGTAAGCCAGTATCCTGGGCATGGTGGGCACACCCAGCAATCATGCACTCTGCCCACCCCACAGAGTCCCTATCTGAATTAAGGCATTGGACCTCCAGTCCTGAGGAAGCAGGTCTAACCCTTGGCATAGGATGGGAATCAGGAATCAGGTGAGCTAGGAACAGAAGTGGTTCAAGGTGGGGCCCAGAACACAGCTAGAAAGCACACAGGCAAGTCCCCAAGGTGAGGGGCTTCAATGTATAGTCTTTTCTGGCTAGTTATGCCCTGCATCTTATCTCACATGTCACATCCTGCCTCCTTCTTGCTTCTCTGCTTCAGCACTGCTGTCTGCCTCACTATCCACCCAAATGCTTTTGGGAGAGGGACAGAGGCACTGTCCCTGCCTGACTAGGGGTGGGGAGGAGAGTAAAATGAGGCTGAAGCAGAGCAAAGGGAAAGGAAGGAGAGCATAGAACAGGTATCCTTGTTGATGACCCATGCAGGGGACAGCATAGTCTAGGAGATGCAAATCTGACAAACAAGTGCCCCAAAAAGAAGGAGCATTAAAAGTGATGTCAGGAAAGAAAAACAAAGAAAGAAACCAAGATTCCTGTGATATTATTCTCTTTTGACATGTTTCCACTCTGATTCCAATTCCTTTTGGAGGATCAGATTGCTATAGAGGATCCAACTTAATACATGTAATTATAAGTAACAATAGTTTGCAGGTAGAAGCTTTCTACCCTTAAGTTTAGTATTTATACAGATGAATTTACTTATAAGAGACTGACTTTAACTCCAGTTTCCATAAAAGACTTGGGAAGATCTATTAAGTAACTAATTCCAAAACAGTGCATATCAATAAGTTGCTTATAATAAAACATGTTTGTACCACAGAACACACAATATAAATAGGTATTATTTCCACAATAGTAACAAACTTTGAAGTTGACTTTTCCATTAATACAAAAATATTCCATGTTTCTTCCCTCTAAGAAAATTGCACTGAAATTCTTTTCTTCAAACTGAAGATGTTTCTGATCTAGTTTTAGTAATTAATAGAATAATAGCTAGATCCCTCATTCAGTTGTACCAATATACAATTATTAAGGACCTTATTTCATACAGATATATATCTAGAGACAAGCAGATAAGTAGGCCAAATATCTATTGAGTAAGTTGTTTAAGGGTATAAAAAGGAATATAATCTTAGAATGAATAGCCCAGATCTTAAACACAATGTAGTAGCTCAGATGTATCCCAGCCTTAGTCTATGGGATAATGATTCAACACTGGTTTCACACACTTTTTTTTCCCTTTGCCTAATTATTTCCATATCATTCAGAAAAAATGTTCTATTGCAGGGATTTAATTTTTCACATGGCTGTGAAGTGCTAATTTACCCAACTGGGATATAGAACTGATTCAGATTGACCACTTGCTTTGATTACGGAAATTTGCCAAAAAAAGGAAAAGCAAGAACATGAGTAGATCACCGTTTTGCAAACATGTGGTGTCAATTCTACCTCATAGCTAGACTCAGGAATACTCAGGTGGGAAACATTCCTTTTCAAAGGAATGCAGTAGGGAAACCGAGCCACGAGGATCCCATCCTAGGCAGAGGCTAGAATTGTCCTTTCAACTGTTCCAGAGGAAGATCTCCACCTGTAATGGTCTCTGAGTAGCTTGTGGCATTTCTCTCAGATGGTGGAATACTGACTATTGATTAGTAATGGATTTTTATGATCCATCAGATAACTCAAAACATAGTTCATTATAATTCCAAAAGCTTTTACCTCAGATGGCAAGTTCCACTATCAAAAATTTACCAGGACTAACATCTCAAATTTTAAATTAGTCCTAGTACAAAACCCAAAATAAATTCCTTCTTTAGGAACTCCATGAATCAAACAAGTTCCATAGAGCTGCTGGGACTGTACTTTTTCCATTCCACACACATGCACACTGTATACCAGCTTTAGGTTTTAACATTAAAATCATAACCAGCAAACATAAGATTTTCCTAAGTGAGAACCAATTTGTTTTAGCTATAAACACAAACAATGACATTAGATGACATCAGTTGCATTTCCAGATCATATAAAAATTATGAGGATGAGCTATCTTACCAAGTGCAGACAATGACTGGCTGGCTTCTTTTTCTTGACCCATCCTCCTTCATTTACTCTCTTGACTCAAGGGAAGGGAGTGGGGTAAGAGAGTCACTAGAGTTGTAAGGAGGTGCTTCAATACTCCTTAATGCTTTTCAAAATTCCTTAATGGTCAATGACAAAACCTCCAGAATCTGCTAAGATTCTAACTTTTCATTTTTTATGTTCACCCCTTAAAAATTTAGAGTAGGATATTGAACCTTTAAGCCCCACATTCACAAGAGTGCCTTTCTTAGGATACCTGAAGCATAAACCAATGACTGTTTCTCTGAAAATGCCTCTTTAAAGACACAACAAACCTAGGAGTGAAATTTAGAAAACTCAGTCTGTTTGGATATAATCATTACCAGTATCAAGTAATTGAAACAATTTAGCTCGCAAATGGAATTTAGAATTACACAAAGAGATTTTGCAAAGCATTTCATTGTAAAAAGTATTTCCCTTTCCTAAAAACCTCACAATTCATGCTAAAAGGGATAATGACTAAACTTTAACAAAGTAAATTTGTTGGAAACCTTAAAAAATGGGATTTATGGAAGCCAAGTTGGTCCAAAATATCTTTTTAAGTATCACAAATCCCCCAAATGCCCTAAGACCAAAATTCTCAATAATAACAAATTTCTAAGTACCAAAAGGTGTTTTACCTTGGGGAGGAAGTTCAGTTTTTTTTTTCCCAAGACAAGAACATATCCAGTCAAACTGGCCTTATCATGATATGTGTACCAGGCTTTTAAAAATGTTCTCATTAGAAACTCTGAACACTGCACAGGCTTGATTAGACTTTATGACCAGATGGTCCCAAAAATCCTTGTTTTAGTTAACAACCTCATAATCTGATAGTACAATTCTTAATCTAATAACATCTAGATTATAAGAAAAAAATTTTTTTAACAACATAGGTAATACAAAATTACACAATAATAAAATTCAGAAATATAACCATATGACAAGCATATATTTAAAACTTGAAACAGAACCAAAATTATCAGTCAGGTGACTGTAACTTAGTTGAATGAGCAACTAATCTGGATTTATAATTACTAGTGATAACATTTTGATTTCTAAGGCCCAATACTCTCTTAGCACTTTAAAAGAAAAGATTATTATTCACAAGTTCATGTTTTTGCTAACCTAGGGGCAACTCACAGGGAAGTCCTGCTGAGTCCAGCTGCAAGAATCTGGTGGACAGCAGGCCAGGACAGAAGGACTATCCTGTAGATATGGGCGTGGGGATGGGGAGTATTGGGGTGCAGAGGGAAGGGAGCACCTGCAATTTTCCTAGTTCCCTAGTAATGAGAGAAATGAGGGAATTGGTCTTACCTTTCCAGAGAAGGGTATGTGGAAGGTTATGTCCAGGTCCATAGCCTCCAACTACTGGACCCAGAGCCTTCCAATCTTGACTAGAGAGGAGCTGTAGTTCCTTGTATCTTTTACCTTTGAGACTTAGACTAGAAAATGCATATCCCTCAAGGAGGGGAAGACAAGGTTAGGGACAGAGAGAAGGCTTACATCTAGGCAGGTACAGAGGCCCACAAGGCAGAGACCCTGAAACTGGGGTGCAAAGACCCCTAAAGAAAACAAGGTGCAAAGGTCCACCTACTCACCTCCCTCAACATTCCAGGGGGAGGTGAAGGAACAACAGGGTAAACTAAGGTGCTGGGGGAACAACACAGGATAAAAAGTCTGCTCAAGCAGAGCAAGATGCCTTTTCTTTGAGTTTTGGAGACCAAATTTCCTACTAAGCTTGTTTTGTTTAGAAACCCCCTTCACAAATTATTTTCTGGATTATATTGAGGTCAGGCTGTTTTAAAATGGAACACTAGTTGCTTTTTCTTAAGATCTCCTCCCCAAATACCCTTCACAGCAGGCTCCAAGCAGCCTCTCACCACTTTTCCCAGTATCTCAAGAAAAAGGAAGAAAAAAATGTGATGGACCCAGCACAAGGGCATCTACTTATATGAGGGTACACAGTCCAACTGACCACCCAAAAGTCAGTGGAGCTACAGACACTGATGGCAGCAACTCCTGGGTTTTGGCACCATTATGTTGAAGAGAGAGAGAGAGAGAGAGAGAGAGAGAGAGAGAGAGAGAGAGAGAGAGAGAGAGAGAGAGAGAGAGAGAGATGAGATGAGAGAACTGGTTCAAAATGTGAATGAATTCACTTAGACCTTCTCTGTAGCCACTGGGAGCTTTACTGATGCAAAAGCAGTGGGCCTGAGATTTAGCAAGGAGCTACACAAAGGCTCCATTCAATTTAAAAACTTTCATCTTCAGTGAGTTTTTGAACCTCCTTTTCCATTTGGCTAATTCTGCTTTTTAAAGCATTCTTCTCCTCATTGGCTTTTTGGATTTTTTTTGCCAATTGAGTTAGCCTATTTTTAAAGGTGTTATTTTCTTCAGCATTTTTTTGGGGGCGGTCTCCTTTAGCAAGCTGTTGACTTGCTCTTCATGATTTTCTTGTATCACTCTCATTTCTCTTCCCAGTTTTTCCTGCACCTCTTTTACTTGATTTTCAAAATCCTTTTTGAGCTCTTCCATGGCCTGAGATTATTGCATATTTATTTTGGAGATTTTGGATGCAGAGACCTTGACTTTTAGGTCTTCTGAAAGGGTGGAAGAAAATACCTGTTCACTGAGAAAGTAGTTTTCTATAGTCTTATTTTTTTCCCCTTTTTGGGCATTTCCCCAGCCAGTTACTTGACTTTTGTTGAGAGGAGGTTGTACTCCTGTATAACCTGTAAGTTCTCAGTTCCTCCACGGTGGCACAATCAAGGAAGAGGAGTTTACTCCTCTGGCCTGTGCTCTGGTCTGGGAGCAACCACAAGCACTCTTTTCTTCCCAGGATCTGTGAGTAGAATTCCCTCCTCAGAGCTTCCACCAGCTCCACCAGGCCAGTCAGAACTCCTCCTCACTCCAGGGCCACTACTCCAGGCCAAGATCCAGAGCAGCCATGCAATTCCCTCAGGGGCTTTAGACTGAGGGCTCCTAAAATGGATGCTGTGCCACAGTAACTGCTGCAGCCCTGGGGCTGCTGGGGCCAGACTGTGTTCCCTTCTTACACAGGTGAAAGAACTTTCTCACTGGCTTTTGAAACTACCTTTGACATTTGTGGGTTGAAAGATCTGGGAACTGCAGCTGCTGCAAGTGATTCCACTCACCCTGAGGTCTGCTCCCATCCTGAACCTGCTGCATGGCACTGGCCTGTGCTCTGCTCTGTGCCTCGTGTGATAGACTTTTCCTCTTTACCTTCTAGGCTGCCTTGGGCTGGAAATCTCTTTCACTCTATCATTTTGTGGTTTCTGCTGCTCTAGAATTTGTTTAGAGTTATTTTTTACAGGTATTTGTGGGCTATGGGGGGAGTTGGAGGGGAGCTTCTACATGTCTGTCCTTCTACTCTGCAATCTTGTCTCTGCCCCCATGCTTAAATCTCTTAAGAAGCAAATACATGCAAGGGCTTTTTTATGGTAAGATAAAAGTCAAATAACATTAACATTAATTCAGTGGGGAATGCTAGAAATTATTCCAAAATGCAGAATTACAACATAAATGCTCTTTCTCCCCACTATTACTTGATACTGTTCTAGAAATTCTAGTAGTAAGACAAATATTGGCAAGGAGGAAGCAAAATTATACCAATTTCCAGAGATTCAACAACAACAACAAAAGTAATTGAGACTATTCATGGTTTCAGTAAAGTTTCAGAATTTTAAAAAAATGCTCCAAAAACTCTTTAGTGTCTCTTTATGACAATAAATAACAGACATACCATTCAAAATGGCTACAAAACGCATAAAACATCTGGGAGTCAATTTATGAAGAAACAATAACTGCATAAAATAATTAATTATTAGTCATACCTAAAAAATAAAGGAACCAATAATTGGAGGGACATTCATTGCTCCTGGCTGAGGCGTAGCAATGCAATCAAAACACAGATTTCACTTATATGCATTTACAGATTTAGAGCTATACCAATAAAGTAAAAAAACAAATCAGTTCATAGAACTAAGCAAGATAGATGATGATAGATGATAAATATATAGGTAGATAGATAGATCTATCTACACACAGACAGATAGATAAACCATTTCTAAAGTCCTTACTATATGCTAGGCACTGTGCTGTACTGATTGTACAAGTAAAAGAAAAGGAGATCACTCCTTGTTCAAGCACTTAAAATCCAATGAGGAAAGACAACAAAGAAAAGGGAACTAAAAAGGTGGGGATGAGGAGAGAAGGGTGTGTGGGCAGGGCAATGGAAAGAATGATAAAGTGGAATCAGAAGACAGAAATGAATGAGGTGAAAAATGCTCAAGCTCTTTCTGAAAATGTTGGTCCAAGGGAGTCACTAACTAGAAGAGGAAGAATAATGACAGTATTCATTGGGAGGGAGAAATCTTCTAGACTCTTAAATAGTAGGGTTGGGGTAAAAATAAAAGAGGAATAGCACTTCAGATTTCATATCATATGAAATAGTAGTAATCATTAAAACTGTTTCTTGCTGGTTAATTTTTAAAAAGCTGATTAATGAAACAAACTCGAGTAGATATCAGAAATAAGCAATAGTGTCATAATTGATAAACTGAAGTACAAAACTGTCTGTAGAATAGCTTTTTATTTGACAAGAAGCTCCATAAAAAGTAGAAAACTGACAGATTATATAGGCTTCTGCCAACACCTCTAAAATCGAGTGGTCTTTGGATACTTATAATAAATGCAATTTATTTTAATTTTTCACGATTCTTTGAACAATGGTCATTGGTTAATAGTCCTTTTTCTTCTATATGCTAATCAATCAATATGCATTTATATTTGCGTTAGATCCTTATATATATTAGACATCAGGTTCTTATCAGTGACATTAGATTAAAAGATTTTCTCCCAATTAACAGTTTCTCTCCTGAATCAAGTTGCATTGATTTGTATTTATGCATGTGATTTTTAAAAATGTACATAATAGCAATAATCTTTTTATTTTCTCTCACATATTTGCCTTAGATTAAGACTTCTCCTTTAAGCCATGTTCACTTCTTTTTATTAAGGATGTGGTTTTGTTTAGATTTATGTTGCGTATGTATTCCACTGCGTGTGTATGAGTGTTTCGTTCTTTGTTCTTCTACCCCTAGTGCTCAGTATACACTTAGCCCATACTGAGTACCTGGCATGGAGGTGTTTAATAAGTGCCCATTTATTGGTTGGTTTAGTGTAGCGCGCTTCACAAACTTTCAGACATGCTGACTATCTCAGGTGGTTTTGTTTAATTGTTTTTCTTTGTTATAAGAGAAGTTTCCCTGAATGGGTTGGTGTATATAAATATCAAGCATCAATTTACTGCTAAAAATAATGATTCATATTCTAATACATCATATTTGCCTTCCTCCTCCTGCCCCAAAGCATCGGACTCTGTCCTGAGCTCTAGGCTCTGTTAAAAGAGAATAGCTTTTTCTCAGCCATTTCCTCACTGCATACATTCTGGTCTTGATCTTAATCTTCCCTCCACAAGAACCTGGTATTCTGCTCCCGATACACTGGCTCTGGCAAGTGAGTTTTGACCTTATTTTGCCAGGAACCAGTCCTCAACAGCTACTTCCATTTCCATACCATCCTGCCTTATCCCGCTTTCCAGGTCCCCTTTATACGTTGCCTTACTCAATTATAATGTAAGCTTTTTAGGGTAGAGAAAGGTTGATTGATTATGTTTGTATAATTAATATTTAGTAAAGTACCTAGAACACAGTAATTACTTAATTAAAACCTTATCAATTCACATTTTGCTAAAGACCTTTGCTAAAGGTTGGAGTTGAAATAGCAGATACCATGAATTTTTTTTTTTAGCAAGTCCCTTCAAACACACACACACACCCACATCCACACACATACACACACACATACACATATGTACACACATACATACATATACACATACACATGCAGACAAACTAATTTCTTCATTTATAAAAGGTGAAGATCCTGTGAAATTGACCATAGATAGTATGAAATCTCACACCATGCCCCCAAGTCTTTTGAAGAGAAAGTCCAGGAAGCATATATACAGTTGCTATGAAAAAGTTACTAAAGGGTTCTGATACTCCAACTCTGTCAAAAAAGCCTTAAATAAGTAACTAGTGAACCACATGAACCTCTTTATATGGTGTAGAAAGATCACTAGACCAATAGCCAGGAGACCCGAGACTGAGTGCTAGTTCTGTCGATTCCTAGATATCACAGTTATTAATGAAATACTTTGAGTTTCAGTTTCTTCTCTAAAATGGGATGAGATTTCCTGCGCTATAATCGGTACTACCTTGAGTTATATGGATTTGGATTCAAATCTCAAATCTCATAGTTACTAGCTGTATATAGAGAGGAAACTTGTTTAATGTTGCTGAGGCTGTTTCCTAATATCTAAAATCTGGGTAAAAATTGCACTCATCTCACAGAGTTTCTGAGAAGATCAAAGCAGATAATTTTTGTAAAAATTATGGGAAATGACACCTATTAGTGGCTTGGTGTGAGAAAAGTGCTTTGCAAACTAGGTTATGTAAACTTTAAAAACAGATTTTAAACTTTTAATTTTTAATAATTATTTTTACATCTATCATCTACCTATTTTTCAGTGTATATGTATGAATATCTTGTTTGAAATGTGGAACAGATTCCTATTTAGTTACACATTGAATTAGGAGGCCTCTGAGTGCCCTTTCAACTCTGAGATTTGATGATTACATAATCTATTAAGGTGGTCTTTAAGGCTCCCTCTTCCTCTGAAATACAATGACCATATTAGAGAAAATTGAATTATTCATCAAGCACCAAGAAAATGTTATGCCATGCATATCTTCAGGGAAAATATTAGTTTAGTAGCACCATAAAGGTTACTTAGATGTAGAAATAATCATTAAAAGATGAAAAACATTTTTAAAAATCTGTTTTAAAAATCTACGTAATCTTTTGGTTTTGGATTTATGTCACTACACACTTTCCAAATGCTATAATAAAAACCTTGTTTCCTAATGGAAACAAAATAATCTGGTGAGATAGAAAAGAAACTTTAAAAAGTTGAAATGAGTTGAAAGTGAAATGAGAAATCAAACTGAAGGTTAATTTTTAGGTCTAATGGAAATTTTTTTTAAAATGTAAGAAGTCAAAAATGTGCTTCAACCAAACTTTCAGGGGTTTAAGCCAAATAGTTCATCAGAAGAAGAACAAATGAATTGATGGAAGTGAAGTATTATTATGGAAGGTGACATTCTTGTAAAAAGAAAAAAATAGCATGCATTATCATGTGGTCCAAAACAGAAATTCATTTTAACATTGATGCATTTGTCAATATTTTCCAGGTTTTAAATTGTTTTAAATTTTTGCCTATGGTAGAATGGAAATGTGAATAAATAAATTGTGGTATAATATAGCTAATGTATTGCTACGCAACTTTAGAAGAAAACTTTTTTACAAAAGTTACAATGATGTTTAATAATTCTAGACGTGAAAAACTCGTGATTCTATGGTCCCAACACGATCCCGAACCCATTATATATTAGTCAATATAATAAGAATGGTTCTGAACAACGTATGAACTAGATTGTATTCCTTTAAGCCTTAAATAAATAATGTCACCATCCAAAAGTGGTATCTAAAAATAGCAAAAAAAAAATGCCAGCTTTACTCGAAGAAACAAGGGAACAATCAATGATAGTTCTTACAAGTCAAAGAACATCTATGCAAACAAGCAATGACTCCCCAGTTCTCTCTCCAAGCAATTGGGAAAATTCCATTTTAAAAAGTGCATAAATAGTTTACATTCTGAAAGACTGCTTCTTCGCCGTATCATTTCTCTAACTTCCTCTGACCAGCATGTTCATAGTAGAGGAAAACTCAAGTTAAGGTATATTTACTAAGCATGTACTTCATCCCAGGCACTGTGCTAAGAGTTGGAGATACAAATAGGATAGGGGACTGAACTCTCAGACAAATTGCAAACAACTATGTATAAATGAGATATATGTAGATGAAATTGTAAGTAATCTAAGAGGCAAGATTAAAGAGGACTAGGAAATGCTTATTGTAGAGGAAGAGACTTTAGTTAAGACTTGAAGGAAGCCAAGGAAGCAAGGGGGCAGAGAATTTCAGGCCTGAAAGACAGCCAGTGAAATTGCCCCAAATTGGGTCAATATGGAGGTCAGTGTCACTGAGTCACAAAGTATATGGGTTTTGTGAGGAAAGAATAAAGTGTGAGAAGATTAGAAAGGCAGTCATGGGCCAGATTATGAAGGGCTTTGAAAGCCAAACAAAATTTTATATTTGATCCTAGAGACAACTAAAGATTGGAGCTCTTAGCTCAGATCTATGATGAAACTAAAGTATTATGTTTCCAGCTCCAAAGCTGGATCTTTTAACCTTCCAACTGTTAGTACTGTAAGTGGATTTGAAACCCCATATAACCTCGATCCCAATGACTTCTCATCTGGTTCTTGAATTCAGGGCTAACCACATTTTCAGGCATATCTTTTCCAACTTGAAGGACAATATATTAGGGGAAACTAACTGCAAGGCAGCCAAATGGAGTTTTTAGTCCAACTCTGTGTTCCTCTGAGTCTGTAATTCATCCTCACAATATTCTTGGGAGGTAGACAAGTCTTACACATTTCTCCATCTAAAGCTTTACTTGCACCTAGTATCCTTGGACATCTAACAGCTGGGTTGATTCTAAGTCCCACGTATATAGATACACATTTAAATTCTCCTATCAGGATCCAGCTTTGCAGTCTGACTGGCTTTTTTTTTATTCCCATGGTCAGAATCCATTTCTTAACCTTTGTGAGCAATATTAGGCAATGACTTCTAGTAAAGGATTAAGCTAAGGGAATTTTATTAGGGCATGTGAGCATTCTGAAGCATTTTCTCATCTGCACTCTTATCATTCCATTTGAAAAATGGTCATATGAATATCCCCAACCAGAAAGGCAGGAGATAAGTTGGAAATTTGGCCTGTGATTGGGTGGTCATTGAGTATAATTTGGCCCACATGCTTTGGAAGGAAATAAATAAAAGTAATTATAATGACAACTGACATTTGTATGGTACTTTAAAGTTTGGAAAGCACTCTACTTACATTATTTCATTTGATCTCAAACAAATAATACCCTTTGAAATGAATACTAATCAGTCAGTCAATAACCATTTACTAAACACTTACTATGTGCTAGGCACCATGCTAAGTGCTCAATAGATAATGAAAGTTTACCTTAATTTTTATAGACAGTCTCTTCTCTCTGAGAACTCACAATCTAATGGGGAAAACAACATGCAAATAACTATGCACAAACAATGTATCACTGAACCAATAAACATTTATTAATCACCTACTATATAGCAGTACTGTGCTAAGTTCTACCCATGCAAAATCACCCAAAGACAATCTTTGCCCTCAAGGAACTTATAACGTAATAGGGGGACAATATGTAAACAAATATATGCAAAGCAAGTTATACATAAGGTAAAGAGAAAAAAAGTAGTACAATTAAGAGGAGTTGAGAAAGGCTTCCTGTAGAAAGTGGGATTTTAGTTAGGAATTGAAGGAAATCAAAGAAGAGAAGGGAAGGAAAAGCATTTTGTGCATGTGCAGTGACAATTCCTGGAGTAACGAGATGGAGCATCCTGTTCAAGGAACAACCAGGAAGCTGGTATTGTAGAGGACAGGGCAGGGGAGGAGCAATGGAAAGTGTCTGAAAGAAGTATGAAAAGGTATGTGGTGGAATAGGTTAGGAAGGACATTGAATATTAAACCAAGGACTTTATATCTCATTCTTGATGTGATAGGAACTACTGGATTTTATTGAGTAGGGTAGTGACATGGTCAGACCTATGCTTTAAAAAGATGAGTGAAGAATGGTCTGGAGTAGGGTGAGACTTATGGTAGGCAGACAAGTCAGCAAGCTATTACAATAGCCTGGGCACATGAGGTTATGACTGCACCAAGAGGGTGGGAGTGTCCAAAGATTGCCTCAGAGTGGGGAGGAGAAAGCATATCGAAGAACCATTATGAAAATAAAATTGATAGGCGTTAACAACAGCTTAGACAGCAAGGAGCTAAGGATGACACCCACGTTGCAAGCTTGGAAGGACAATGGTACCCTCAACAGTAAGGAAGTTAGGAAGAAGAGTAGATCTGGAGGAAAAGACAGTGAGTTTGAACAATTCAAGATGTCTATGATGGATCAGTTTGAGATGTCTAATAGATGGTTGGAGATGTAAGACTAGAGGTCACAAAAAAGCTTAGGGCTGGACAAATGGATCGAAGAATGATCTGCATAAAGGTGATATTTAAAATCATGAGAGCTTATGAGATGACAAAGCAAAACAATACGCAGAGAGATGACAAGAAAGCCAAAGAAAGATCTGTATGAGATACCTACCACAAAGGAAAGTGAGAAGGAGCAGTCAGATAGATTGAAGGAGAGACAATAAAGATTAGTGACATAAAATCCAGTTATTTTTAAATTTACTCTTTACTTAACTTTCAATATTGCTTTAAAAATGTTTTAGTTCAAATTCTTCCCCTCTGTTCTACTCTTCCTACACACACTGAGAAGGCAAGCAATAAACATTAAATTAAATCCTCGATGTTTCAAGTGTGTTTAACTTTTGAGACTTGGAATATTTGTGTTGTTTTATTAGTAACCTCATGTCTACTTTCCTCATTTTCACTTTTGCATGGGCAGCCATGCTCATTTCTGCTATGTGCCAAAGAGAGAAAAGCGGTAACAGGTACAATGCACACAAGTGCGTGGAATGGCTGGTATTTTATTAAGTACTGGTCTTGTTCATGCTAATATTTAAAAAAAGTTGTCTTGCATTCATTACATATTTTCATTGTTTGCTTTTTAATCTCAAGTTTCGAGTTACAATTATACTCTCAAAGCATGGTACAAGTTTGTTTGGCTCTAAGCCCAAGCATGCAAAGTCAATGATGCAGCTTAGTGAGGGAAAACCAAAACAAACCAAAACCAAAAAACCAACTTGCCTCTCCTGTGGTCCCATGCTCTAAAACCCTGAAGGATCTCAAATGGCGTCCACAGTAGACAGCACTGAAAGATTATTTCAAGCTGGTATGTCTTTCATGATCTCCCATACTACCTACCAGCTGTGAAGGGCAGAGTGTCAAAGGTATTGTTAAGACCTTGCCAGTCTTACCATCTTCTGACAGCAGCAAGTAAAGTCCCAGTAACCTCTCCCTTGGTTTTCAGAAGTCAGTCAACATAGCAAGGTTTACAGCAGTATAGTATACAGCATCATGCCCTCGTGCTGCCATCTGACACAGTGGAAGGTAAGATTCAGTTTAAAATATTTTGGCTTAAGAATTTTATTTGCTGTACAGTTTTATGGTACTGTAGATTTAACTGTCTGAAATCAATGAAATCTTTGGAGATGTTAGCACAAAAGGTCACAAAGTTGTAGGGGATTACTGGTGAGAAAAATGTTTGGCATGTTACATATTTTATTTTGACTGCATTTTATGGGTTATTACATGGTTACAAAGTGTCTATCATCAAATTAATGTTTGTATAAAGAACTGTGTGCAGAAAAGTACATTTTCAGCAATCTCTAGCAAAAGATTAGAGTTTTTGTGAAAACCTAACCCCCTTTTTCCCATAGGTTCCACGTATCAACATTGGCTTTTTCTTTTACTTTTGTGCTATTTTCTAGCAACATTACCCCCATAAAAGATGGGGATTGACTATTTCCATATTAGTCATAGCACAAAAAAGAAAGAAAAGTAAAGTAAGAAAATTATACTTCAATTTGCACTCAGAATTCAACAGTTCTCTCTCTGGGACTTGATAGCATTTTTCACCATGAATCCTCTGGAATTGTCTTGGATCATTACTATCATAATACAATAACACGATTTACTGTATACAGTGTTCTAGTTCTAGTCAATTTCACTTTACATCAGTTCACATACGTCTTCCCAGGTTTTTCTGAGGCTGTCCCCATCATCATTTTTTATGGCATATAAACAATGTATTTCGTCACAATTATAAGCCACACCTTGGGCAGCATTCCCCGATGCTCATCTCTTCAGTTGCCTCATGAAACCTAGAGAGAAGGGAGAATCAAGGAAAGAAGGTCATTGGCAATGTTGGAGGTTGAAGAGAAGTCAGGAAAGATGAGAATGAAACGGTCATTAGATTTGTCATTTAAAAGATTACTGGAAATTCTGGCGAGAAGAGTTTTGGTTGTATTGTACTCTGAGAGGAGAAAAACCTGGCATAAGTTCATACAGCAAGTTTGTACCAAGGCAATATTCAAGTCCAGATATTTCACTTTCCAATGCCCCCTTCCATCTCTAATAAATACAGTTGGGGAATAAATTCATAAAATTCCTACTATTATTTTTGTTGTAGCTGCTGTTAGGCTAGAAGGCAATAGTCCTACCTCTCCTACTTCTATTGGCATTGTGAAAAGTGCAAAAATTTTGAGTCAACGGACCAGAATTAAAATTTCATCTTTGTTAATTACTTCATGTGGCAAATCACTTGACTCTCTGGGCCTGAGTTATCTTATCTCTAAAGTCAGGGGAATGGTCTAGGTGACTACTAGTATCCTTTCTAGTTCTAAATGTATGAATGTATAATGAATTGTTATAAATATGTGCTTATTCCATAAGTTGTTTGAGAGTTCTGACAGGATAATTAAATAGTTTTATAGGGTGTGGGTTTTTTTTAAGTACTTGAAAACTACTATTGGAACAAAAGTTCAAAAATGTGATAGTGTACTAAATACAACTTAAGGGGCCAGTAGAAATAGTTCTTAAATCATTTGGGATGGTATTAAAGTTAGTGGACATTATCAATTTTTTACCTATCATTTTGAGGCCAAGTATAATATTTATTTATTTTTAATTGTTTTTAACATTCATCTAAATTTTTTTTTGAATTCTGAATTTCCTCCCCTCTCAAACCTCAAGAAATGTGATACCAAAGAATAATGTTAAGTTTTAAAAAATAGAAATGGGAACATTTTTAATCTTTATTTACCTTGATTTGTTCATTTGAATTTGTCTGCATTGTAATTTTAACCCTGGAAAATAAAATACAATTAGAAGGATAAGTAAAATGTCCATTCATTGGATTTTCCTTGCCCCACCCTTCTCATGCCCTCTAAGGTGATGAGGATGCTTTCTGATGATTTTTTTGAATAACTTTTGCATATTTGTTTTGAAGAGCTGTGCTCATCCCTGAATCTTCAGGCTTTAGGCAGCAATTGGAAAAAAGATGACCTTTATGATTCCGTTATTTTAAATTCCAGAGTAAAGATTTTAGATATCTTTTTGTGCCTTTATGAGAATTTTTCACCTGCTTAAGACAGTAATAGAATGAAATCTATTATGTTCATACCATAATATTCAGTGATTGAGTAAAATTAAAGTCATATTTTATTACATTGAAAGATATGCTTATTCTTGCCTTAGTGCAGTATAGCACTTATTTAATTTCCCATTATTTTTATAAGCCATTAATTTAAAGAGAATTGTTTTCCCTGATAGACACAACTAAGATTGCAGGGAAGCTTATGAAAAGTGAAATCAAAGTGATTCTAAGTGGTAGTTTAGCCACTTGTCAGACAAATAAAGGGAAAGGTTTTAATTATAAAAGTCTTAGTAGAATAAATGTGCATGTAGATGGTTGAAAGAGACAAGACATCTTATCAACAAATATAGCTTTCCTAAATGCACAAATACAAAATGACTTTAGCATGACTTGATTTGGGATCTCATGCAGACTCACAGTTAAGCGTGCAATCAGTGGTGACTGCATTACTGACGTAAAAAGCTGTCATTTCCTGGGAAGATCACAGTGCGTCTAAAATGCCACCCAGCATCACCATATGAAAAATTGCAATGGCCTGGTTATGTGTAGCAAGGTTCTGATGAAATCCAGCTGTTAAGTAACTTTAAAAATAAATGACTGCCCAAAAGAAATTGCACGGGATAGTTATCAAATTAGACACTGTAAAATGAACCCAGACTTCAACGAGAATGGTTGATAACAGATGGATCAGCAATTTGAAGCACGTTGAGCCCTGTCTAAGAGTAGCCAATGATGAGCTGATTTTAAAGTCTCCTTTTTCCTTTGCTTTTTCTTCTTAAATTGAAACTGAAACAAGCTAATTTCTGCTTTTCTTCTTTTAAAGAGATGGCTACAAGTGAAGGGTCAGGCTGACATTTTTCTTTGCTGAAAGAAGCTTGTCAAATGACTGCATTAGTAGTAATAAATAATGGTTTCCTCTAGAGTACAATAAATTCTCTATAAAGTAAATTTTGAGTCGATTGTTACATAATTTGGGGGATGGAAGCAGTTATAGAAACCTCTCTCTTTGTGTGTGCGTGTGTGTATGTACACACACGCACACACATATGAGTGCACATAAGTACACAATGTATTTTGAATCCAATGGGACATGTAAATCCTTTAAGTAATTTATGGTTCCTATCCCAAAAATCAAATGAAAAGCACAGTTATAATTAAACACATGTTATTATCTTTTGTGGTTGTTGTTGTTCAGATGTGCCCAACTCTTTGTGACCCTATTTAGGGTTTCCTTGGCAAAGATACTGGAATGATTTGCCATTTCCTTCTCCAGTCCATTTTACAGATGAATAAGTTGAGATAAGTAGGGTAAAGTCACTCACCTAATATCACTCAGCTAGTGTGTACATAAGGTCAGATATAAAATCAGGAAAATAAGCCTGGCACTCTATCCACTGCCCCACCTATGTGCCTTGGTTTTACTATCTAACCACATATTTTAAAGAGCATGATAGTGAAATTTTAAAGGACAGTGGAAAGATAGGGAACAAATTCCAATTGACAAACCTAAAACTGTCCATTCAAAAGGACTATTTAGTTCAAATGTGAAGATATAAGTAAAGAACATAAACTTTAAAGTGCTATATAATCATCAGTGATCATTATTTTGAAAATTATAGCAGCAGCAATAACAATTTTAATAATAACACTATTGAACAAAATGAGAATTTTTTTTAAAATAACAGTAAGAATATTTTTACCTTAAGAAATTAAGACCTACAATATGTTATGAGAGTAACATTTATGGTAATGAATTCATCTCATGCAATTTAATGTATAATCCAAATTTTAATTATTCAACAGTTACAAGAGGCAGAATTTGAATGTGTACCACAAAGGGATCACATCAACTCTGGAAGATCATGTCTGTCTAAAATGGGAACAAAACGTAAGATGATTTTTGATAGTGAGTTTGACTAATTTTTTGAAAGCTTTGTTCCAGGCTTATACCTTCATAAGGAAAGGTCAGAGTATATTTAGTATATGAGTATATTTAGTATATTTTAGTACATGAAGCTGATGTATAGTAATGTTAGAAGACGTTAATGCCATGAAGGACTGTGTGGAGTGACTGAGTCTCTAACTGTAGGAAAAAGAATGAACTGGGATAGAGATACTTGCTAGACTGAGATTTCTCATAGAAAGATTCTAGACAAGGGAAGTACTCATTGGCTCCCAAGAAAGTGGTTCCATGTCCTCTGTTGAAAAGATGATATAAAAAGAGCACACTTCAAATAATGACAAGTTTTTCAGGCAGAATATTTTGCATTTCCTTTTAATTCACATGTTGTTCAGAAGCTTCTGAACTTCCTGGAATTCTCATAATGAATTTCAGGTATCCAAGCAAACACTTCAAATGCCATGAGTTTTGACAACTCCTCTTTGAATCACTGACATAAAATATATTAACAAAATTGTAGAATCTAAGATATTGAGAGACAGAAAGGACCTCAGAGATCTATTTTTTTCTTTATTTAGTATTTTATTTTTCCCTAGTTACAAAAAAAAAACCCTCAAGAAAAATGAAGTAAAAAAAAAAGGATACTTCAATCTATGTCCAGACACTATCAATTCTCTCTCTGGGGATAGATAGCATTTTTTATTCAATAAGTCCTTCAGAGTTGTCTTGGATCATTGTATTGCTGAGAATAGCCAAGTCATTCACAACTGATTTTACAATATTGCTGTTACTTTGTGCACAGTACATTTCATTTTGCATGAGCTCATGCTCAAGGCTTTGCTGAGAGATTTCCCATCATAATCACATACCACAGTTTGCTCAGTTATTCTCCAAGTGGTAGGCATCTCCTCCATTTCTAATTCTTTGCTATCAGAAAAGAGCTGCTATATATATTTTCATACATATAAGTCCTTTTCCTTTTATTTTTTTTTTTATCTGTTTGGGGATACAGACCTAGTAATGGCATTACCAGGTCAAAAGGTATGCATGGTTTTATGACCCTTTGGGTATTGTTCCAAATTGCTCCACAGAATGGTTGAATCAGTCCACAACTCCACCAACAGAGAATTAATGTCTCATTTTTCCTATATCCCCTCCAACATTTGTCATTTACCTTTTCTGTGATATTAGTCAATATAATTGGTAGGAGTAGTACCTCAGAACTGTTGTAATATACATTTCTCCTATCAATAGTGAGTCAGAGTATTTTTTCATACAGCTTTAGATAGTTTTGATTGCTCTATTTGAAAACCAATTATATCTTTTGATCATTTTTCAATTGGGGCATGGTTATTTTTATAAATTTCACTCCTCTATATATTTGAGGAATGATACCTTTATTAGAGCAACTTGCCTCAAATTTTTTCGCAGTTATTATTGCTATAATATCCTATTCCTCCCACCCTCATTTATTCTTCTCTCTCCATCTTTTCATCCTCACCCTCCTCAAAAGTGTTTTGCTTTTGATTACCCTCTCCCTGAATCTACCCTCCCTTCAATCACCCGGCCTTTTCTTATCCCCTCCTACTTTGCTGTGGAGTAAGATAGATTTCTATACCCAACTGAGTGTGTGTGTTATTTCCTCTTGAGCCAATTCACTCCCCCTCACCTTCCCACTCTTTCCCTTCACTGTAAAAGCTTTTTCTTGTGTCCTTTATGTGAGATAATTTACTCCATCCTACTTCTCTCTATTTCTCCCAGTACTTTAATCTCTCACACATTAATTTTGTTTTCTTAGATCATCCCTTCATATTCAACTCATACTTGTACCCTCTGTGTGTGTTTGTGTGTATATATACACACTCTTTCTAAATATCTTAATAAGGACAAAGATTTTAAGAGTTACAAATATCATCTTCCCATGTAGAAAAGACTAGAATTAAATAGAAAATTTGATTTTCAAATACAAGACTTGAAAAAGTAAACAGGAGGAGGCAGTCCTGCCACCACCCAAGCGCAGAACTTAAGCTCACATTGAATAGCAGCCACACCTGCCACAGAAAGACCATTTGAATCTCAGAACCCAAGCACTAGCTGGGTGGATCTAGGCAGGGGGTGGACAGGAATCTCAGAAGTCAAGTAACTGGCTGGGAAACTGCCCAGAAAAGGGAAGAAAAATAAGACTATAGAGAGCTACTTTGAGCAGGTGCAAATGTTCCCACCTTTCAATTCTGATGACGAGGAAATATTCTTACCATCAGGGAAAGACGTGGAGGGCAGGGCCTCTGTATCCCAGACATCCCAGGGGGATGTCCGATGGGCTCAGGCCATGGAAGAGCTCAAAAAGGATTTTGAAAATCAAGTTAGACAGGTGGAGGAAAAACTGGGAAGAGAAATGAGAGAGATGCAAGAAAAGCATGAAAAACGGGTCAATACCTTGGTAAAGGAGACCCAAAAAAATGCTGAAGAAAATAACACCTTGAAAAATAGGCTCACTCAATTCGCAAATGAGGTTCAAAAAGCCAATGAGGAGAAGAATGCTTTCAAAAGCAGAATTAGTCAAATGGAAAAAGAGGTTCAAAAGCTCACTGAAGAGAATAGTTCTCTCAAAATTAGAATGGAACAGATGGAGGCTAATGACTTTCTGAGAAATCAAGAAATCACCAAACAAAACCAAAAGAATGAAAAAATGGAAGAGAATGTGAAATATCTCATGGGAAAAACAACTGACCTGGAAAATAGATCCAGGAGAGACAATTTAAAAATTATGGGACTACCCGAAAGTCATGATCAAAAAAAGAGCCTAGACATCATCTTCCATGAAATTATCAAGGAAAACTGCCCTGATATTCTACAACCAGAGGACAAAATAAGTATTGAAAGAATCCATCGATCACTGCCTGAAAGAGATCCAAAAAGAGAAACTCCTAGGAACATTGTGGCCAAATTCCAGAACTCCCAGCTCAAGGAGAAAATCCTGCAAGCAGCTAGAAAGAAGTAATTCCAGTATTGTGGAAATAAAATCAGGATAACTCAAGATCTAGCAGCTTCTACATTAAGGGATCGAAGGGCATGGAATAGGATATTGCAGAAGTCAAAGGAACTAGGACTCAAACCAAGAATCACCTACCCCGCAAAACTGAGTATAATACTTCAGGGGAAAATATGGTCTTTCAGTGAAACAGAGGACTTCCAAGCATTCTTGATGAAAAGACCAGAGCTGAAAAGAAAATTTGACTTTCAAACCCAAGAATGAGAAGAAGCATGAAAAAGTAAACAGCAAAGAGAAGTCATAAGGGACTTACCAAAAGTGAACTGTTTACATTCCTACATGGAAAGACAATATTTGTAACTCTTAAAACTTTTCAGTATCTGGGTAGTTGGTGGGACCACACACATACATACACACACATACACACACATGTACATGCATGCACGCACACACACATACACACATGCACACATATACAGAGACAGAGCGCACACAGTGAATTGAATAGGATGGGACCATATCTTAAAAGAAAATAAGGTAAATGGTGAGAGAGAAAGGTAGGGGGAGGAAAGAGGGTGAAATGGAATGGGGTAAATTATATCTCATTCAAGAGGCAAGCAGGAGACTTTTTAGTGGAGGGAAAAAGAGGAGAGCTGAGAAAAAAAAGACGTTTACCCTCATCACATTCAACTAAAGGAAGGAATAAAATGCACACTCATTTTGGTATGAAAACCTATCTTACAATACAGGAAAGTGGGGGAGAAGGAGATAAGCAAGGGAGGGGATGATGGAAGGGAGGGCAATGGGAGGAGGGAGCAATTTGAAGTCAACATTTGGGGAGGGACAGGATCAAAAGACAGAATAGAAACAATGGGGAGCAGGATAGGATGGAGGGAAATACAGTTAGTCTTGCACAACACGACTATTATGGAAATCATTTGCAAAACTACACAGATAGGGCCTATATTGAATTGCCTGCCTTCCCAAAGGGAATGGGTGGGGAGGGAGGGATGGAGAGAATTTGGGACTCAAAGTTTTAAGAACAGCTGTTTAGTATTGTTGTTGCTACTAGGAAATAAGACATACAGTTAATGAGGAATAGAAAGTCATCTGGCCCTACAGGACAAAAGAGAAGAAGGGGACAAGGGAAGGGAGGGATGATAGAAGAGAGGGCAGATTGGTGATAGGGAAAATTAGAATGCTCGGTGTGTTGGCGGGGGAGGGGATAAAAGGGGAGAAAATTTGAAACCCAAAATTTTGTGAAAATGAATGTAAAAAGTTAAATAAATAAAAAAAAAGAAAAAGTTAACAGGAAAGGGAAATCATAAAGGACTTAATGTTAAACTGCTAATATTCCTACATGGGAAGATGATATTTGTAACTCTTAATGCTTTCAATGTGTATTTTACTTTCTTATTCTGGACTATCAGGGTAGTTTTCCTTGATAGATTCTTGAAAGATGATATCTAGGCTGTTTTTTTGATCATGATTTTTTTGTAGTCTAATGCTTTTTAAATTATCTCTCCTGGGTCTGTTTTCCAGATCAGTTGTTTTTCCAATGAGATATTGTGTTCTATTTTTTATTCTTTTGGTTTTGTTCTTATCATTTTCTGATTTCTCATAAAGTCATTAGCTTCCATTTATTCCACTCTAATTTTTGAGGAATTATTATTTTTTTTTTAGTGAGGTTTTGTACTTCCTTTTCCATTTGGTCAATTCTGCTTTTTATGACATTTTTCTTCTTTTTGGACCCCTTTTACCTTTTGGCCTAGTTTGTTTTTTTATTGTATTATATTCTTCAGTATTTTTTGTCTCCTTTACCACACTGTTGACTCATTTTTGATGATTTTCTTGCATCATTCATATATTTCTTCCCAATTCTTCCTCTACTTCTCTTATTTAATTTTCAAAATCATTTTTCATTTCTTCCATGGCTTGAGGCCAAATAGTCTTTTTTTCTTAGAGGTTTTGACTTTGCTTTTTTCTTTTAAGTTTGTTTTAAGCTTCCTTTTTACTTTGGTAAATTTCTATAGTCAGTTTTTTTCTGTTGTCCCTAATTTTCACAGTCTATTACTTGACTTCTAACTTTTTGTTAGAGTAAGGCTCTGCTGCCCGGGTGGAAGGCTGTGATGGCAGTCAAAATAGTATCTTTTGCTGCTTTTGTTTTAGTATAATTAAATGCCTCAGATTGAATCTTGCCTTTATCAATCAAGAGTCTCTACAAGGAGTAAAGTACTGAAACAAGAATTACTTTAACTAGAAACAGTGTATATATTTGTATTGTTTATAATTTAATGTGATTAAAGATCTTTCCCACCAATTGATGGACCTGACCATTGTGGGAAGCTTGATTAGGGGAAGTTGTTTTGTAGGAAGGTCTCAAGTACCTTTTGTTTTTTCTAGGCACTGAGTGAAAGGGTTGTGTTGCCCTCTGGCTCTAAAACAGGTGTAAAATACTGAGTTGAGGTTTTACTTTTGGGTTTAGCTTTTGTAAGAGTGTTGGGTTGGCCAGATGCAAACTCTGGGAAACCACTGAGGAGCCCCCTGGCTTTGAGAACCCAGATGTTGTGCTTCCCTCTCTGGTAATTATGGTAAGATAGTTGAGGTCCAACTGTTGAATTCAGGCAGAGGAAGCCATATCTGTTGATCTTTAATTTCTCTGTATTTTCTTTGAAGTTTGGGTTGCTGACTCCCCTGAATGATATATGTGCTCAGTTAAAGGATTGATACATGTGCTTGATTAAAGTGATTGTTAATCCCTCAAAAGTTGCCTTTCCTTTTATCAATGCAGATCTAAGAACCTGTGATAGCAGCCCCTTGCGGTATGTTGGGGTGCTTACTGATACAAGGGCACATAAGCTTCATTTTGTGCAGCTGTCTTCAGAGATACTTTTAGGGACTTGTAAGTTTTTAGTTCTTCCTAAGAGGTATTATCTAAGGAGAGGTGTTTATTCCTCTCCTGGCCTGTATTCTGGTCTATGAGAGACCACAAAACACTCTTTTCTGCCTTGGAACTATGAGGACTATCCCCCTTTCCAGTGTGGCTGCAAGCTCTGCTATGCTAGCTAGCTCTCCTCACCCTGAGACTGCCACCTAGGAGTATGACCTGGATCTTTGTCCTGTATGGAAAAAGCAACCAGAGTGCTGCCTCTGTGCTAGTCAAGACCTTTCAATCTCCTTTTCACCAGGTATTAGACCCCTCTGTGGGCTGAAAGCTGTGGAAACAGCCACTGGTTCTGTTGATTCAATCACTCCCAAGGCCTGTTCTCTTTTACTGGAGCCTGATCTGTGCTGGCATGGCCTGTACTGTCCTATGCTCAATACCTATTCAGATGTGACAGACCCTACCTACTGACCATCTAAATTGTCTTGGACTGGAAAATTGTTTCATTCTATCTTCTTGTGGGTTATGCTGCTCTAGAATTTATTTACAGTCATTATTTAAAGGTATTTGGAGGAGTCTGAAGAGCTCAGGCAAGTCCCTGCTTTTATTTCATCATCTTGTCTCTGACTTCAGACTTCAGAGATCTAGCCCAGTAAATATCTCAACATCAATTGACCCTTCAACAGCTCTGATAAGTAGTAGTACAGCTTGAACTTGTATATGATTTTCTTTGGAGCTAGACTACTTGTCTTACATGAGCCAGAGCAGTTCAAGAGAGATGTCTAAAGCCTGCAATAAATGAGTTCTCTTGGAGACTCATCTGGAATTGTTTCATTTGTCAGTGGTGGAGTTATATTACTTGCCTTAGCATGGAATGAGCTAGGGCAATTTCTTCACAATATTTCTGTGAAGTGTAAACTCATAGGAAGGGATTTGAAATTCTGAAAACATTGAATGTATTCCTATTGGGAGGAGAAACTCCCTCCCTCCTTTTTACTTTCCTTTTTGAAAAAAAATTATTTTTATATTTCTGTTTCCTTCCCCCAATGAAGCTTTTGTATATTCTAATTTTCTTTCAATGGGGTGGCTAGGTCAGAACTTTACATGCACAAAGGAGAATTTAAATTCTGAGGATTTGGGTACAAATATGTGTTGGGGGATAATGATAAAATTCAGATCCTTATTGCTATTGGAAGACTGAATCTTCATATATATTGATTATATTCTTTTGGGAGTGCCTTAAAAAGATGCTTTCTGGTCACTAGTAATTTATACCACATTGACACAGGATATCTCGCTAAAGATATTTTTGGTTTAAAGTTATAATATTATATTTGTAATAATATAAAGTTAAAAATAGAACATTCAAGCACTGTCAAAAACTAATGCATTAACTTTCCCGCCCAGAATATATAGCCCAACATAGTAATAATTTACAATATTCTTATCCATGACAAGCAATGATAATATCTCCAAATCAAGTGAGCAACTAAAACTAAACCTTGGAAAATTTCTGAAGCCAAAGAAACATAAAGGTTTCAAACAGAATTCTTGTTGTATCATCCTGCATACTCAACCCAAGCACTTCAGTTTCCCTATGATATTTTTAAACTGTTTCTCTTACAGATAGTGTAACTATGGGACCCATATTTTATAAATACAATTGACATTTTCCATTATATTTACCTTTGTTTTCAGTTTCAAAAAGAAACCAGTAAATAAAACTATCAGTGATAACAAAGAATCTCATAGTAAGATAAAAAACTTTGAAAGCTGGTTTTACTCAAAGATGTTTCTATTATATTTTTATATTAAAAAGACAGATTTTTAAATAAGGCAGGTTTCACAAGGTATATTTTTTGTGTTCTTTGAATGTAGGTATGCATGTGTTAGGGAAGGGTTTTGGTACATCTGTTTCTCAAAGCAAACTTTAGAATAAAGTTCGTTTGTTCTTCAAGACACATATTTAAGTCTTTCTTAAAAATAAAAAAATTACATTCTGTCAAATGTAAGAAGGCAATTTTCTTGTCCAGAGGAGAAAATCCTTCTTTTGGTTATGTTGTGCTCTGCTTTTGGGTTTTTTTTTTAATCCTTCTGGTTTTCAGTTTGGGGATGTAGCAACTATGGTACTCAGGTTTTCAATGAAAGTACCAAATTGCCTTGCAAAGGGACCATGGGCACCCACACCAGCTTTAGCTTTGCTTTTTTTATGTCACACTTTCTTTTCTGTGGGTCATCCTGAACTTATGAGAGAAACCATATTTAACTTCTATTACCAATAAAGTTTTTAATAAACTTGGTAAATTCTAGAATTGTGTGCTCTTTTGGGCTCTCCAGGTTGACAAAGCTTCTAACATTGTTCACTGAGGCCATAATTTCCAATTTATTAGGTCATTGACATAACAAAATACTCTAGTCTGAGAGCCAAAGTCATCCACTATGAGAAGCACCCCTTGGACAGACTGCAAAATGAAGTTACTGACAACTCAGCTTCCTTCATATCTATCTGTGGCTCAGAAGGATTGAATATTCTGGCAACTTGAACTTCAGCTCCTTCCTGCTTCATATAAGCATAAGCACATGTCATGTGTTTTGGCCTCAGTAATCTTCATTCTCAGGATGGACTTCTGGATCTCCATATGCTTCAGAAGTGAAGGCCAGAAGATGTGCTCCAACACATTTTGCCAGTCTTAATATATTTGCTGTCTTATTGCACTGGTACTTAGCATCTTGATAGGATTGTGCATGTAATTTGAAGGAGAAGCAGGAATTGCTATCTGGTCCACCTTACTGTATTTGCAACATCGTAGTTTATTAGCTTTATTAGTTTATCAGCTCAAAATTTTCACGGTCAATTTAATATCCCACATTTCTTTTCCTACCTATAAGGAAGTTGTAACCTCATGGCCACCCTTCATTAGTTTGTCAGTGAGATGAGATGCCACATACCCTGCTCCTCCAGTGATCAAAAAAAGTTTTTCATCCTTTTCTAATAAAACTTTCACTGGTGGGTACTTTTGTGTGGAGCTTTTCCCCCAAGTCTGATTTTCTCTCTTAAAAATGTGTAACAGCCTCTTCTATCTTATTTTCAATTTTCTGTTCTTCATTTTCCTGTACAGGAATGTTAACACAGTTGCCCCAAATAGCTGATGATGTGTAGACAACAAAAGCAATCGATGTGAGCAGTTTCATTCTTTTCTGCTGGTTGATGGAAGTCGGTAGGCATAGCAATGGTCCCCTCATCCCTGAGAGCAGCATTGCCTGCACACAGCAGGGTTCTCATTAAATATTAATGACTAGGAATTCCCCAAAAATGAATTGGTGGGCTTCCAGTATATATGGGATGAGTCTTTCCTTTTCATTGACCTAGATATGGAGAAGACAGACACATTTGCCCCCATTTTTCTCCTCTAATTTTTTTCTTTAATAGAGAGAACAGAAGATTTAGGAGTGAATCTCAGGAGTGCATTTAGAATTGTTAATAACTTCTTTGGGCAGAAGCACATCTTTTCTTACCCATGTAGAGTTTGTAAAGAGTTCTTTGTCTTAGCCTTAGAGAGATAGCAGCAATCTCTCAGACTGAAAGATGGCATCTGTGAACTAAAGGGACAGAGCTCTAAGACCTTTGACTACTAGACAAGAAGGATTTCTTTGGAATATTTCCCAGGTAGTATAATTCTATAATATATCCATTTAAAGAGAATGCAAATTTCCTGGGCAGCATCAATTTTGTGAGAGTTCTAGAATCCAGTCCTCTAACAGAGAAAGGATAGTTCATGAGAAGTCATGAGTAGTGCATATGGCACCTGAAGTTATGGTTAAGAGACTAAAACCATAAAATGGGGCAGGAAGACAAGATACTTTGAATTTGCCCTCCAGTTCTCCTGTGAGTCATTTAGATATCATTAATGAGATGAGACATGCCTCTTTATCTACCCCCAAGAAGTCTAGCTCTTAAAGATATCATATGTATAGCTATTTACCTGAGAAGTTATGAGTAAAAGTGAAACTCACCACAAAATCAAGGAGTTGTCTTCTTAGCACCACCAAATTTATTACTTCTCTAAGATAAATCCAAACCATATCAAGCTTTTATCAGTGAAGCACTTTATGACCCAAGGGAAACTGGGACTCAAAGGGTGAAATTATGATAATTATATATGGGCCATTCTATATCCTTTCAAGTTTTATGGAAGGATGTAGAATAAAGGAAGTCCTATAACTCATATATTTATAATTAGTTAACTATGTTTATATAGGAGTTGAGGATGTCTTTTCCAAATCTGTTGGAACCTAGAAACATATCAATTTGGATATTTCCTAGAGGCAGCTCTGGGTATGGGCATGATGAGCCAGAGAATTGTGGTTTTGGGGGTAATCTCCCAAACTGAATGTGGTTAATTCAAGTATTTAAGCCTTGGGTGAATTGGACCATGGGCTAAACAAAGGGAACTCACTCCTGAATGGGTCCATTATACTTTTAGAGAACTCTAAATTATAGAAAGTTGTTTTTTTCTCATATCAAACCTACATCAACCATTTTTCTTAGTTCTGTCATCTAGGTTAGGAAAGCTTTAAATACTTGATAGCAATTATCATTCCTGACCATTCTCCCTCCATCAAATCTTTCCAAGCTAATCAGCCTTATTTTTCACAACTGATTTTCATACAGTATGGCTTTGTCGTCTCATCATCCTAGCTGTCTTCCTCAGGACCTCATGTAGCTACTCAGTGTTATTACTAAATTTTGCAACCCAGGATTATACCTTCACATTCCAAATATGCTCTGACAAGGGCAGAGTACAGTAGGATACTGCTTTCCTCATTATGGGTACTGTATCTTTAGTAATGTAGCTGAAGATGGGACTGGTGTTTTTGTAATTATTATAGTTGTTTGACTTGCAAATCCCATTATTGACTTTTGAATGTGTTTATAATCCACTAACACCCAGGTATTTTTATAAGAATTTTCATCTACTCATTTATCCCCATCCTGTTCTTGCACTGTCTACCTTTTGAAATCAATGTAAGACCTTAGTCTCATTTATTGCATTTTATCTGTTTTTATTAAGCTGCTAATTCTGTTGTTGAACTGATAAGCTATGCCTTCCAGCTTCATGCCCTTGCATTTTGATAACTGTTATCTGTATGGAAGTTTATGCTCTAAAATGGAAATAGATTGAGAAAGGAAGGTAGTTAGCATGAAAACATTGATAAATATAGTGACAAATATAATAATAACATTATTTTTAGTGGACATGGTCATTCTCTAAACTCTGTGATGTAACAGTTGTCAATATGCATCAAAAGAGGCCGTTTTCCCATCAAGAGTTCCCTATAGTAATTGAATCAGCTAATAAATCTCTGAAAAAGCACGTAGGATAATTCTGAAAAAAATTGTAATTTGTTAACATGCAAATATCATATGTACACACATGGTTTCTGGAACTCTCACTATTCTGATATGAGCAAAAGATCCATAATTCGAAATTTTCACAACATTTCTCTACCCAGTTTTCCTATTAGCTGCTCAAACTCAACCTCTTTCTCCCTGGTTTTCCTATCAGTGCCTCATTCAACGTGTTCCAAAGTAAGCTTCTCATCTTTCTACTAAACTTATTCTATTTCTGTTAGTGATATCACACTGCTCCCTGTGTTTGAAACCTTGACGGTAGTTTTGATTCTTCCTTGCCTTCAAGTATTTTCTCCTCCAGCCAAACTGAAATGTTTTCTCTTTTCCAATCTTCTTTACACTTTCCCATCTAAATGACAGTGTTGTTTTTTTTTTAATTATGCTGCACCCTATACCTGTAATGTCCTTCCCTTTCATGCCTTCCCACTTACCTGCATTCCTATGCATTTTAAAAAAACTAATGCTAAAAACCTAATGCATCTTCTTTAGTGAGTTTTGTCAGATCTTCTTAATTAATGGTGTCCTTTCTCTCCCTCTACCTTAGATTTCACCAAGCACAAGATGGTGGAGTAGAGAAAGATGTCAGAGTAGAAAGACACACATATGCAGGGTCTCCTCACACAGCCCATAAAATACCTGTAGGGAGGGACTCTCAATAAATTCTGGAGCAGCAGAAGTGAAGAACAACAGAGTGGAGGAGATTTCCAATCCAGGGTGACCTGAAAGGCCCACGGGAAATGTTTGCAGCACTGGACATGGAGCAGAGCCCAGCCCAGCCTTGGCTGCACTGCAGGGCTCAGCTTGCAAACAGCCCTTGGGGGTGGAATCTCCAGTTGTGGAATCCCCAGTTCCAGTAGCAGCAGTTCCCAGATCCCTCAACCCACAGGCGCCAAAGGTCAGTGACAGGGTATTTTCAGCTGGCCAGGAAGGGAGAAGGCCTTTCCATAGCTCCAGCAGCAGGCAGTGGCCACAGAGGCTGCACAGCAGCCCATGGGGACTGCTCCATTGTTGGAGCATAAAAACCCCTGGGGGCACTGAGGAGCTGAGTCTTACCTCAACCCAGTGTTGAGGCCCTGGCCAACCTGGTCTTTGTCTCACACTGAATGGCAGCCCTGCCCATCCAGCTTATCTGAAAATCAGCCCCCAGTGCTGATTTGGCAGAACTGGAGGACAGGGGGCTGTAGAGATGTAACTGCTAAGATTCTGGGCACAAAAATCCCCAGTATATGCTTAATCGTGCCACCTTGTAGTAACTGAGATCTCACAGATTCCCAGAGTATACCCTACTCTTGACAAAGGACCCAAAAGTCAAGTAACTGGTTGAGGAAAATGCCCAAAAAAGGGAAAAAAATAAGACTATAAAAGGTTACTTTCTTGGTGAACAGACATCTTTTGGATGAGGAAGAACAATGCTTACCATCAGGGAAAGACATAAAAGTGAAGGCTTCTATATCCCAAACATCCAAAATAAATATTCAATGGGCTCAGGCCATGGAAGAGCTCAAAAAGAATTTTGAAAATCAAGTTTGAGAGAGGTGGAGGAAAAACCAGAAAGAGAAATGAGAGAGATGCAAGAAAAGCATGAAAAGCAGGTCAACACCTTGCTAAAGGAAACCCAAAAAATGCTGAAGAAAATAACACCTTGAAAAATAGAAGTTCAAAAAGCCAATGATGAGAAGAATGCTTTAAAAAGCAGAATTAGTCAAATGGAAAAGGAGGTTCAAAAACTCACTGAAGAAAATAGTTCTTTCAAAATTAGAATGGAACAGATAGAAGCTAATGACTTTATGAGAAACCAAGAAATCACAAAACAAAACCAAAAGAATGAAAAAATGGAAGATAATGTGAAATATCTCACTGGAAAAACAACTGACCTGGAAAATAGATCCAGGAGAGACAATTTAAAATTTATGGGACTACCAGAAAGTCTTGATCAAAAAAAAGCCTAGACATCATCTTTCATGAAATTATCAAGGAAAATTGCCCTGATATTCTAGAGCCAGGGGGCAAACTAAATATTGAAAGAATCTACTGATCACCTCCTGAAAGAGATCCAAAAAGAGAAACTCCTAGGAACATTGTGACCAAATTGCAGAGTTCCCTGGTCAAGGAGAAAATATTGCAAGCAACTAGAAAGAAACAATTCAAGTATTGTGGAAATGCAATCTGGATAACACAGGATCTAGCAGGTTCTACATTAAGGGATCGATGGGCATGGAATTTGATATTCCAGAAGCCAAAGGAACTAGGACTAAAACCAAGAATCACCTACCCAGCAAAACTGAATATGATACTTCAGGGGAAAAAATGGTCTTTCAATGAAATAGAGGACTTTCAAGCATTCTTGATGAAAAGATTTCAAAAAGCTCTTTAGTAAGCATTTACAATGTGCTTTAAAGTTTGTTAAGCACTTTACAAATATCTCATTTCATGCTCACAATTGTGAGAGGTAGATCTTGCTATCATCTCCTACTTTACAAATGAGTCAACTGAGGGAGATAGCATAAATGACTTGTCCAGAATCATCTAGGTTGTAATATATATGTATATGTATACGTGCACACATGTATATATGTATATAAACATATGTACATACATATATATACACACATACATGATATTTTTCTCATATATCCCTGAAGGACTATAAGCTCCATGAGTGAAGTAGTGATAGACCAGCTTGTGTCTCTGTGCCTTTCCAGGATCTCCAGCCTGGAATGCTTTCCCTTCTCATATTCATTTTTGAAATCCTTTGCTTCCTTCATGCCTCAGTTCAAATATCAAGTTTTACATGAAGATTTTCCTTATCCTCTCAGGACTAGTGCTCTCTATCCCTCCCAAACTAACCAGGATTCATTTTATATATTATATATTTATATACTTATATGTAGACATGTTTTCTCCCCAATTCAAATGCAGTTTCCTTGAATGGATTGATTGTTTGACTTTTCTCTTTGTACTCTCAATACTTAGCACAGTGCATGGGAAACATGAAGTATTTAATAAATGGTTATTGATTACTTTTCATTACATTAATAATTTATTAACCCGGCCTTTTCTTTGTAAAAGAAAAAATGAAAAAAAAACAAACAGAAAACTCTAGCTAGGGGAAAGATTACAAAAGTTGGATTAGAAATTATGATTAATAATTGTCAGAGATTTTAAAGAAGTTATTACTGAATTGGGTTAGATTCAGGCTTAGATAACATCAAATGGTGTTTCTAACTCCAAGATTCTGTGTTCATCCTTGTTTGCTGAAGAAGACCATGCCATCAGAGAAATGATGACATGACTTGCACTTGACTTTGTTTTGAGTGAGGGAGGGCTGTGCAGGTCACCAGCCTCACTTCTCCTCCAGAGACATCTGAATCCAGTGACCAGATATATTCATCAAGATGACTGGAGATGACCCAGGATGAGGCAGTTGGGGGTTAAATGACTTGCCCAAGGTCACAAAGCTAGTGAATGTTCAAATGTCTGAGGTGAGATTTGAATTCAGGTCTTCCTGACTCCTGCACTAGTCCTCAATCTACTACACCACCTAGCTGTCCAATTCCAAGATTCTACATTACTCAGAACTGATATCTGGCCCTACAGAGTTTCTCTATAGAGAGCCAAAGCTTGTTGTTTTTTTTTTTTCTGCTAAGGTCAAACACTATAAACAATGGCAAGGGCTCAAAAGGGGAGGGGGAAGAGGCGAGAAGATTTTGTATATAAGGTGGGTGGAAGGAGGAGTCCAAGTCCCCAGGCTTTTACTAGGAAAGCTGCCCATCCCTACCTCCTAAAGAAAAGAAGTCTATTATGTAACTCTCTATTAAAGCTATTCTTAGCATATAATTATCAAGAATAATTAGCAGTTTCTTTATGCTTGGCTATCTAAGAAATTAAATTAGGGTTGAAGGCTAGGGATGTAGTAATAAATCCTCCAGCAAACCAGGTGCTTTAGGCAAGGCTTAGAAGCCTCCTCAGTCCCCACAACTCAAAGTATTAGAAGTGGAAGGAATACAAGGAATCATCTAGTAAAAGAGCTCTTAACGTGAATGCTGTCATCTTGCCTTTTAAAAATATTTTTGTAACTGCTTTTAAATATAATTGGCCTCTTTTGTAATCTTATGTATTTTATTTTATGCATTTAAGCATATTTTGAGAAGGGTTTATGGCCATCATCATATTCTCAAAGGAATATATGACACACATATAAAAAGTTTATGAATCCTTGATCTAGTCCAGTTCCTTGATTTTATAGAGGAGGAAACTGAGGCTCAAACCCACAGTCTCTCTCTCTCTCTCTCTCTCTCTCTCTCTCTCTCTCTCTCTCTCTCTCTCTGTCTCTCTCTCTTTTCCCCCCCCTCCCAGCTATGTGAATTTAAGGAACATTTATAACTTTGGAAGTCTTATTTTTGTATCTCTTTGTCCTTTATTTTGACAGATGTTTATATTTCTTTTTTAGTTTTCCTGTTTAAACCTGTCCTCCTGCCCAAATTCTAGGCTAGATTAAATTTTTTAAAGGAAAGAAAAGGATTCCAGATTTAGAAGGCAAAGGTGACTCCGGAAAAACATAGCCCTCAAATGAGCAACCTCAGTACATCAGTACTGTTTCCCTTGAATATTTTGTTCATTCCATTCAAACCTGGACCTCCTTTCCCAAAAGCCAAGTTATGAGAGATGGAAGGCATTAAATGTTCCTACTTAGGCTTATTCTTTGCACCAAGCCTTGTCTTCTCTCCACCACAGAGCTTGGATTCTTTCAATGTGACAATCAATTTGTATTCCTCATTCTATTTGTCCAGAGTTCTCACTCACTAGAACCTATCACATTATTTCCCCTCTCTTTTAGATTTTAGACAGTCCCTTTAGAGTCCCTTAGGGGGCTTTAAGATCTCTTATCTTGTGGAAAATTGTCCATCTCTGGTCAATTTCCCTGCCTTGAGTAAAGTCATTGATTTCGTTTATTCCCCCCCAGTTATAAAAATGCCCTAGCATTTCATTTTGACATTTCTTTTGTCTCTCAACTCCATTCATAATACAGATACTGAGATAGAACCATATTTGCAGGATAAAAGGAAGCATTCAGTATGAGCTTTCCAAACATTTCCCTCTAAACAATTTTAAAATAGTTCATCAATTCAAATTCTAAAGTGGCATAACCAACAAAAAGAGTGAAATGAGACATTTTTCCAGTCAAGGACAATTTAGGAAGTCAAAAGGAGAGATATGTGGCACTCTGGCAGGTACTGGCTGGGAGTGCAGTATAGGGGCAACACCAGCTGTGAGTCTTGGAGGCAGCAGTAGCATCAGCAATGGTGTAATGTCAATACTAAATATATACACAACAAATAGCATAGCACCAAATTCTTGAAGGAAAAGTTAAATGGGTTATACAAGGAAATAGATAGCAAAACTAACTAGCAAGGGAATTGAACTTTCCCTTTTCAGATCGGGTAAATCTAACCATGAAGAAGTTAAGGAGATGAATAGAATTTTAGAAAAGTTAAATAGGATAGATCTCTGGAGAAAATTGAATGGGAATAGAGGGAATCTACTTTTTCTTAGCTGCACGTGACACATTCACAAAAAATTGACTATGTATTAGAGTATAAAAATCACAAACAAATGCAAAAAAGCAGAAATATTAAATGCTTCATTTTCAAGCAATAAAATTTCATTTAATAAAGGGACAGACCTATAGATTAAAAATTAATTAGAAACTAATTAATCTAATCTAAAAAAATGAATGGGTAAAAGCACAAATCATAGAAGAAACCAGTAATTTTATTAAAGATTATGACAACAATGGGACAATGTGCCAAAATTTGTGGGATGCAGGCAAAACAGTTCTCAAGGGAAAAAAGTATATCTCTAAATGCTTATCTTAATAAAAGAGAGAAAGAGCAGACCAGTGAATTGGGCATACAATTAAAAAATAAACTAGACAATGAAAAAAATTAAAAATCCCAATTTAACACCAAAATAGATATACTGAAAATCAAAGAGAATAGTTAAATTGAAAGGAAAAAATAAAAATGAACTAGTAAACAAAAGTAGGAGCTGGGTTTATGAAAAGTTCAAGACGAACTATTGGTTAATTCGATTTTTAAAAAAGAAGAAATACAAATTGCCTCTATCATGAAAGAAAAGGGTGAATGCACAACCAACAGGGAAGAAATTAAGCAAATGCTAGGAGCTATTTTGCCCAGTTATATGTCAATAAAACTGATTGTTTAAATGAAGTGGATGACTGTTTGAATAAGTGTGTCTGTGTGCGGGCGCGTGTGTGGGTGTATCCTATATTAACAGAAGAGGAAGTAGAATAGAATAAATACTTAAAAAAGTACTCAAATAAGCCTATCTTAGAAAAAGAAATTAATCAAGACCAGAAGAATTTTAAAATAAATTCTTTCAAACAATTAAAAACATTCTAACATTCATATAAACTATTTTAAAAAAAAACTCTTAGAAAACTCTACCAATTTTTTTTTCTGTGACAGAAATATGGTATCTATCTATCTATCTATATACATATATATATATATATATCAGGAAGAATGAAAACAGAAAAAGAAAATTATAGACCAATTTCCCTAAATATTTATGCAAAAAATATGAGCAAGATGATCATAGCAAGATATTACAAAAACCATGCAACATGACTAGGTTGGATTTATGTTAGGAATGCAAAGCTGGTTCAAGTTTAAGAAAGCAATCAGAATAATTGACCATTTCAATAAGAAAAACAACAAAAATTATGTCATTAGATGAAGAGAAAAGCTTTTACAAAATATACTACCATTCCTATTAAAGCACTATAAAGCATGGGAATAAATGAAACTTGAAAAAAATAATAAGAATCTGTCTAAATCAAAAGCAAACACTATCTGTAATAGTGATAAAGTAGAGGTCTTTTAAATAATATCAGAAGTGAAGCAAGGATGTCCATTATTACTACTATTGCTCAATATTTTGTTAGAAACACTAGCTATAGTAATAAGACAAAAGAAGTTAAAGATATAAAAACAGGCAATAAGGAAACAAAACCATCACTCTACAAATTATATGAGTATATACTTAGGGAACCTTAGAGAATCAACTAAAACATATTTGAAACAACCTTGGCAGAGTTGTGGTATATTTAAAATCCATATAATTTATCAGTGATTCTGTATATTAATAATAAAATTTAGCAAAAAGCTCTAGAAAGAGAAATTCCTTTTAAAATGCCAGCAGACAAGGTAAAATACTTGGGTATCTCTCTGATATGAGAAACCCAGGAATTATATGAACACAATTACAAAACACTTTTTATACAAATACCAATCTAAACAACTGGCAAATATTAAGTAGGCTGAGTTGATATAATTAAAATGACAATTATAATTAATTCACTCATTCAGCACCATGCCAAAGTACCAAAAAATTATTGAATAGAATTAGAAAAATGATAATAAAATTCATCTCTAAGAAGGAAAGGGAATCAATGAAAAAAAAAATGAAGAAAGGTGGCTTAGCAATGCCAAATCTCAAATTATTCATACTACAAAACAATAATCATCAAAATAATCAGATGCTGGATAAGAAATAGAGTGGTTGTTCAATGGAATCAGGTAGGTAGATGATACATAGAAGTAAATGACCATAGTAAACGTGTTTGATTAACTCAAAGATCCAAACTTTTGGAGCAAGAGCTTACTATTGAACAAAAACTGCTGGGAAAACTGAAAAGCAGTCTTGACAGACACTAGGCACAGACTAGCATTTCACACAATATACCAAAATAAGGTCAGTTCTGTTCTTGTTTGTCCTTTGTTCTTCTAGAGAATCAATGAGATCATAAGGGTGATGTCTTGACTTGAAAGTGAATTAGATTTAGGTGAGGCAGAGCTGAGCAAATCATCAGCCTCACTCTTACCTCCAGAGTCATCTGAGTCCAGTGGCAAGACAAGAGTGAAGATGGCTGGCAATGGCCCAGGATGCAGCGGATGACTTTGCCCTTTTAAAATTAAGGTCTTTCCCATGTTTGGGTTTGTCTGAGGCAATATCCGCTCAATGACTAAGGACTAGATAAAAATTAAGGCCAAAGATGACCTAGTTTGCCATCATAAAAGTATCAGTCTTGGAAGAGAAGACCCTCAGACTTTCTGGCCATGACAGAAAACAATTACTGTTTGCATTCACTATAAGCCATCAAAACCCATACAAGGAGCAACTGAGGCTTGGGCTGGAGTCAATGATTGGCCATTCAATGAAAGCCAGAGTGATTTTTTTTCTAGAGCTCTTTTTCAAGAAACATAAATGAAAGCTGCATAGGACTAAGAGTAAAGTGTTCCAGAATTTTGGCAAAAATAAATGAAGAAATAAATAAATGAATAGAATTTTTTTTAAAAAAATCTAGCCCCCAAACTTCAAGATATCTTACAAAATATAAATGACCAAAAGTTATTATCCTTTGGCCAGAGCATACACATGTAAGTGTAGGATACCCTACATGGAGAGAGGGACCACACATGACAGGGAAGAAGAAGGAAGCAGCAGCGGCAGAATGAACAGAAATAAAGGAGGAGAAGGAGAAGAAATAGCAGCATTCTCCATAGGGCATGTTGGGTCCCCACAGGACAGCTACTACTCCTCACATTCTGTTATCTTTCCTTCTTTCTCAAAGACGACATCAAGAATGACATCAAGAAGATCATATCTTGACTTGCCAGTAAATTGGATTTAAGTCAGGCAGTCTGACACTCTCTCCTTCAGAGGATTGCAATAAGCAAAACAGATAATTTTGGTTACATGAAGTTAGAAAAGTTCTGAACAAACAAAACCAATGTAGCCACATTTAGAAGGAAATTAGGAAACTGAGGGGAATACTTTTACAGCAAATTTCTCTGATGAAGTATACTAATACACCACCCTTCTGGAAAATATTTTGTAACTAGACCCAAAGGACGGTCAAAGTGCATAACCTTGTAACAGCAAGAACCACAAGATACACAGGAGGGCCTGCTGTACAGGTTCTTTGATTTGCTTTTCTAAAAGGAAAGCAACTTTTGGGGGGCTCAACAATTTTCTTTAATCTAACACTTATAGCATTCACTTACTTCAGGAGAAAAAGTCAGGACCCTGAACTTCAGAGAAAATACAGACAAATAAATGCCAACACACAGAGATTCCAACTGTCTGACCATTAACAATACAAACATCACAGATCAATAGACAGATCCAACTGTATGACCAAGACCAGAGAGAGAAGCACTGACATTTGGGGTTTTCAAAGCTAGGGGGCTCCTTAGGGGATACCCAGAGTCTTATCTGGCCAAACAAATACATCCAATGAGTAAGTCCCAAAGTAAAACCTTATCTCAGAGTATATATACACTTTTCAGAGCCAAAAGGCATCACAATCCTTGAGAACCAGTGCCTCATTAGAAATAAACAAAAGGTTAAAGGCCTTCCTAAAAAATGAATCTCCCTTGATCAAACTTCCCTTAATGGGCAAGCCCCATTAATAGTGGAGAAAGATCTTTAACTCATCATATTTAACATTACAACCCTTTGACTTAGCAATGCTATTGTCAGGTCTGTATCCTAAAGAGACTGAGGTAAAAGGAAAAGGACCTATTTGTACCAAAATACTTATAGCAGCTTTTTTGGCGGCTGCAAAGGAATGATATTGAGAGGTTGCCCTCAATTGGGGAGTGGCTAAATAAGTTATGGTACATGATTTTGATGGAATACTATTGAAACCTTCTTTGCCAATCACCCCAATCTCAGGAGAATCCTGACAGATTATGAGTTTGAAGTACATCCTTTCTGAAAGGACTCCCCCCTCTCTGGATATGTAGACATCTGCTATGATGATGACACGAAGTCAGTTGTGGCAGAGCAGGATTTCTAGAAGTTTGACCTGAACAACCTTTGGGAGGTTTTCCCTCTTATTGCCAGCCTCCAAAGAGCTGCAGATTCAAGGCTGGAGATAACAAACCTGAAGCAAAATAACTTCTAGAAAGAGCAGTCTGCTTTGTAACTGGATATTTATGTAAACAAAGATATACCTGAAAAAAAATAATGAAGGGGATGGTTTCAGAAAAATCTGGGAAGACATAAATTAATGCAAACTGAAGGGAGTACCATCAGGAGAACACTGTAAACAGTAACTGTAATGTGTTATCAGTAATCAACTGTGAAATATTTAACTATGCCAAAAAATAAAAGGATCTAAGTCAAAGATTAATTGTGAAAAATGCCATCCACCTCCATAGGGGAGAACAGATGAACTCTGAGTGCAGATTGAAGTACTTTTTTTCACTTTATTTTTCTTCCCTTTTTTGCAGCATAGTTAATATGTTAATATATAATATATTTTGCATTACTTCATATGTATAATATGTATCATATTACTTGCTTTCTCAATAAGTGGGAGAGGGAGAGAATTTGGAACTAAAAATGAATGTTAAAAATGAGAATAAATAAAAACATGATATATATGCTGAATTCTATATTTTATTTAGTGGAGATTGGCATTGGAGACTATTCCAATGGAGTGAAAAGATAAATGTGAACTGCTCTTACAGAGAATCTAGATTACACATTATTGCAAAATTTCAAGATCCTAATTCACAATGATGAAATTATAAACTGACATAAAGGAATACCATAGAGCTCAATCAACATAATCTGTGAATTTGGAAATGCTTGGCATTCTGTTAAATTCAGGACTATTTTTAAGCCATCAACACATTGCTTGAATTGAGATAAAACTATCAGGCAAATTCAAGAAATATGCCAGTCAGCTCTGATGTCTGCCTTCATACCTGAACTATTCTAGGAGCCACGCCAAACAATTGTAGTCCATAAAGAGTTTCTGTGGAGCTTATATGAAAATTAGCGAAAACAATATTTTTCTCTCTGATTTTTAGTGTCCCTCTCCTCCAATATTTATGAACTGAGGTTAACTTGCCCAAGTCAGTTAAATATCAGATTTTATCTCTGTTGAATTTTTAAAGATCTGAAACCTAATTGCCAAGCCTAAGATTATGTTAAGTTGTAAGCAAATCAGAATAGGAGCAATAGCTTCTTTCTTTGGCATTTATCATAAATGTATATAAATGCATTGGTGGTTAAACTTTGCTTTGGCTACAGACCATAGATCAAATTTAATGGAAAACAATTCTTTTTTTTTCTTTTTAATAATCTATAGCAGCTGGACAAACTATGTGGATTTTCTTTGGCCTTAAACCTTGTTCCTGTATGCATTTGATATTCACCTGAATTATTCCAGAAAATGGTAGTTCCTCATAATTAAAGTGTTTAGTGGTACCACTCAAATCTAGCTTAAATACATCAAAAACTTCGCTATGTTGGTCTAAAAAACATGCTTAAAAGACAGAAAATCTCATCTTTTATGTCATTGGAAGAACATTTTAAGTTTTATGACGATAAATGATCATTTAGTGGTATTTGGAAATATCGGTCACCTCATTTGATTGACCAAATTGATTGAATGTGAACTATAATTATTGCATTTGAGTAGAACTCTAAGGTTTACAAAGTGCTTTACAAATAGTGTCTCACTTGATCTTTACAACAATATAGGGAAGTAGGTGCTATCATTCTGATTTTGCAGGTGGGAAAACTGAGACAGACAGAAGCTAGTATCAGAGATCAAATATGAACTCAGGTCTTCCTGACTCTAGTTCCAGCACTATGAACTGAAGTAAAAATAATTGCAATTTATATTTTTTCAGCAAGGTGCAGTTAAACAGATTACCCAGAAATGGATATAATTGTCTACCGTTGTGGAAATTGAATGATATATATCTTGAAACAATTCAGAGCTAGATTCCATTTCCCCTCCTCTCTCCTAAATCAGAAGAAAAATATCCAGAATGTTTTGCCCTGGATATTGTACAAGTACAAGCTTCTAAGGTTGCATTCTGAATGGATTTCTTATGGCAGCATATGTATAGCAATGGTCCCAATGATTACAATCTAATGCATGAGATTATCATATCAGGAAGGCCATAAATATACATTTATAAACCACATAGGATTTTATAGGTGAAAAGAATTTTGGATATTATCTAGTGTCCAATTCCCTTTTACGAATGAAGGCAATGAAGCTTGGAGAGATTAAATGACTCATCCATGGTCACACAACTAATTTGTGGCAAAGCTTGCACTGCGCATGTGCGTGTGCACACACACACACACACACACACATACACACATGGGAAGTGTACTTGCTCTAGAAAGAAAATCCTCATCGTGAAACCAGGAAAGTTCTCATCACATTTTTTTATTTCTGTACATTCATTCTGAATGGTTAACTCTCTAATGGAGTGTGTTTGCTCAGGCAAATGCAAAGCTTTTATGCTCTGTTCCCAATATGAATGTTCCTGCCTTGCTCTCCATGAGCTAGATGCAACTTCCTGAACCACTCACATCATGTTCTCTTCCTTGATGTGTTCATGCTTCTGACCTTTTACTTAATCAGAAGTCTGGTTCTGTTAGGTCACAGCTCTGATTAGTACCAGCCACCTCTGAGTTATATCCTGTTATCACTCAAAGCTGGGAGTAGTTTTCTAATCCCATGGAAACAGAATTCTTTCTCTTGTTTCCTACACATATGTACATACATACACACATATATATATAATATATATATATAATTTAAATGTTTACTCTAACAATTTTTTCTAAATTATGAATTTACTAAGCACTGAAAAGAGAACCTTTTCATATACAAAGTAGATGAGTAAAGGAGGATCATATGTAAAATATGAATCTCTATTAAGTACAACTTAATTATCTTTTTTTAAAGTATATGATAAATTCTCTTACTTTAGAAATTGTCCTGTTGATCTGTGTTTCCTTCTAAACTTCCTTTAGCTTTCTTCTGTGCATTCAAACAAATGCTTCAGGGACCTTCTTTTCTTTCTTTCCCTTTTTTTATGGAAGTTCTCATTGTCCTCACTCTCTAAAAAGAAAAAAACACATCATTTTGTAATAAATAAGCATAGTCAAGCAAAATATTTGCCATATTAAAAAAGTGTTTCTCACTTTGTGCCTTGAGTTCATCACCTCTCTCCAGGGAAGTAGGGAATATACTACCTGATCAGTCTGAGGCATTTTTCACCTTAAAATTTTAATATTGATGCCTGCGAGATTTGCATTCCTTTTTTCCCTACTTCATTCCTTCTATAACATTTCCCTATCATAGGTGGGAGTTTTTTAAGTCCATAGAGGAGGGCAGAGAGCCTTACAGTCTTTACAGTAGGATGAACATGAATAGTGAGAGATATTGGAAATAAGTGTTGAGATTTTTATTGGCCTTAAGATCTGTTTGATAAGAAATGGTTCAGAGAAACTTTCTGCTTTGTCTCATATAAAACACATTACAAATATTAGAAACATGGCTTTATGATAGCTATCTTACGAGAAAAGTTGAGTTGGCATCATGAATCCAGTGTACAAAACCATCATCTTCTCCAAAGGATATAAAATGTCTCACTTAAAACTATCTAAGAAGAACCTCTTGTGTCACAAATGGGGGTGGATGGGTAGGGGTGAGGATTAAAAGATCAGTTTGGACTGAAACTAAGCAAACATTTTTGGTTGCGATCAGTGAAGAAGCCTATTTAATAGTAAAGACCTGATGCTGTCAACTACATATTATTTCTCTCTACACCACCCAGCAAGTGCATCACTCAACACCAAGGGAAATTCGGGCACAAATGCCAACCTTCGGGCTACAATAGAGCTGTCTACCTCACTCCTTTTAATTCCTCACCTTTGAAGATACATCACAATTTTCATTGGTCCAATGATTTTTTTTTCAAAATTTATTAATTTATTTGTTTTCAGTTTTTAACAATCGCTTCCATGAGTTTTAAATTTTCTCCCCATCCCTTTCCCCCTCCTTCCACAAGATAACATGCCATCTTATATGGATTGTACACATACATTCCTATTGAACACATTTTCACAGTCACATTGCACAGAATAATTAAAATGAATGGGAGAAACCATGAGAAAAACAAAACAAAACATAACATAACAAAAAAGAAAATATCCTCCTTCATTCTGCATTCTGACACCATAGTTCTTTCTCTGGATGAGGATGACATTTTGCATCATGAGTTCTTTGGAAATATTTTAGGTTGTTTCATTGCTGTGAAGGGCTAAGTCTATAAAAAATGGTCCTCACATACTGTGGCTGTTACTGTGCATAATGTTCTCCTGGCTCTGCTCACTTTGCTCAACATCACTTCAAATAGGTCTTTCCAGGTTTTTCTGAAGTCCACCTGTTTGTCATTTCTTATAGCACAATAATATTCCTTTACATTCATATAACACAACTTGTTCAGCCATTCTCCAATTATAGGCATCTCCTCAATTTCCAGTTCTTGGCCACGACAAAAAGAGCTGCTATAAATATTTTTTTTATGTATGGGTCCCTTCCCCATTTTTATGATCTAGGATACAGCCCTAGAAGTGTTATTGCTGGGTCAAAAGTTATGAACATATTTATAGCCCTTTGGGAGGGTGTCCAATAATTTTTATGTTTTGATTGTCCAATCAGATCTTGGTTCAATCTCCATCTAATAAAGACACCTTTTTGTTATAGAACTTCCTGTGTGCTTCATCTCTTATTAAAAAATCTATTGTATGAAACTTCAATTTGATTATTAGAAATTAATAATAAGCCTGCTGCCTTTGACCAAGCAGCAACATCTTGTCACCACCATGGACCACCCCCAAATTACCATTTCAAAAACCTAAAACCCCATTTTTCTACCCAATCCCTTCTATGGGAAAAGGCAAAATTATTTCATGCTAACATTACACCTTATTTCCTGGAAGGGTACCTTTTTTGTAATTGGGATCATAGTATATTTACTAATAGTGATTTGAATTTAGAAAACAAGGATGTGTTTCAATTCAATTCAGTATGCAAGTATTAAGCACGTACTATATTCCAGGCATAGTGCTAAATACTGTTGGAATCCTCTTCTGACTCTTCTTCGTTGTATTATCTTGGTCAAGTCATTTAATAGTTCTGGGTCTCAGTTTTCTCAGTGTTAAAATGATGGTGTTCCACTAGATTAAGATTCCTTCTAGATCTAACTAAAATTCTCAATATTCTTTATTCTCTCATTTATCTTCATTGGCCATTTCATAATTTTCACTCTTTTCTGTTTCGTGGAAGAGGAGTTAAAGAAACAGATTTAATTTCAACCTGGAGACACTCTTCCTGGTTTTCACCTTACTTAGATGTGATGATACAGAGGGTGAGTTACTATTAAGGAATCTTATTCGGGAGTGAGTGGCTTTCTAGCTATTGTATTCCAGCAGACAGGAGCTGAGGGAGCAATCCCAATACATGCTATGTGATATAACAACATACCTGGTCAATCCTACATGCACAGTAGAGGCTACATTCTACAAAAGACCAATGCAAAGCTGGTTTAGCAGGAGCAGTATGATGGTGTTACTAAAACATATCAGAGCCTTACAGTGTCAGAATTGTGAGTGGCCCCTCTTCACAAGTACTCTACACACGTGTTTCCTGTATGCCCTACTACTTGTGTTTCCTAGATACAGGCACTCCTCTCACTGGTGATATGTATATTTGTGAAAGACTGTGTCTCAGATTAATGGGAAAAATTGTCCTAATGCTACTTATTTTATTATGATATTTCATCAGTCAAGTGCCTTTGCTTTGAAATAATTGGATCCCCTAATTGATAAAATCAAACACATTATTAGGGCTTATATGTTATGCTTTGTAGGTTTTTTAAATGGAGACAGTCTTAGACAGTACTTGTACTTTGGATTTTTTTTCAGGGTGCCCCATCTATGAAAAAGGAATACTCTTTCTGCATGCATTTATACTATAAGGAGAATTGTACTGCTTCTGGGATTCCTTCCAGCTGCGGATCTCAGCTGGGGGTGGGGGGGTTCGGGGGGAGTAGCATCTCAGTCATAATCTTTTTAAAGGTTTTTTTTGACCATAATGTCCACCTAGCTCTCACTGCTGATGTGAAAAGTACCAGCAACATTCAGCTACATAGCTGAGAAACGTGCTGAATTGTTTACTACCCTTACAGGTAATTAGAAGCCACATGTGAATGTTTCTAGGAACAAAGATCTATAAAAGCAATGACAGGAATAATGACTGCATATTGTCCCAGAAACTACTACCAGCATTTTAATCTACTTTATGTGGAGTTCTGTGAATAATCTGCATGAGAACACAATGCTGAAGTACTTATCCAAGGCCATATAAGTAAAACCACATTGAATTGAGGTTTCTGCCAGAAAGAGGAAGAGACACCATTATTTAAACCAAAGCAACATGAGGAAAAGTTACAAGGGGAGGAGACAGTGATGGAGACTTAGTCTCTATTTTATTTGTTTCATGCTAACATTACACCTTATTTCCTGGCAGGGTATCTTTTTTTTGTAATTGGTATCATAGTATATTTACTAATAGTGGTTTGACTTTAGAAAACAAAGATATGAATTTCAGTTCAATTAAGCAAGTATTAAGCACCTACTATGTTCCAGGAATAGTGCTAAACACTAAGTCTGAATCTTGCTTTTGACCCTTCCTCACTGTTATCTTGGCCAAGTCACTTAATAGTTCTGGGTGTCAGTTTTCTCAGTGTTAAAATAATGGCCTTCCACTAGATTAAGATTCCTTCTAGATCTAACTAAAATTCTCTATATTCTCTATTCTCCCTTTTATCCTTATTGGTCATTTCATAATTTTCACTGTTTTCTGGTACAGTAGATATAGTGCCAGATCTGAAATAAGGAGCACTCACTTTCAAATCCCTCCTCAGATACTTTACTAGCAGTATCGTCCTGGTCGAGTAACTTATTTCAGTCTCAGTTTCTTTATCTGTAAAATGGGGTGAATGATAGCATCTACCTCCTAGGGTTATTGTGAGGAAAATAAGAGATATTATTGAAAAGCTTTTGGCAAATCTTAAAGTGCTATATAAATGCTACCTTATTAACATGATTATCATTGGTATTGTTATTATTTTTTAACTTGTTCTGCTCATAAATACACATAAGTATTTCTTATACTATACAAAGCCTGTTTGCCTTGTCCATCTTTTCATTTTCTTTATATTCCCTACGTATCCTAATACCACTGATTTATTTTTACTGCTTGATCTTTTCCCAACCAGTATTTTTACCTGTAACAATTTTTTCAGTTGTGTCTGATTCTTTATGATTCCGTTGTGAGTTTTCTTGGCAAATATTCTGGAGTGTTTTGCCATTTGCTTCTCCAGCTCATTTTTACAGAAGAGGAAACTGAGGCAATGAGGGTTAAGTGATTTGTTCAGGGTCACACAGCAAGTAAGTGTCTGAGGCTGGATCTGAACTCATAATCTTTATTATGCTCTAGTGAGGAATTGTAATCTTCCTGACTTCAGGCCAGGCACTCTATTGACTGAAGTACTTTTAAGGAATTCCAGTAATTGGCTCTCCTTTGTCTTTTCTATCCTCAAGATCATGCCTTCACAGAGAAGGGAAATCTTTACAAGTTTTACTCAAATTTGAGTTTCCTATAGTCAGATCAGTTGTCTAGTATTATGCTCCCTGATAGCTTCTTTAGCACAACCTGAAAAATGTTTCCAAGGAAATTTTAGAAATACCAAGAGCTTATGTAAGCAAAAGAACTCAGTAAAAAGACCTTTGGATTCAGGGAAAAATTGACATGAAGTCAGAAAAAGAAAACTTTATTTGATTGGAAAGAAAGGAAATTGTTTCTTAAAGTTTTTAAACTCCAGAGGCTCATTCAACAACTTCATTAGAAAACAACATGACATATGACAATAAATTACAGGTACTTAAGATTACTCCATTTCTCAAAAAAAGTAATATTTATGGGTCATGCAGAACTTTTTTTTTCTTTCATCCATTCTCCTGGTCATTCAAATCTTCTAGTTATATCATTAATACTTTTGAGAAAAGGGAGGCAGTAAGAGGATTCTCTCTCTCTCTCTCTCTCTCTCTCTCTCTATATATATATATATATATATATATATATACACACATACATATATATGCATATATAATATGTGTGTGCCTAGCTATCTATTCTTCATATATCTATGTCTTTGTAGATAGATAAAGGGATAGAAATGTGGAGATCAGATCACTTGGCTATTTGTAACTAGTTCTAGTAAATATATATGTAGATATACATATATACATACACACATATATATATATATACAGAGACAGAGAGAGAGACAGGGGTGGGGAGGGAGGGAGCGGGGAGGAGATGGAATGAAAGTCTGTCTTGAAGCTGACATGGTTCATTTCTAGTTAGCAGTGATCAGTGCTATTCTCTGACACCACAAACAGTGAAAAGTTGGACATATTTGAATTTTCTAACACCCTTATGAAGCATGTCAAGTTTATTTATTCACATTTTCAGAGACAATGAAACTAGGAGAGATTAAGGAAGGGGCTCATACAAGGTCACTCAGGGAAATCAAAAGCTGAATCAGCATCAGAACTATGAGTTCCGAACTCTCACTTTCATTCTCCATTTCCGAAACCATAATAGCTCCCCAAAGGAAAACAATTAGGGAAAGGAGGCTTTAGTGATTGAAAACTTCTTTCAAAATCAAAGTTCTTTTGATGTAATAAACTTGATTTTTTGTCTTCCGTGCTGATGTTCAGAATGCTTTTTCATTGTTCTTGTTTACAGCCTGCCGGCTGCTGAAGCAGCAGTAGGGAAGAAATCTTTTTGAAGTGATGGGTCATGTGTATCTTGGCAGAATTTTTAAAATGTAATGCCAAAAGACTCCTAAAAGATTAAACTGTTAACCACAAGTACGTGGTTTCAGTTGGGAAGATTTATTTGTCGCTGACCATATTAGCCGTTGTAGTGAACATTGGCTCCTGGGAAAGTCAAATGTTGGGTCAGATCCAAGATGCTGTATTTGGAGAGCTAGTTTGCATTAGTAGGTTGAACATTTTTAGTTCAGAAGACTTTTACACAACACCAAACAAATGGTTAATGATGAACTTACAAGATGTTCTGCCCACTCCTGGTCTTTAATCTTCTTTCCTGGCATGTTTGATGCACAGATGTGTCAACTCTTAGAGTTTTGTCCACCTTTCTGCCTGTCCTCATTCACAGACAAGGAGGTAGAATATGTGCCGCTATCTCTGGGAAGCATGAATGCTTCTGAGCTTGATAGTTCCTCAAGACACACTTGAGCTAAGAAGTATAGGTATTCCATTGCCCTTGCTAGGCAATAAGCACAAGGATGGAAAAAAATCAGTTACTGGGACCATGTATGCCATAACACGTAAAGCAAAGCCATGTAAAGAGAGTGTATATGTATATGTACATCAGAAGACTATAGATCCTGAAGAAGCTGGAAACATGGATATTTCTTGGTACAGTAGAAATTTTGCTGGCTTTGAAGTCAGATGAGATTCCAACTGGGCCTCTTCCATTTACTACTTGTTTGGCCTTGTTAGTCACTTAACCTCTGTGCCTCAGTTTATTCATCCAGAAAATTAAGTTCAACTGATTATCCTTTAGAGTTCCTTCCAACTATAAACCTTTGATCCTAGGATCATGATGGGCCAAAAGTATGACTGAATATGCTTTTGAAGGCAGAGAATGGAAGCAATTCTTTAAGAAGTTTCTCTCATTAACAGTCTGAAGTCATTCAGGAAGTAGTTTCTTTTACATCTGCTACTCTGCCTAGTTTTAACTCCGCTGAACAAGATGTTGCTCCCAGATTAAGCTCGTCCATTCAACTCCATTCTAAATTCACCCCTATGCTGCCTATTCAAGCTTTGATTGACACACCTCCTACAGTCTCCTCTCCCCTCTGTTTGGAGGGCTGGAGAGTGGAGGGCCAAACTCCTCCCAATGCCTTCCTTTACAGAAGGCAGAAACTGGACTCAGCTCACTCTGTTATGCATCTGCTGCGCTGTCTGGTTTCAGCTCCATGGAACAAGATGCCTGCCTGCCAGGTGCCTCTTCATAGTCTTCCCCCTGATTTCTAGCATCCCTTTATGTGTCTCTCCTTTCAGATTGCAAACTTCTTGAGGGCAAGGACTATCATTTTATGAATTCCCCTCTTACTGCTTCACTCCCAGCACGTAGCACAGTACATAGTACTAAAGTACATAACACATAGTACATACACAGTATATAACACTGATACATAGAACTCACTTAATAAATGTTTATTGCATTTGGATTTTGGTTATTTATTTAGGATGCTTTCCTCTTGCTTGTTTTCACAATGATCAGCAGAGCACCATAGTAGTTGGTGCCACCATTAATACCTCTTAAGTTTCTGATTCTATTGCAAACAATTTCAGGTTTGGGACAACCAAATCAACATCCACTATGGTAGACTCCCTGTTTGTGGGCTTAATTTCTAAAATAAACAAACTCTGAAATTAGGTCATCACTCAAATTTCTATACATGTACAAGAGGCTGTTTTGGATGTAAATTTCCAGGGGCAATCTTGTTAAAAGCCAGAAAGGAGACTATTCTTTATAAACTTTCTATTAGGAAAAATCTCAGCTCAGAATATGTTTAAATTCTTTCTTTCCACTGGTTTTACTATGTCCTCTGCAATAGTCTGTAAAGATTGTTACTGATTCCTCATCAGAGCATAAGACGGTGCTAGATTTAGATTATGAAGACTTGGATTTGAATATAATCTTTGAAATGTGTAACTGGGGACATCATTGAAGTATCCTGAGTTCCATTATCATCCCACACAAAATGAAGGATTTGGATTAGATGACTCCTAAGGTACCTATCTCAAGTAACTATGAATTTATGATCCTCTGATCCCTCTATGACACAGAAAACCAGGCAGAAATAAATTTTAAGGAACTTGAATGTTTAAAATATTATTCTACTTTACATTCACATCCATCTGAATTGTCTTAGGAAGATTCTGAAGATCACCTGGCAAGATAAGGTTTTAGATAAGGTCCTTTTTCTAGCTGAACTGCCAATCATTCAAACCCTACTGTAGAGATCTCAACTCTGATGCGCTGGTCACATTGTTCAACTACCAAAAGTATACTATCCTAAAAAACTATATGACAGAGAAATCACACAAGGCAAGCATTCACATGATGGTCAGAAGAAGGTGTTGTGCTCTATAAACAAATCAGAATTATATTCACTCAAAAGAAACATGAGATGCACAAATTTAAAGGCATCTCCATTCCAAATATTCATAGGTACTATCTGTGCCCAAACTGTCTGTGGTAGAGTTTTCTAAGCTCATATTGGTCTGATGAGCCACAGTCACCAAAGTAATTTTCCCAAAGGTCTATGTTCACCCTGCTACTCAACAAGTTTCAGTGACTCTCTTATCAACTATAGGATCAAATACAAAATATTCTGATATTTTAAAAAGCCTTTCATAACCTACTCTGCCCTCTACCTTTTCTATCTTCTTACAACTTATACTCCACTTCCTAATACACATACTCTTTGATCCAATGACCCTGACCCTCTTCTCTTTCTTTAGCAAGACAACTCATTTCTTAACTCTAGGCATTTTTCATTGGCTGTTCCTCATGCATAGAATGGTCTCTCACCTCATTTCTGATTCTTTGCTTCCTAGGTTTGTTTGAGTCCCAGATAAAATCCCAACTTTTATATTCTGTTGCAAGCTAAATTATTTCGAATTTATCCTGTATGTAGCTTGTTTGTATATGATTGTTTGCATGCTGTCTGCCCCATTAGACTGTGAATTCTTCAAGTACAGGTATTGGAATGTCTTTTGCCTTTCTTTATTTTCCCAGTGTATAACACAGTGACCAGTGCATAAAATTGCTTAATAAATGTTTATTGACTGACCCCCATATATAAGTAATTATAATGTAAATGTAGAACATGCTCTTGAGTTAGTATCTCAACTCTCACTTCCTCTGACTAGTAAGATATCCTGAACTTGGCTATTGATTCTTTCTGTAGGTGTTGGTAGCTTATTTTCTAATCCCATAGATCATGAATCGCTTTTGGCATGCTTTCTCCCTGATTATAAGTTGCAATCAACTAATGGGCCAGATTTAATTAGTTTTAAAAGTGAGAATTATTAATGTGGTAAATAAGATCAGTTGGTACAAACATTTTCGGCAAAAGTCTGTAAAATGTTCTCTGACCAGTACATATATTAAAGTGATAACTTCGTATTTGTAGTTAACATACATATTTGAATTCCAATATGGAGAACCCTCTATAGGGGTGGGGGAGGACAACAGAGTGCCTAAGGACAGGGGCACTGAACTGAGTCAGAAATGGCACAGGTCAAAGCTTCTGTACCAGCCAGGAATGGTTTCATGTCCATAAACGATTGCTGAATTTGCAGTCTGGGTGAAATAGGGAGATCTAGTCTAAAAAAATATAATAAAAGATATGCAAGGTAATTTTGGAGGGGAGGGCACTAGCAGTTGGGGATATATGTATGTATGTATGTATCTATCCATCTATCCATCCAGACACACATACTTACATACATTTTATCTCCCTGAAAGAATATAAGCTCTTTGAGGGCAGGGACTTGCGTTTTTCTTTTCCTGGCACCCAACACACCCTACAATAAGCATTAATGAATACTTATTGATTGGTTGATTCTACTCAATTCAACTAACATTTATTAAAGCTAATATATGAGGAATATTACAGCTAACATATAGCACCTACTATGTATCAGGCTGTGTGCTAAGCACTCTTTTACATATATTATCTCTTGTGGTAGGTGCAAGTATTATCCCCATTTTATAGTTGAGGCAATTGAGGCAAACAGAATTAAGTGACTTGTCTAGGATCATACAACTAGGAAGTATCTGAGGCTAGATTTGAACTCAGATCTTGCTGACTCCAGGTCAAGTCTTCCTGAATCCATAGCACCACTAGTTGTTTCTTTCTTATACAAAGCCCTGTTCTAGAAATTATATACAAACATATGTGATAGCAAGCAAAATAGGATCCTTTGCTGCTTTTGTTTTAATGTAATCAAGTGCCTCTGATTGAATCTTGCTTTTATCAACCAAGAGTCTCTACTGGGAGCAAAGTACAGAAACAAGAGTTTCTTTAACTAGAAGAAGTATATGTGTTTGTATTGTTAATTATTTTAATGTGATTAAAGATCTTCCCCACCCATTAATGGGCCTACCCTCCATTAAGTGGAGTTTAATTAGGGAAGATTTGTGGAAAGGCCCAAGCCTTTTGTTAATGAGCTACTGGTTCTCAGGGTTTGTGAGGTGCTCTGGCTCTAAACAAGGTATAAATACTCTGAGTTGAAGTTGTACTTTGGGGCTTACTGGAAGTGTTTGAGTGACAGACAAGGACTCTGAGAAGCTTCTTTAAGGAGCCCCCTGGTTTTGAAAACCCAGATGTCAGTGCTTCCTTCTCTAGTAACTATGGTCAGACAGTTGAACCTGTCCGTTGAATTGTGGCCAGGCAGAGGAAGCTATGTCTGTTGAATTTTTGATTTCTCTGTATTTTCTTTGAAGTTCATTGTGCTGACTCCCCTGAACTAGGTGAATGATATATGTGCTTGGTTAAAGGAGTGATACATGTGCTTGATTAAAGTGATTGTTAGCATCTCAAAAGTTGTCTTTTCTTTTATGAATGCAGATCTAGGGACATGTGATAGCAGCCCCCTCTGTGTATGTTGGGGTGCTTACCATTAAAACATAAAAGAAGAATCCCCAAGAAGCATACATTTTGCTAGATAGACATTAACTGAAGCAAGACAGATTTAAATCACCTATAATAAAAAGCTCCCAAAGTAAAGCTTTATTAGATACTTGGTCTGGTAAAGAGTGAAAACATGGGCTTTCTTTCCCAATGATATTTAAAGAAATTTAAGGCAATATTTGTTGGGCACAGTTTATTTCTCCTTGGATTCAGGGAGGATTATCTGCTCCACTGTGGTAGAGTGGAAAAAGCAATGACTTTAGAACTGGAGGATTTGAATTTTGATCCTATTTCTGATGTGTTCTACTTATCTGATTTTGAGGAAGTTATCTCATCTATCTGTGTCTCAGTTTACTTAACTATAACATTAAGATGTTAGACTGATGGCCTATAACTTCCTTTCCACCTCTAATCCATGATCTTATCTCTTGATGGTCTGCCCCATGCTATGAGTACTTCTTAACTTTTCATTTTTATTTCTGCAGCACATATGCAAATCTGCTAATGTTATTGATACTTGTATCAGTTATCGAGCAGAAGGCCACAGGTCTTGATCCAACAAGAAGGATTAGGCAATTAAAATCCTTCTTCTTCTCCACCTTGGCAAGGAAAGAAGTTCAATCCAAATCACAATTGTTAGTAACATTTCAATTGTGCAACATATTTTTCCTTGCAGATACTTATAAGGATAGACTTAGGGTGGCACTATTTGATGAAGGCCAATCAATAGCCTACATGTCAAAGTTACTAATACCAAATGAGAAATACTAAATTTTGCCAAAAAGGAAATAGAACCATAAGTAGCTGTATAAGTCATATTATCCACAATGGAATGCTCTAAGGAAAAGCAGTTCAAACTGCAAACATATGCTGGACAAGACCCAGGCTCATGGCAAAGACCCTTGGGATCTTCATAGACTTAAGTGTAGGGATACACTCCTGACAGCTTTAGGTCATTTGCCCAGCTGCTAGTAAGCCAACATCTTCACTAAATAATAGCTTCTGCAAATGAATAACTGAAACCCGAGACCTGCAGAAGCCTGCCAGTTACATGCTAGTCTGACATGTAAGCAATGCCCAAAATATTGATAGATAACCACAAATCTGGGAAACTACTCTGAGGCTGAATGATGGTATTTCTCAATTCACAGAGTAAAAGAATGGCTATTTTAAAAATAAAAACAAGAATTATTGTTACGAGAGGCAAATTCTGAAATAAGCAGAAATCATAATTGAATGTCTTCTGAGCTCCTTAAACTTAAGATAAAACTAAACTCTCAACAACTAGACTTTTGTATTATTGTCTCTATTATTATATATGTTACTGGATTTTTGAAAGTTTAGGGAGCAGAAAAAATGATCCACAACTATGTCTTCCCATGTCAATGGGTATATGTTTATACCATACTTCTCTCTGTTATGAAGCATGGGATCAAATAAGAGATATGATTTTTGGTAAGTTTCAGCCTTTGTGGTAGTAATTATCCACCTCCTATAAAGATATGGGTGTCATAGAAAGGCAGATCTTTCTCAAAGACCCATATTTTTCTCAGGATTAAAAGTGTTGGGAGTCAACGGCAAGGTTGAATTTATCTCTACTCTATATTTCTACTTTAAATATCTCCATATTTTTCAGGAGAGCTAACTTACCCATTGAGTGCATCTAGAGAAATTCTTGTTATGGTCTGAATGATTTTGTTCTGTTCTTGAAGTCCAAAGACCTTTTTCCTTGAAAGAGAAAACAGGAATACACCAATAAGATTCCAGTAACTGTACATTATCCCTGTCATTTGTTCATGTCAGTACTTCATGTCTGCAGAAACAGTATCTTTTTCTGCTATATCATCAAATGATAAAGTAATGTAAATTGTATGGACTATTGTATTGTAAATTGTATGGTATTGTATTATAAATTGTATTGTTGCAATGATCAATAGAAATTTGCTTTCCCTTCTGTTTGGGAGTTCACAGAACATAGAATCATAGATTTAGGACTGGAAAGGGCCTTAGAGGTAATCTAGTCCTATCTCTTCATTTTGTAGGTAAGGAAACTAAGGACCAGAGAAGTTAAGTGATTTATTCAAGGCTACACAATAAGCAGAAAAGATAGTATTTGAATCCAAGTCTTCTGGTTCAAGATCCATTACTCTTCAATGCACCATGAATGAAATATAGTATGTATATGGTATTGTTTTATTGCTTCAGATCACCCATTGTTCTTTAGTTCTCTCAAAAATAGCTTGAATTATAAGTCAAATAAAACATAGTCAGCAGGTATTTATCAAGCATCTACTATGGTACAAGACACTGTACTCAGTACTTGGTACAAGTATAAATTTAGGGCTTACCTTTTATAACCCCATCCTATATTGGGATTAAATCCAAATATATGGTATGAGATTATACTTTATTAGGTTTTTATAGAACTTAGTGACTATGAGCCTTTACTAATTATTAATAGGCATTTTTATTGATTGTATCCTCTGCTGGGCATTCCATAGGCTTCACAATGGCCTGGTCCCATACTACCTTGCCAGCTTTATTGTGCTTTACTCCTCTTTAGATATTCTACATTTCAGCCAAATTGACCTTTGACTCTTCATAACTCATGACTCTTCATTTCCTATCTTTGTGCCTTTGTATTGGCTGTACCCCATTTCTAGAATTTTCTCTGTCCTTCATGCCCTCTTGAAATTGTTGATTTCTTTCAAAATTCAAGTCAAATACTATTTTCTATGATACATAGGAGATTTCCTAGTGTCCGGCAGTTGCTATGGACTTCTTCCCCCAAGGTTATCTTGTATCTCTTTGGATGTGTTTTATGTAGGCTTGACTGTAAGAATGTTATATCTTCTATTGGGACGTAAGCCCTGTGAATGCAGGAATCTTGTTGCTTTAGTATGTATGTCTTGAGTGCCTAGCATAGCCCTCAACATATATTAGGCATTTAACAAACGCTTGTTGATTGAGTATGTCTAATGCCATGAATTCTGTTTTGTAGGTGATCTTTCACCCTTCCTTTCTGAAATCATGCTGTTTCCCTTTCTTCCCCAAACTTCCTAGGCCAGTATGGCCTTTAAACTCACCTGTAATCCTTTGTCATCACTTCTTTCTTATTGGTCTGCTGAGTTCAGCTCATTCTGCTTCCTCTTAAGGATGCTATTTTTCACCTAGATATAACCCTATGCACAGCTCACTGTGCAGCATGTAGGTGAGCTCCTTGGAGGGCTAGTGATTGTCCCCAATCCAGCCTGAACCCTGAGCATACATAGTTCATAAATGAGAAGGTGGTAATGTCATCCACAAGGATATCTTATCCTGTACATCATTTAATATGAATACCTATTCATAATAAGAAATATCTCCATATCTAGAAGCTTTAAATAGGTAACAGATACAGTTAAGTAGTAAATATAATATGTGTATATATAATATGCATATTATAATACATTATATTATTTGTATATATAGCATTATATATGTGTATATATGTCATAATATATTAAATGTATATAAAATGCAATTATATATATAATAAAAGGAAAATGCTAATTTAATATGCAAATATATTCAAATGAGCTCCATTTTATCTATACAATCTTTCAAATAATTTCAAATGTTATTAGATAAGCAATATTTCCCTTTGGCCAAAAAAACATACCTCAACCCTGCCCAGAGCTACTGTTAGTAACTTACCCCCTACCACATTTCCTCCTATTGCTCTTCCTATTAACTATTATTACCATACGATAGCATCAGGAAGGGCTGATTCATGTTTTAAGCTCCTGTACCTTCCTACAATTTCACTCAAATAACCCTTATTGACGCATTTGTTCCCTCAGTTGGCATTTCTACATTTTTTTCCTTTTCCTCTTGTCCCCCTTTCTTTTTTCTTTCTTTGTCTTCATTCAATTTTAAGGGTCAGTATACTGATTTGTTGAGGCACAAATTCTCATGGTGTTTTAGGTCTCAAGTTTCCACCCTCCACATAAATTTCACAGTTGGTTCTGGCCAACCAGCTTAGTCCTCCCCTTTCTGGCTACATCCAAGTCCTTCCTGGCTCTCTCAGACCTATGACAGCTGGAAGTCTCACCCTCTCTATTTCTAGTGAACCCAAAGGGTGACCCTACCACCTCTGATGTGATTCAACATTCTTGGGGTTCACTTTCTTTTTCATCCCTTGTGATATGCAAAATCTGGTCTCTTTAGAGGAAGAGGAAAACACATGTCTTTAGCAGATAGACTCAGAGTTCCTCCACTAAGTGACCAACCAAACAAAAGGCATGGAAGAAAGTATTAAATTTATTTTAGGCCCATTGTCTGATTTTCATTAGATCAGCTCTGGTTTCTTTTATGCTTTGGACATTTGAGTGTTTTCATGATCATATTAGCAGGAGTTAATTCAGTAGAGAGCAAAGAGACAAGAAAGGCACATGGGAAAGAGACATTTAGGGAGTTGCCTTACAATTAAAGTTCAGAGAGGGGATAGCTGGAGGGTTGTGGATTCCAGGAATCACTATGAAGGAGTGTCAAAGGATGTCGTTGTAGGAGGGATTTTTTTCAAGGGGCTGAGGAAAGTACTTTAGGAGGCTATTTTTTTTTCAAGTGGAAAATTTCTGTTTCTAGAAGGGGAATATTTCCTGAAATAAAGGGGAATCACTGGAGTGAGAGATGCTTTTTCTGAATGACAAATTCTCTTGAGGAAGAGAATTCTGAGGAATAAGGGAGTATCCAAAGGATGGGAAAGTATCCTGGCACAGGAAACTTAAGTGCAAGGGAGTTCCAGAGACATGACTCTGAATAAAGAAAAGATGTATGGATGGCTTGCATGACTATATAAGGAATGTCATTTAGATGTAATCTATCAGGTCTTATTACAAGGTATTCTTTGGGCCTTTCTAACACAAAATACAATGGAGCAGGACTTTATCTCTAATAGAGATCCTAAAGGAAGAGTTATAGGAAAGGATTGTCAATGATTTTATCAGACCAGGAATATACTCTGAATATTCCACAATTTCCCTTTGAATCTATTACTATATATATATATATATATATATATATATATATATATATATATATATATATATGAAATCATTATCTATCTAATGCTTTTACAAAGCCACATATGTGTTAAATATTTATACCTCTTGCTTTATCTAATATCTCTCTTACTTATGGTTCCAAGAAGCTGCAGCATGTTCAATGGCCACATCCTGGTAAAATAATCTCAGCAAATAATCCAAACAAAGTTAAAGGTAAATAATAGGGCATCAAACCCATTGATGAATTAGGAGAATATTTATCCTAAGACTTTCCCTGGTAGAATGGGCTGGTGAGAACAATTTGTTCTGACAGTTATGAAGGCAACTGAAGCAAGCATGGTGGAGTGGCTAGACTTTGGTCAAACACTGAAAATGCCAAGGTCATCTGCTATTTCCTGGGATGTCACCAGTCATCTTGACTATTGTCCTGCCATTGGACTTTGATGACTCTGGAAGAGAGAGTTGGGCTGATGACTTTGTGCAATGCTGCCTCACTTAAATCCAATTCATGTGTTGGTCAAGACATCACCCTTGTGATGTCATTGGCCCTGTTTGAAAACAAAGTATGAACAACAGTCTAATATCCAGTGAATAAAATAATACTTCTTGTACTTGTCCTAAAACTATCTTATTCTTATTTCAAATCTACCTACTATCTCAGTTTCTAAGATTTAGTATTAGTCGGTAACACTACTTACACCATTCGCATGTTATAGATTTGGAGCATGCCTTCTCTAGTTATTTTTTTCTCTAGACTGAAGAGCTCTTACTACCCAAACTCCAATTCTTCTCCTTTTTGTAATCTAATCTGTGCTCCATGTACTCTTCCAGTGTTTTTCCTTTCGACCTTTCCCAGCCCCAAAAGATCCTTTACCTCATTTTTATCTGTAGAAATATTTTCTACAAATTGTTCAAATCAAATTGGAATTCCTCCATGATTCTACCAGATCAAATGCCAATTCCTTTATGTTGTACTAAGTCAAATATCACTTCCTTTATGGTCAAATTTGACCTCTGCTTCAAATCCCACTTCTTCCTTTCTATCTCCTACCCATAAGTGAATTCTGTCTTCTCAAGTCAGTCATGAAACTTTATAATTTTGCCATTGGACTTTGATGACTCTAGAAGAGAGATTTGGGCTAAAGACTTTGTGCAACACTGCCTCACTTAAATCCATTTCATGCTCTAGCTAAATAAATAAAATGCTAAATGATGTATTTATTACATATTTACTGTGGCTTTCTATCATCTCTAGAATTCCTTTTTTTGACATATAAAGCTCTTCAGAACATGATTCCAACCTACCTTTCAAATCTTAGCTTGTGATATTTACCTTCACACACTTTATGGTACAGCTAAATTGACCTTACTGTGCCCTTGCCATATAATGCTCTAACTCCTATCTACATATTTTTGCATGGGCAGGCTGTCATTCATACCTCACCATAGGTTTCCTCATCTTCTTTCTATCATCTGAACCCATCACCTTGGTTATGTTAATGACTCTGAGATCCCTTCTTAGATTGCAGCCAAGAGTTGAGAGTAAATAAATTTTTAAGCATAGGCTGAATCAATCTTTCCCTTGTGCTACTTGTCCATGGTGGATCTTCCATGATGTTTCCTCCTGGGGGTGGAGGGAAGAGGATCTGTTTTTTGGCTTATTTATTCTATATATTTCCATTCCTAGATAAGTTTAGCAACACCCAAAGACTTAAAAATTCCCTTGAACATTGCCTTTTCAAACTATGAAATCCTTTGAGCAACATGCCTCCATAAAGGAAAGCATTCCCTCCACTATAGCTATTAAGTTAGAATGCAGCAGTTATCAAACAATGTCTGACTGCAAGCAAGCACTTAATAAATGCTTGTTGATTAAATTCATGAATGACTTTTATGTATAGACCAGTATAAAACATCTCTACCAATCTTACAGTAATTTTTTAAAAATAGAGATGAAAGAATGCTACTGCTTCTCCTTTATCCATATGAATACTAGATTCTTTAAAGAAATTCTAGGAGGGAGAGGAGGGGGTTTGGAACCAAGATGGTGGAGTGAAAGCAGGGACTCTCTCACAAATTCATTCAGATACCTCTAAAAAGTGAATCTAAACAAATTTCAGAATGGCAAAATCCACTAGGAGACAGAGTGTGGCAGATTCCCAGTCCAAGATAATTCAGAAGACTGATGGGAAGGGATCTGCTGTAGTGGGTTGGGAGAGCACAAGCACGGGTCTATACCTGTGGGTACAGAGTGGGAGCTGGCCCAGGTAGACTGAATCATTAGTGCAGTGATAGTTCCCAAACCTGTCAGCACAGGTTGGCATTCTGGCAGAGCTGGGTGAGAGGGTCCGTAGCAGCTGCAGCAATAACTCTTGGGGCTATTAGACCACACTCTAAGTATTTAAAAGTCACCTTCTTGAACTTCTGGGAGCCCAAAATGGTGGAGTAAACTAAAAGTGCTCTCATTCTCCCTTATTGACCTTGAAATACCAAGAGAATATTACCCCAGGAAAAATCCTGGAATAGTGGAGCCAGCAAAAGGGGTACAGAAGTCTTCTAGCTCAGAAGCTGAGGGAGATTGAAGAGAAAGATCTCTCTTGCTGTGGCTGAAGGGGACCAGAGAAGGCCCAGAGGTGTCCAGCAGATCCCATCTCAGTGGACCAGCAGGACATCCTGAACCCTAGTGGGCGGAGCTAGCAAGCACCAATACCAGGGCCTCAAGTATGCCTTCCCACAACCATGGAAATTGGTAGAAATACATGTAGACCATTGTCCATCACCAGCAACTGTGTTCTAGCACAGCCCTAGGGGAGGAGGAGAAATCCTGTAGCTAGACAACCCAGACCCTACACCTCAGGCTGTGAGCCAATAATCAGGCCTATAGCCACAAGCACAAGAAGTGTGGGACAGAGCCCCCATGCCTCAGAAGCAGAGGTTTACTTTAAAAGCCAGGAAAATGGCAATCACAATGAATAAAAAGCAAACAAAAAAATGAGCAAGAATAGCAAAGACCATAGAATCTTACTATGGGGAAAAGTAAGAGCAAAAAAGTGTCAGAAGAGAACAGCATTGACACTATACCCACATCTGAAACCTCAAAAAGTAATATGAACTGTTCTCAAGCCCAGAAAGCATTCTTAGAAGGGCTCAAGGAGGAGTTTAATAGTCAAGGGAGAGAGGCAGAAGAAAAATTGACAAATTCTTTTAAAAATAAAAGGGACAAAATGGAAAAAATATCACTGAAGAAAATAATCTTTTAAAAGTAAAGTTGGTCAAATAGATAAAGAAGTACAAAACCTAACTGGAGAAAATAACTCTTTGAAAAGTAAAATTAGCCAAATCATAAGGAGATACAAAAGCTAACTGAAGAAAACAATTCATTAAAAAATTGAATTGGAGAAGTAAAATGACTCTATGAGGCATCAAGAATCAGTCAAACAAAATCTAAAGAATGAGAAGATAGAAGAAAATGTGAAATATCTCACTGGAAAAACAACTGACCTAGAAAATAGTTCTAGGAGAGATAATCTAAGAATTATTGGTCTCCTGGAAAGTCATGATGAAAAAGAAGAGCCTATACAATATTTTCCAAGAAATGATCAAGGAAAATTGTCATAAGGTCTTAGAATCAGAGAATAAAATAATCATTGAAAGAATCTACTTATCCCCTCCTGAAAGAGATCCCAAATTGAAAACTCCAAGGAATATTGTGGCTGAATTCCAGAATGATCAGATCAAGGAGAAAATGCTGCAGGCGGCCAGAAAGAAACAGTCCAAATATCACAGAACTACAGTCAGGATCACACAGGACCTTGCAACTTCTACATTAAAAGATCAAAGGGATTGGAATATGATATTGTGTAATGCAAAGGAGTTTGGACTATAACCAAGGATCACCTACCCACCAAAACTGAGCATAATTTTTCAGGCAAAGAGATGAATATTCAATGAAATAAGGAAATTTCAGACCTTCCTGATGAAAAGGTCAGAGCTCAATGGAAAATCTGATCTTCAAATACAAGACTCAAGAGGGGCTAAAAAGGTAAACAGGAAAGAAAAACAAACTTATTATTCAATAAGGGCAAACTGTTGGGAATGGTATATTTATTATGACATTTAAAAGGGATATACATAGACATAAGGTATGGGTATAAATTAAGAGATGTGATGATAGACAACCTAATTAAGGCATGCAAAGGGATTGTAATGTGAGAAGAGGAAAGGAGCAGGTAGAAAAGGGTAAATTCTATCACAGGAAGAGGCACAAAAACATTTTATAGTAGAGGGAAAGAAGGGAGGGAGATGAACTTTGTTTGAGCTTTCCTCTGATGGGATTTGGTTCAAGGTGGGAATGACATACTCTGTTAAGTATAGAAATATAACTTGCCATACAGGCAGAAGGGGGGGAAAGGGGAAAGAACAGGGGTGGGTGGTTAGAAGGGAGGGAAGAAGTAGTAAGGAAAAAGGGAAAGAAAAGGATTGGGGACTGATAGAAGGGAGGAAAAATTGAAGGAGGTAGTGGTCAAAAGCAAAACTCTTTTGAGGAAGGTAAGGGAGAAATAAAAGCATAAATGGGGGACAGGGGATAGGATGGAGAGAAAGACACATAACTGTGTCTGTAAATGGAATGAACTCTCCAATAAAATGGAGGTGGATAGCCAGAATGGATTAAAAACCATAATCTTACAATATCTACAAGAAAACATGTTTGAAACAGGGGGATACACATAGGGCAAAAGTAAAAGGCTAGAGTAGGATATGTTATACTTCAGTTGAAGTAAAAAAAAGCAGGAGTAGTAATTGTAATCTCAGACAAAGTAAAAGTAAAAATAGATCTAATCAAAAGAGAGAAGGAAGGAAACTATATACTGCTAAAAAGCACCATATACAATGAAGTATATCATTGCTAAACATATATGCATCAAGTGATATAGCATCCAAATCCTTAAAGGAGAAATTAAGGGAATTACAGGAAGAAATAGCAAAACTATACTTGTAGGGGACCTCAACTTCCTTCTCTCTGAACATGATAAATCTAACCTCAAAATAAAGAAGAAGTTAAGGAGGTGAATAGAATTTTAGAAAAGGTAGATATGACAGACCTCTGGAGAAAATTGAATGGGGATAGTAGTGGTGCATACATAAAAATTGTCCATGTACTAGGGCATAAAAATCTCACAACCCAATCCAGAAAGCCAGAAATATTAAATGCATCTTTTTCAGATAAGGATGCAATAAAAATTATATGTAATAAATGGCCATGGAAAGATAGATCATAATTAATTGGAAACTAAATAATCTAATCCTAAAGAATGAGTAGGTCAAACAACAAATTATAGAAGCAATCGGTAGCTTTATTTGAGAAAATAACAATAATGAGACAACATACCAAAACTTATGGGACACAGTGAAAGCAGTTCTTATGGGAAGTTTTATATCTGTGAATGCTTACATGAATAACATAGAGAAACAGGAAATCAATAAATTGGGCATATAATTGAAGAAGCTAGAAAAATAACAAATTAAAAATCCCTAATTAAATACCAAATTAGAGATGCTAAAAACCAAGGGAGAGATTAATAAAAGTGAAATTAAGGAAACTATTGAAGTAATAAATAAAATTAAGTGCTGGTTTTATGAAAAATGAAACAATAGAACTGATAAATTTTTGGTTGACTTCATTTTAAAAAAGACGGAAACCAAATTACCAGTATCAAAAATAAAAAGGGTGAATTCAGCACCAATGAAATGTAAATTAAAACAATGATTAGGAATTATTTTGCCTAATTGTATGCCCATAAATTTGACAATCTTAGTGAAGTGGATGAATATTTACAAAAATATAAATTACCCAGAAGAGGAAATAAAATACCTAAACAATCTCATCTCAGAAAAAGAAATTGAAAAAGCCATCAATGAACTCCCTAGGAAGAAATCTTCAGGGTCAGATGGATTTACAAGCAAATTCTATCAAGCATGTAAAGAACAATAAATTCTATTGGGAAGATAGGTGAAGAAGGAGTACTATCAAATTATTTTTATGATAAAATATAATACTGATATCTATGCTGGGAACAGCCAAAACAGAGAAAGAAAATTATAGACCAATTTCCCTAATGAATATTGATGCAATATTAATTAATTAAATTATTTATTTATTTATTTATTTATTTAAACATTATTTATTTAAACAAATAATTTATTTGTTTAACTTTTTAAAATTCATTTTCACAAAATTTTGGGTTTCAAATTTTCTCCCCACTTGTCCCCTCCCCCACTCCAATAAAGCAAGCATTCTAATTTCCCCTATCACCAATCTGCCCTCTCTTCTATCATCCCTCCCCTCCCTTGTCCCCATCTTCTCTTTTGTCCCGTAGGGCCAGATGACTTTCTATTCCCTATTGACTGTATTTCTTATTTCCTAGTAGCAAGAACAATACTAAACAGTTGTTCCTAAAACTTTGAGTTCCAAATTCTCCCCGTCCCTCCCTCCCCACCCATTCCCTTTGGGAAGGCAGGCAATTCAATATAGGCCTTATCTGTGTAGTTTTGCAAATGACTTAGATAATAGTCTCTCTGTGAGAGATAATTTACCCCATTCCATTTCACCCTCTCGCCTCCCAATACATTTCTCTTATACATTTACCTTAATTTTTTAAAAATATGATCCCATCCTATTCAATTCACTCTGTGCTCTGTCTCTGTGTGTGCGCACATGTGTACGTGTGTGTGCATGTGTGTATGTGTGTGTGTAATCCCACCAACTACCCAGATACTGAAAAGTTTCAAGAGTTACAAATATTGTCTTTCCATGTAGGAATGTAAACAGTTCACCTTTGGTAAGTCCCTTATGACTTCCCTTTGCTGTTTACTTTTTCACGCTTCTTCTCATTCTTGTGTTTGAAAGTCAAATTTTCTTTTCAGCTCTGGTCTTTTCATCAAGAGTGCTTGGAAGTCCTCAGTTTCATTGAAAGACCATATTTTCCCCTGAAGTATTATACTCAGTTTTGCTGGATAGGTGATTCTTGGTTTGAGTCCTAGTTCCTTTGACTTCTGGAATATCCTATTCCATGCCCTTCGATCCCTTAATGTAGAAGCTGCTAGATCTTGTGTTATCCTGATTGTATTTCCACAATACTGGAACTGTTTCTTTCTAGCTGCTTGCAATATTTGCTCCTTGACCTGGGAATTCTGGAATTTGGCCACAATGTTCCTAAGAGTTTCTCTTTTTGGATCTCTTTCAGGCGGTGATTGGTGGATTCCTTCAATACTTATTTTGCCCTCTGGTTCTAGAATCTCAGGGCAGTTTTCCTCGATAATTTCATGAAAGATGATGTCTAGGCTCTTTTTTTGATCATGGCTTTCAGGTAGTCCCATAATTTTTAAATTGTCTCTCCTGGATCTATTTTCCAGGTCAGTTGTTTTTCCCATGAGATATTGCACATTATCTTCCATTTTTTCATTCTTTTGTTTTTGTTTTGTGATTTCTTGTTTTCTCATAAAATCATTAGCCTCCATCTGTTCCATTCTAATTTTGAGAGAACTATTTTCTTCAGTGAGCTTTTGAACCTCTTTTTCCATTTGGCTAATTCTGCTTTTGAAAGCATTCTTCTCCTCATTGGCTTTTTGAACCTCTTTTGCCAATTGAGTGAGCCTATTTTTCAAGGTGTTATTTTCTTCAGCATTTTTTTGGGTCTCCTTTAGCAAGGTATTGACCTGTTTTTCATGCTTTTCTTGCATCTCTCTCATTTCTCTTCCCAGTTTTTCCTCCACCTGTCTAACTTGATTTTCAAAATCCTTTTTGAGCTCTTCCATGGCCTGAGCCCACTGGATATCTATTTCGGATGTTTGGGATACAGAGGCCTTGGCTTCTATGTCTTTCCCTGATGGTAAGCATTGTTCTTCCTAATCAGAAAGGAAAAGAGGAAACATCTGTTCACCAAGAAAGTAACCTTCTATGGTCTTATTTTTTTTTCCCTTTTCTGAGCATTTTCCCAGCCAGTTACTTGACTTCTGAGATTCCTCTCCACCCCTGCTTCATCAATGCTTGGGGTCTGAGATTCAAATGCTGCTCCCCAGCCTCAGGGCTTTCAGTGGGGGAAGGGGCTTCTGTTTAGTGAAAGATTAAGTACTGGCTGCTCAAGTGGGGGCAGGGCCACCTCCCAGGCTCATTTCCCTCAGGGGGTTTATGCAAAGACCCTCAGTAATGGCCCTGAGCTCCCTTCTGCTCCTGGAGCTCCTGTCTGCTGCCTGCCCTGCCGTTTCCTCCTGAGGGGGCCTGAGCCACGGAGACACCCCGCTCCCCGCTCGGCCAGTCCAGAAGGCTGTCTCACTGACCTGTAGCACCTGCGGGTGGAGGGACCCTTGTGGCCGCCACAGATTCTGTCCCTGAAGCCTGCTCGGATCTGCTCCTCTGGGGCCATGCAGCCAGAGTAGAGGCTCTGCTCCATGTCCGATGCTCAGCAGACCTTTGAGGTCAGTTTTTCAGGGCTCTCTGGAACAGAAATCTCCTCCACTCTGCTGCTGCGCAGCTTCCACTGCTCCAGAACCCATTGGGAGTTCTTTCCATAGGTAATTTATGGGATGTGGGTTCGGAGCTTGCATATGTGAGTCTTTCTACTCCTCCATCTTGACTCCTCCCCCGCAATATTAATTTAAATAAGATATTAGCAAAAAAGATTATAGCATATTACCATGAGAGTAATACATTTTGATCAGGTAGGATTTATATCAGCAATGCAGGGCTGGTTCAATATTAGGAAAACTATCAGCATAATTGATCATATCAGCAGCAAAACTAACAGAAACTATATGATTATCTTAATAGGTGCAGAAAAAGCTTTTGATAAAATAGAATATTCCCTTTTGAAAACACTGAAGAGTTTAGGAATAAATGAAGCTTTCCTTAAAATGGTAAGTAGCATCTACCTAAAATCATCAGATAGCATTATACGTAATAGGGATCAGCTAGATGCATTTACAATAAGGTACTGGGTGAAACAAGCATGTCCATTATCACCACTGTTATTCCATATGGTGCTGGAAATGTTAGTTTTAGCAATAAGAAAAGAAAAAGAAATTGAAGGAATTAGAATAGGCAAAGAAAAAACTAAATTATCACTCTTTGCACATGATATGATGACATACTTAGAAAATCCTAGAGAATCAAGTAAAAAACTACTTGAAATAATAAACAATTTTAGTAAAGTTGCAGGATATAAAATAAACCCACATAAATCATCTGCTTTTCTTTGTACTAGTAGCAAAGTTCAACAGCAAGAGATGGAAAGAGAAATTCCATTTAAAGTTACTGAAGACATTGTAAAATATCTGGGAGTTACCTGTTGAAAAAAACCTCACAGACCTCATGAACATAATTACAAAATACTTTTCACACAAATAAAGTCAGATCTAAATAATTGGAAAAACAACAGTTACTTGTCAGTAGGCTGAGCTAATATAATAAAAATGACACCTACTAATTTACTTATTCAGTGCTGTACCAATCCATCTACCAAAAATTTATTTTATAGAGCTAGAAAAAAATATCAAAATTCATCTGGAAGAATAAAAGGCCCAGAATATCAAGGGAATTAATGAAATGAAATGCTAGGGAAGGTGGTCTAGCCATATTAGACCTTAAATTGTATTATAAAGCAACTATCATCAAAACCACTTGGTACTGGCTAAGAAATAGAGGGGTAGATCAGTTGAATAGGTTAGGTACACAAGGCACAGTAGTCAATGATTATAGCAATCTACTGTTTGATAAACTCAAAGACCTCAGCTTCTGGAATAAGAACTCACTGTTTGACAAAATTGCTAGGAAAACTGGAAAATAGTGTGGCAGAAACTGGGCATAGACCAACATCTGGTGCCATATACCAGAATAAGGTCCAAACGGTTACACAACCTAGGTATAAAGGCTGACACTATAAACAAATTAAGGGAGTAAAGAATAGTTTATCTGTCGGATTTATGAAGAATGGAGGAACTTGTGACCAAACAAGAGATAGAGAGCATTATGAAATGCAAAATGGATAATTTTGATGACATTAAATTCAAAAAGCTTTGCACAAACAAAGCTAATACAACCAAAATTAGGAGGGAAGCAGAAAACTGGGAAAGAATTTTTACAACTAGTGTCTCTGATAAAGGCCTCATTTCTAAAATATATAGAAAAATTGGTCAAATTTATAAGAATACAAGTTATTCCACATTTGATAAATAGGCAAAGGATAGGAACAAGCAGGTTTCAGAGAAGAAATTAATGCTATCTATAGTCATATGAAAAAATGCTCTAAATTATTATTGATTAGAGAGAAGCAAATCAAAACAATGCTGATGTACCATATCACACCTATCAGATTGACTAACATGACAAAACAGGAAAATAACAAATGTTAGAGAAGATATGAGAAAGTTAGAACAAGAATTCATTGCTGGTGGACCTGTGAGCTGATGCAAGCATTCTGACAAGCAATTTGAAACTATGCCCAACGGGCTATAAAAATGTACATACCTTTTGATCCAGCAACATCACTTCCAGAAGTGTATCTCAGAGAGATCATAAAGATACGGAAAGGACCCACATGCACAAACATATTTATAGCAGTTCTTTTTGTGGTGGCCAAGAATTGGAAATCAATGGGATGCCAGTCAATTGGGAAATGGGTGTACAAGTTCTGGTATATGAATATAATGGAATACTATTTTGCTGTAAGAAATGATGAGCAGGTAGACTTTGGGAAAACCTGGAAAGACTTATATGAACTGATCTTGAGTGAAGTAAGAACTAAGAGAACATTATACACAGTAACAACCACAGTGTATGAGGACTATTTTTGATAGACTTAGCCCTTCACAGCAATGCAAGGATCTAAAACATTTCCACAGGACTCATGATATAAAATGCCATCCACATCCAGAGATAGAACTATAGAGTCAGAATGAAGAATGAAGCTATTTTCTTTTTTGTTATGTTTTGTTGTGTTTTGTCTCATGGTTTCTCCCATTCATTATAATTCTTCTATGCAGCATGACTGATGTGTAAATGTATTTAATAGGAATGTATGTGTAGAGACCATGAGATTGCATGCCATCTTGGGGAAGGAAGGGGGAGGAGGGAGATAAAATTTAAAACTTATGGAAGTGAATGTTGAAAACTAGAAACAAATTAATAAATTTTTGGGGAAAAATTCTGAGACATAAGCAAAGCATGAGCTACCCTTACAGAGTCATGAGACACTGACTCCAGCACTTTAATTTATCTATGAGTTTCCTATTTCTACACTTTAGATTTATCATTAATTCTTCTTAATCTTCATCATTATCATCTCCTCCTCCTCATTCTTCTTCTTTTTCTTCTCTTCCCCTCCCTGTCTCTGTCTAGATTCTCTCTGTTTCTTTCTCTCCTTCACCCTCTCTCTACCTCCCTCTCTTCCCTCCCTCTCCTTTCCTGTCACTTCTAATTATTCAATATTCATCTTGTGGCATACATTCAGTTCTTTAGGATTTTGTAAGCCATCCTGATACCTTTATCCTTACTCAATTCTTATGATTGCACACGTTGCATTTTAGATAGCACAAGTGATTTGGAAGGGTTATTTTTTATGTTTTTATATATTTTTTCTTTATATTTCCAACCTCCTTCTATCCCCACCCCCTACCTGGGAATGAATACCATCTGGATTGGACCAAAATGCTTGAGTCACATCTCTGGCTTAGTCACACATTCACATTTTTCTAGCACCGTAAAGGAGGAAATTTTGCTGATGTAGAACACAACAAAGTGGAAATTATTATGATGCTGTTAAAAAAAACCAAAACATTAAAATTCATCCTTTATGATTTTTGTCAAGCAAGCACAAGACTATATTTCTGTTATTGTGGAAAGTAAGTAGGTCACTGAGTAAGAGCTCCTGATTTTGTCACCACAGACAGTTGTAAAGAAATATGTGATTGTCTAAATGAGTCATTATGACCACAGACAGGTCAGCAGTGGGGTGCAGTGGAAAGGAGGCATGTACTTGACCTGAGAAAAGCTGGTGGCTCAAATCCCTTCTCACTAGACATGTGATCTAGAGCAGGTTCCTTTACCCTACTCTAGGTCTCAATTTTCTCATCTTTAAAATGGTGAGAATAATACCTGTAGCACCTACTTCAAAGGCTTGTTGTGAGTACAAATTAAACCAGTGCATATGAAGCTGTCGTTAATATAGTGCTGAGTGAGTTCTTATGAAAGAAGGCAACTTCCAGGTGGAGATTTTGGATAGGAATTACCTTGCCTTGAAAGAAGTATGGTAGGCTAGTGGTGGCACAGAAGTAAGGAAGCAGGGAATGGTTTATCCCAGATAGAAAGAATGACATTTTCAGTGGCAAAGGAGGAAAGCATAGAATGAGCTGAGGAAATATTGAGTAATTTAGTTTGGTGGTGTGAAATAAGGCTAAAAAGTCACATGCAAGTCAAATATGGAGGGCTTTGAATGCCAGGCTAAGGCAATAGAACTTTAGCTGGTAAGAAGGGAAAGCTTTGAAGGTATTGGAGCAATGAATATAATAAGAGCTATGCATTAGGAAGATCATTTTGTCAGCTCTGTGTAGGATGAATTAAAGGGTCAATGAATGGACAACAACAACGAAAAAAGATTAAGTGCTTAGTATATGCCAGGAATTGGGCTTAGAAGTGTTAGCCACCACCTTTGAGAAATTACAATTTAATGGGAGATTTTCTGTACTTACATATACATATATATGTATATATACACACATACATATATGTATACATACACACACACATATATGTACACACATTTAGTTGTCAGGAAGAGAGTGCCTGATACTTTATAGTCCACAGGATCATTGATCCATATGGTAGTCAATTGGCATGGCTTTTCTACTTTTTAAGGAGCAAACATAGAATGGTAGTGCTGATCTGATTATTGGCATCTCTCACTGGATATCTGTAGATATCACCAACTCCACAAATCCAAAATAAAACTTATTATTTTTTCTTCCAAACTCTTCCCTCTTCCAAACTTCCCCATTGTCAAGGGCACCACCATTATCTCAGTCAGCCAAACCATCTTGTCTTATCTCAGATCTGACCTTCTGCAGAAGGATTTTCCAGATCCACCATCTATTGCTAGTGTTTACTTCCCATTTATCCAGTATATGCCTTATGTACATAGTTATTTGCATGTTGTCCCTTCATGAGAATATGTACTCATTAATGGCAGGGACTATAATTTTTTTTTGCTCTTCTTTGTATCCCTAGCACTTATTACGGTGCCTAACAAATAATTAGTGCTTAATAGACAGTAGTTGACTACTTCATATTTGAAGACAAAGGAACAGAAAACATGATCAATGGAGAGACTGTACCTAACTTCAGTATCATTTCAATGAGGGCTCAGAACAGAGACCCAAGAAACCATCTTTATGGTATTTATGGAGTAGAAGGAGAAAAAGTTCAGTGAAATGAAACAGAGAAATAATTACAGAAACATGAGAGAATAATCAATAGAATCATGGAGGCAAAAGGCAAAAGAGATAAATGTATCAAGAAGGAAGAGGTGGTCAGTGCCTCTGAGGTCAAGAAATAATGACTGAGAAAATGCACTTAGATTGATGATTAATTGGATCACTGATGGTCTTCAAGAGATCAGAGTGGTGTGGGATAGAAGGCTGGTTGTGAAGGATTTATAAAGAGAACCAGAGATTTTCAAAGTTGGAAGGAAACTCAGAGGTTGAATATTCCAACCAATGCTTAAGTACAGTGCTTCCTTAACTGGAATCCACTCTAAAACTTCCAGACAATTGATCATCTAGCCTCTCTCTGGAGATTGCTCATGAGAGATATCCTATTACCTGCCAAGGAAGCCTGTTGCATGTTTGGATAGCTCTAATAGGAAGATTTTCCCCACATAGATGCTAGACCTGTGCCTCTCCACCAACCAACTACAGTTCCTAGTTCTATTATCTTGGAATAAATTTAATTCCCTCTTTGCACAAAAGCCAGCTCTCCTTTGGTATCTTAATTCTGTCATTCAACATATAAGTGATATCCCTCTCAACATTGTGTCATTGGTAAATTTGATAATTGCCACACAAAACTTCATTCAGCTTAGTGATAAAACTGAACAAAACTGTGACAATGATACATCCCTGGTGCACCAGATTTGAGGTAACCCTAGTTGACATCAACCCATTAATGACTTGGTCATTCAACTGAGTCCAAACTCCTTGCTATCTAGCTTTCAACTCTCTTGTCTACAAGATCATGACAGACTTTGAAGTATGCCTTCCTTTTCTTAATTATTTCCTACTTATCCTTTATGTAACTTGTCTATATACATTTGTTTGCTTATAGCTTCTCTCAGCAGATTGTGAACTCCTGGAGGTCAGGAACTATCTTTTGCCTCTTTCTGTATTTTTAGCACTTAGTTCTATACCTGGAATACAAGAGGTGCTTAATAAATGTTTGGAGAACATTGTAGTAGAAAGAAAGGCTGCTAGTTCTGATGTTAGGAGGTCTGAATATGATGCTTGCCAAATGTGTCACGATGATCAAGTTGTCTGACATGAAAATGTCAGATATCTCAGAGGAGCCTTAAATAACTCTTCTATAAAATAGTGATAATAATACCTAAATTACCTACTTAAAAGGTTGCAGTAAGTTAATCATTTTATGAGTCATAAAGTATTTAAAAATGTGAATTATCATTGTATTCTCCTGATCTTCTAGTCAACTTCCTTCTAAAAGAAAAATAGGTTAGTTTACCCTGCTTTGTTCTTGATGGGAGCACATTAGTTCCTATGGTTCATCACTTCCCTTTCTAAATTATTATAAGATATCCTGTTAATAAACATGTCTGTGATATTTTTTCTAGAAATACAATTTAAGCTCACTGGCCTATAGTTGGAAGAATCTTCTGTCTTTCCATTTTTGAACATATGAGCAACAATTACCAATGTCCACTACTGGGACTCTTCTTTTTTCATACTTTTTCACAATCATTGACAATGGTTTAGTAATTATATTAGGTGAAAACAAAATCATAACTTATCTCCTCCCTGTAGCAGCAAGCACCATGACAATATCCAGGATGGCCTGCTAGCTCAGGTTCTTAGATCTGCTTTTCTAAAAGGAAAGCAACTTTTGAGGGGTCAGCAATCTTCTTTTATCACATATGCCAACAAAGAAGAAACAAGCAGAGAAATAAAGACCAACAGACAGGGCTTCTAACTGTCTGACCATAAGAAATACATATATCACAGATCAAGAGGAAGATCCAACTGTCTGACCATTGCATACATACATAGTTACTAGAGAGAGAGACACCAACATCTGGGCTTTCAAAGGGGTGATGGAGTTCCTTAAAGGTCACCCAGAGTCTCATCTGGCACAAAAAACTTCTTCCAAAGAATAAGCCTCCAAAGCAAAAAACCTCACCTAGGAGTATACTTTTCAGAATTGGAGGGCATCATGACCTTTGTGACCCAGTGCCTCATTAACCATTAACAAAATGTGTGGGCTTTCCTACAAAACAAGCCTCCCCTAATCAAGCTTCCCTTAATGTGCTCCAAGTGGGGCTTATTAATGAGCAGGAAGATCTTTAACTCTCCTTACACTCCTTCATACTGGATTTCAACTCCTTGTTGAGTACTTTTGTTTTATCTTCACCATATTAAGGTCATTTCCATTAGTAGAGAAAATAAAAGCATTATAACAGTTGAGTAGTTCCAGTATATTTATACTATCATTTGTCATTATGTCATTCCCTCTGATCTTCAGTCCCAACCTTTCCATAATATTGTTCTTTGTTCCCAAGACAGTTTAACATTTTTGGTGTTCTTAGTGTTGATCCCCAACTTTGGCCCATTCTGAGTTTCCGAGTTGAAAAATATATTTAAAAATGCTTCGATCAAGGTGCTTAGGCCCTTCAGAGAGAAATACAACAGTTGGACATCTCTTGCTCTCAAGGAATTTGAATTCTTATAGGTGGTGACAATATATAGGAGAGTGGAGATTCATGAGTAGTGTTTTGGTTTAGGGATTCCAAAGGATAGTGAGTAAAGGCATAGGGAAATCAATTATCATGACCTTTTTTATTTGTAATGGTAGTATTGATTTGATTTAGTTTGTAAGGTGCTTGGCACAGTACCAGGCACAGAGTAAGTGCTTAATAAATATATATTCCCTTCCACTTTCTCCTATGGATCATGAGGTAGAAGGCAGAAGGGCCATGTGGGAGTAAGTTATTTCAGTTAGGCAGATTGCAAGATATAACACATGAAGCATGGATCAAGGTCTTTCTGCACTTCTTGTTCTTCTCCTGGTCTTTGCTATTTATCTCATTTTAGATATGTCTTTAATAATCTTAGTTTAGGTGAATCCACTTCCTCAGAGAGATTATCTCCAGACTCTCTTTTAGTCAAAGCCTGTACCTTATTTCATAACTCCAAAGTTCATAAGGGGCAGCAATGTATTGCAATAGATAGATTGCCAGACCTGAAGTCAGGAAGTCGCATCTTCCTAAGTTCAAATCAAGCTCAAGACATTTACTGTGTGACCTTGGGTAAGTCACTGTTTGCCTCAGTTTTCTCATCTGTAAAATGATCTAGAGAAGGAAATGGCAATCCTCTCCAGTGCATCTGCCAAGAAAACCCCAAATGAGTTCACAAAGATTCAGGTATGACTGAAATGACTGAATGACAGCAAAGTTCAATGGGCCTTCTTTCCTTTCTCCTTTGTACCACATTCTTCTACTCTTTATCTTCTTGACACAGAAATAGAAAAGGGTTTCCCTCAACCCTTTCAACTTCTCTAAAGTGGGATTGATATGAATTTTTGTACATGCTGCCAATATTTGGCATTGATAGAAATACAATGCATTTTCTGAAGATCATTCAGTAATTTCACTTACCCATTATACTCGAATGCAAATGATATTTTCAGTTCCCTGAAACTCTTGCTACTATCTCTTCTAGCTATTTCTCATTGCTCACTGTTCTAAAGCCCCTGTTTACCATGGTCTTGGTCACTGGGAATTAGGGAGCAAAATTTCATATATAGTGGATTTTCTTCTCTTTTTATGGACAAGTTCGACTCTTTTTCTTTGAGGATGTGATGTTTATTAGTTTGAGTCCATTTGATCTTCAATTAGTAAATTTCTTCCAACAAAAATTAACCTTTAATGGTCCTTCTAGCTCTAAATATATGATTATATAGGACCAACCCCAAATTAGACCATAGTTGCCTCTAGCTTTTGTTTATGAGTAGGCCTTATATAGAAATTCAACTCCTGGCCACTACTTGTTTCTTCTCTCTTCTCTGCTTTTCTCACTAGTGACCAATCAACCTTCAGATACTTTTTATTCTGTATCTCTTCTCTTCCAGCATATATATTATATATATTCTCATATTATATTCTCACATCATACCATATTCCCATATCAGCATATTTTCTTCCTTTTCCCAAAAGAAAGTAGAAGTAAAAGATTGGCAGAATGGATGGAGAGTTCTGAATTGCAAAGGACGAGATTCAAGTCTCACCTTTGACACATAGCCTATGTGCTCCTAAGCTAGCCATTGAACATGTCATTGTCTCAGGTGTCTCTCTGAGAGCAACCACTGCAATCTGCATTAGTAGAAGAAATTGTCTCACTGTGATTTCAGACCAAAGTGGAAGTATTTTCTGAAAAGCTATAGCATAGTGTAAGTAGTTAGAACAGAAAAGAGCAAGCAGTTGGGAAATCAGGAAGATTTGAGCTTAAATTCTTGGGAAAATGACATACTCTCTCTAGTTCTATGTCTTTATTTGAAATGGGAAAGTCAATAGCACCTACTCCACAAGATTGTCATGAGGATCAAATATGGTAGTAGGTACAACATTTGGATGCATTACAAACCTATACACACACGTTTGTGTATATGTATGTGTATGTGTATAAGCTACCTTTATTCTTTAAATAGAAGCAATAAGCGTAGACTGCTTTTTCTAGTTTTCCAGAAAAGAAAAATAAAGAGATGGGTTGGTAATTTGAAAGATTTATGTAGATATCCCCATAGATGTGCAATAAATACTTCAAAAAATACACAGCCCCACTTACCCTCTTACAAAATCCTAGTTTAGAGTCCATAGGAATCCATCCAGTCTAACCCCTACATTTTACATTAGATTACATCCTCTTTTCCCAATTAGATGCTGTTATGCAATAGAAAAACATTCCTATACAAGATAATTTTAGTTTTATGAATAACAAAATAGAATCAGGTACTCATCCTCTTTTCATTTTAATTCCAATAGGTATCAGTTCACCTGGTTTATTCTGCTGCTGCTGCTTCTGTTACTACTACTACCGCCATTTATATAGGGCTTATTATGTGGCCCTATGCTAAGTACTTTAGAAATATCTCATTTGATTCTCACAACAGTTTTGGGAGGAAGGTGCTACCAACATCTGCATTTTACAGTTGAGGAAACTGAAGCAAAGAGAGGTTAAGTGATTCAAATAGCTAGCATAACATGTTATCCTAAGCAAAGTGTCATGTTAGGATCTAGTAGTTTAGTAAATTGTGTCTCATCCTTACCTGGGCAGTGACTTCTACTTCCTCTGAACATTTTGTGTGTGTATGTGTGTGTGTGTGTGTGTGTGTGTGTGCCTGCACTCTGGCTCATCCTAGCTGTCATATTTCCTTCTGAAAAGTATAGAGAAAGAGCCTTGTACTACCTTCCCAACCTCACACATATTGGAAGACGGCAGGTTTTATTTTGCAAATGATTTTACCTTCTCAAACTTTGCTTCTGAAGCAATTAATCTACGGTATAGCTAAACCCAAGAATACATTTAATTAGAGACCCTGATGCTGTGTCTAGATAGGAGGTGGGATGCCAAAGAAGAGAAGGCAGGGCAGCTAAGTGATACAATGGATAGTACACTGGACCTGGAGTCAAGAAGATGAGTCCAAGTCAAGCCTTAGACACTTCCTTTCTGGATGATTCTGGACAAGTCACTTAATCTCTGTTAGCTTCAGTTTTCTCATCTGTAAAATGGGGATAATAATGATACCTACTTCCTAGTGTAATTGTGAGGATCAAAAGATACTATTTGTAAAGCAATTAGCACATGCCATGCAGTGTTACATATTATTAATTAAGGGAAAAGAACAAAGGAGAAGGACATAGTTATGATGATTGTTGCAGCTGCTGAAAGAAAGAAATCTTTTTAGCCACCCAAAACATTTGGGAAACATTCCATACATGCAAATCAAAAGTAATGTATACAGAACTGCTCTCTAAAATATAAATTTTGTGTTTTCGGTCTTTATGGTATGTGACTAAGGGCAGTTAGGTGTTGCAGTGGATAGAGTGCCAAGCCTGGAGTCAGGAAGACTCATTTTCCTGAGTTCAAATCTGACCTCAGATACTTGATCGTGTGACCTTGAGTAAGTCCCTTAATGCCAGTTCACCTCAGTTTCCTCATCTGTAAAATGAGCTGGAGGAGGGAATGGCAAACCACTCCAGTATCTTTGCCAAGAAAACCCCAAATGGGGTCACGAAGAGTCAGACGTGACTGAAAAATGACTAAATACAACATATGTGATTATGCCACTATGGAAAAAATGCTGTTCAGAAAGCATAACATACACCCATTTCATAGCTTTTTCAAATAATCTTTGCTACCATCCTTCCATGACCAGTCCAGGCTTGTTTGTTCAGTGAAGTTATGGTGGAAGACAGGCTTCACACACCCAGGGTCAACAAAGAGCCCTGAAAAGTGACAGCTATTTCTTTATCCCTGACCCCTTACCTCCCAGTACAGTGCCATAGAAATGATGAGAATGAATGTAAGGATGAGAGTTACCCGATCTTTTACTCACCCTGGATAAGGATATAGTTCAGTTGATCACTAGAAGAAAGCATCACAAGTCATGATGAGTGATACTACATATCCACATGACTATTTTCACTATTTAATCACACATGCCACATGACCTTTATAAGTATTTGAAACTATTTCTTTCCCACTCTAATACCTGTAAAAACTGAAGCTTAATCTTGCATATTTGCTGGTGAATGGGAAAACAACTAAGTAATTATTCAGTATACTCAATCCCTATTCATAGTCCAGAAAATTTATATTGAATGAAACTTTTTTGACTTAGAAGTTAGAGCCTAGAATATAAGTAATATTTGCTTCAAGCCTTTCCCCAAAAGCATTTTAATATGCATTATTCAGGTATCACATACACTACTATTACTAAAAATGATTTCTCATTTTTACGCATAAAATTTGATGTCAAATTGGATTCAACCTATAGTCATATTTACATAGGTTTCAAAAGCATAAAAAAAGAATGAACTTTGGTATATGTCTCCAAGTAAACTCAAATCTATTTGCAAAACAGCAATAGAAAGTCAAGCACTACTTTGGGAGGCCAAATCTATATTGCTTCTTATTCCAATGATGTTTTATCCACTTATGTATTTATCTGGAAAAACACATATTATGGGAGTGATTGTATGTCACAGGCAAAAGGAATTCAAATCTATTCAACCCTATTGAGTTTCTTTTTGTAATTTAGACACACATCTGGATTTTGTCACTTCTTTTTATGCAAATAGATTGCTGAGGCTATATTGCTATGAAAATATTTCACTGTTAACCCTGAATTTATAAATATTGGGGTATTCTAGATGAGGCCTAGAGCTTCAGGGAAATACAGAATGTACAAATATAGAAGGGCTAGACTTGATGGGAACACTTCATAGGCCTAATGGGGTATAGCTCAGCACTCCCCAATTCTGGAGGTCTACTAACTTCCCTCACCCCCAGTAGCAGGGACTGCCACCATGCCTGACTTCTTAACATGTTAAAACAAAAAAATTGAGAATTAGTAGCAACCTTCTATATTAACCATGCATATTTTAGTCTTTAGGACTGAAAAAAATAATAGTAGCTAACATTTATATAGCACTTGCTATGTGCCAGGCATTGTGCTAAACATTTTATATATATTATCTTTTTGTATCTTCACAATACCCCTGAGAGGTAGGTACTATTATTATCTCCATTTTACAAATGAGGAAATGGAAGCAAACAGGGTTAAGTTACTTGCAATTAAATTACGAGGTCACAGCGATAATAAGTGTCTAAGGCTGGATTTGAACACAGGTCTTCCTAACTCCAGGGCTACTACTCCATCTACTGTGCCACCTTACCTGTCTCCATAAATATTTATTCCATGTCTATGTGCCAGACATTGTGCTAAGTTCTGGGGCAAATACAACGAAAGCAAAACAAAATAAAACATCTAGTTGTAAGCATTACCCAATGGCCTTCTCTTCAGAACTTGGAAATAGGAAGAGTTTGGTTTAGATTTTGTCTCTGATCCAATTTGGCCATGGGACTTGTTACTTGTCTGTGAGCCTGAGTTCACACATCTGTAAAGTGAGAATGATAGCTCTAGTACCTACCTCAAAGAATTATTGTAGGTTTCAAAAATGAGAATGTATATAAAGCATTTTGAAAACTCTCAAATCTAGAGAAACAAAGTTATTGTCATTCTCTACTATGGTTAGCTAATCTCAATGGCTTGTCTTACTCTTCACAGAGACAGATAGAAAGATGGGGGCAAAAAGCATATGTTAGCATGATTCCTACTTACCACCTATAGGCATGTGATACTTGGGGGAAAAATATGATTTGCTTGTTTTTACAACAAAAAATATTTTCCTGTGCAGCAAATGTCAAACAGTTTTTTAAAAAGGTGGAATAATTGACTTAATTGCCATTAAAACAATTAGCATACTTTGTTTAACATTCAACAGATTCCACCACTACCTTTGATCTTTCGATAGAAACAGAAAGAGTATTTGCTACTTCAGGACAGCCAAACCCGATGGCTCATTTTTCTCCTTTTGGCCCAGGATCTTTTGGCTAGTGACTGAAAATGAATGTCAAATATAGCAGTGCAGGTTTAAGGCAAAATCAAAGGGACAAATTTTTTTTGTCCTTGTAAATGAAACTATATGAATATAGAACTTCTCCTAAATACTGTGATTAATCTTAAACCCAACATACATAAGCTGGTCTCCTGTCCTTCAGGATCCACAAAGGATTCCAAAGTCATCCTTTTCTTTTCTACACATAGCCAAATCTGCCCCAGAACCTAACTGCTGTTGAAAGGATTACTTTATTGCTTTGTATATGACCCCTCCCTTCCCCCATCCTGAAAGGTTTGAACAAAATTGTTGATTTTAGAAGTTTTTATTAGGTACTATTAACTTTGTCTCTCTAAAAAAATAAAATAACCTTATGATACTGAATTTTTTAAATGCTCCAGGACTTTTTTAAAAATGGTCTTTGAACAATATTTTTGTACATAATGATAGCTGACGTTTGTATAGCATATTGATATTCATGAAATTTTATCTCACTTGATTCTCAAAATAACCCTGTAATGTAGGTACTATTATTAATGTTGCTTGTCTGTCATTCTCATGATATCAGGGAGGTGATGCTGTGACTTACTTTCTCCTTGAGAGCCATCTAGGTTCAGTGGCAAGATATAGATCAGGATGACTTGAGACGACTTCTGTTGCAGAGGGAGACCTTGGCCTTTTTAAGCAAAGGTCTTTCCCTGATTTTGACTGATAGATGAGAAAATGGAAGCTTAGAAAGGTTAAGTGACTTGTGTAGATTCACACAGCTAATAAGTGGATGAGACAGGGTTTGAACGTAGCTCTTACTGACTCCAAGTCCAATATTCTTTTCATTCTACCATAGTGCCTCACTTCCGTGGAAGGAGGTAGCGATGGAGTGTGGGGTGGAATGAAGGCTTCTTGGAATTAAATTGAATAGTTTTAAAGAACATAACCATTTGCATGCAGAACATATTTTGACATTAGATATTACAACAGGATCAGTACTTCATAAAATCTCCATTACCTTACCTTTTTATGGACCCTTTTGTGGGTTTAACAAAGAATTTTCTTTATGGATACAAGTACTATTGACATGAACAAATGATGGAGAGAACTCTAATTTTGCTTCTATTTTCTCTGCCAAAGTGAATGAATTTTAGATTGGGTGGACAGACTATAAATGGATAAAAATGGAATTCAAACCCAAGAAAAACAAGGAGGTAGTAAGGTTGTCATCAATGAGTTCAATTCATCTGGCCCAGATAAAGTATATTCCAAGGTGCTGAAAGAACTTACATACAGTCACTGTGCTAATATCAGAGAGATTTTGAAGATGGCTTAGAATAGGAGAGATACCACAGGACTGGAGAAAACCTAATGTACCAATTTTTAAAAAATAAGGAAGGTAATGGAGTCTGAAAATGATAGCTCAAAGTGCTTGACTTCAATTACTGGCAAACTTCCAAAATGTATTATCTGAGAAGATAGGGCAGTTAGGTGGCAGAGTGGGTAGAGCATCAGGCGTAATCAGGAAGACCTGAGTAGAAATCTAGCCTCTGAGCAACAAGGAAGTCACTTAGCCTCTATCTGCCTCCATTTCCTTATCTGTAAAGTAGGGATAGCAATATTACCCCCAGTGTTATTTTCAGGATTAAGATACTAATTGTAAAGCTCTTTAGCACAGTGCCTGGCACAAAGTACCTGCCATATCAATGTTAGCTATTATTATTATCATAATTAAAAGTATATTATTATTAAAAGGATATGAATTTCCAGAAGAGGAAGTAAGAGCTTTCATCTCTTTATCAAGAACAGATACCAGGGCCTGTGCTAAGCCCTGAAGATATAAATGCAAATAAAAAGAAAGTGAACCCTGTCCTCAAGATTCTAATAGAGAAGATATTGCAGAAAAGGGAACTGAACAGCAAGGATGGGGTGGGGCATGGCGGCAAAGTTCAAAGACTCAGAAGCAGATTTGGAAGGAAAATGAGACTGGGGTAGAGGGATGATTGAAGGAGAAAAGTCTCTAGGCATTGAGGGAAAGTCCAGGGTAAGAAGCCCGCTAAAGCATGGGGTTCAGCTCCAGAAGTTATTGTTGTCATTGAGTTATTTACAGTTGTGTCCAACTTTTTCCGACCCCATTTGGGTTTGTTTGGGGTTTTTTTGGCAAAAATTAAAAAATGACTTGCTATTTGCTTCTCCAGCTTGTTTTACAGAAGAGGAAACTAAAGAAAACAGAGTTAAACCGCATTATGTGACTTGCCCTGTGTACATAGCTAGTAAGTGTCTGAGACTAGATTTGAATTCTGGAAGATGAATCTTCCTGACTCCTGGCACTCTGTCCATTGTGCCACCAAGTCCAGAGTCTGCTGTATACATTTTAAGCTTGCTTTCTTCAGTAAATACTTTCAATCTAGGGTTATGATATTCCTGATCATAGCTGAAATTTTGAATCTGTATGCTTAGTCTCTTTGTAAAAGAAATCATTTCCTATCTGTCACCCTTTAGGAATTACTTAGTCTATTGGCTAAAGTTTTGTACTTTCAATGACTGAATCTTGAGTCAGTTTTAATATACATATTTCCAATTTTTTACATATCTATACAATTAAACCCATCTATGTTCTAGTTGAACTAGCAACAAACAGATTTGGGGTGTGTGGCAGTAAGTAATTAGTAATGGTATCAAGGCTGTATACCTTGGGATGATGAAGCCCTTGAAAGTAATAGGAGAGAAGTACACCAAATGTAAAATCATTAAAACCTTAGTTGTAGCCTGTTTCTGATACTTTTTAGCTGTGTGACCATGGGAAAGTCAGAAACTCTCTGAGTTTTGTTTTCCTCATTTGTAGAAGGCAGAGTTGGGGGGTGGGGTGGTACCTGTGATACCTATCTCGTAGAGTGGTTGTGAGGTTCAAATGAAAGTGCTTCACAAACTTGAAAGTACTATAGAAATGTCATTGTCAGCTTTAGAATAGTCATACTCAGAGAAAATCATGGATGTGAATAGGCAGCTGTGAATCGTTTCTGTGTGTATTCTTAGATGGAGGCTCAGTGCCAGATAAATTGCCATCTGAATCTCTTTCAGCTCCGTTAAATGAACTTGAAAAGCATGAATATACAAAATACACAGCCTAGTAAAATTCTCTGAAGCCTCCCTCAGTGGGAATAGGATTGGGAGAGGTCATTTATTTCCATTTTCCTCCCAACACAGGGATCCTTTATGTGATTTCCTAGCAGATGGCCATATAGATTCATTGACAGGGAGAGGAAACTCACTTCCTCTCAGAGGAGCCTGTTCCATTGTCAGACAGTTTTAGTTAATATTAGCTCATATTTATACTGTGTTTCAAGGTCTGCAAAGCACTTTCTTCATTATAACCCCCAAGGGATGTACTACAACTGTCAGCCCCATTTTTCAGATGAAGAAACTAGGTTGGAAGAAATAAATTGAGTTCGCCATAGTAACCTAGCTTGTACGTAAAGAAGCCTATATTTAAATTCAGGTATCCTGATTCCAGGTCCATCATCGACCAAGCTGCCATGATAAAATTTTCCTTTCATTGAACTACAATCTTCCTCTTAATAACCATTACATGCTGGTTCTTGTACCTTTGGAGTAACACAGAAGAAGTTATTTCCTCTTCTGCATAACTCTTTAAATTCTTGAAGATGGTGAGCATTTTTCTTAGTTCCATCTCCAAATCAAAGATGATGGATTCATACACAGAGCTGGAAGGAAACGCAAAGGTCATCAAGTTCATTTTTCTTTTGAATGAGGGAACTAAGTTCCAGAGAATTTGAATGCACCCAGGATTAGTTAATATTCAGGGCTGTAGCCATCTGACACCAAGTTCAGTTCTCTTTCCTCTATACCAAACTGCTTCTCCCCACTCTTCATTCATTTATTTCTCTTAGAATCACCCATCCACCATAGGCCCATATTTGCCATCATTCTACTCAGCATTCTCTGAGTACGTTCTATTTTGCCAACATATTTTTAATGTGGTGCCCACAAGATATCGGTACTTCAAGATGTGGTCTGATCATCGTGGAAAACAGTAGGACTGTTGCTCCAGGATCTGAATACTATGCTCCTCTGAATGAAGCCTCACATTTGGTTGGGTTTCTAATGCAGCCACATCATACTGTTGGCTTATGTTAAGCTTGTGGTCAACTAAAACCCAAATCTTTTTCACATGAACTGCTGCCTAGCCAGGTCTATTCTCATCCTGTACTTTTGCAATTGATCTCTTTTTTTAAAGGCTAAATATAGGCCTTCACATTTACCCTTGTTATATTTCATCCTGTTGGTTTCATCCAAAGGTTTCAGTTAGCTGAGATAATTTTTAATCTTTATTCTATTATTAAGTATCTTGCTCATATTTGTGTCATCCACAGAATTTAACATCATGTTATATATGTCTTTATCAGAGTCATCAATAAAAATATCTTAGATTAGAGGTCTAAAGACAGAGCCACAGCACCCAAGAGAAATTCCCTTCCAGGTTAAAACTGAGTAATCTGTACTCCTGAGATATTGTTGCTCAACCTTTGGAGAATCTCAAGTTGTATTATCATCCAACTCATATTTCATTATCTTATTTGGAATAAATACTGGTTGACTATTAATTTTATCAAGAAAATTTTATGTCCTTAGCATTCTAATAATCTTACTGAACAAAAAAGCAAAATGTTAAAACTGCCAGAGAATTTTCTTCATAAACTCACATTGGCTCTTGGTGGTTTTACCATTTCCAAATGCTAACAATTTTCCCCAAAAAAAATTCATTCTAAAATTTTCCTTGAATTTATAGATCTGCAATACCTATAATCTTCCTTCTCACCTTTCTGGAGTTGTATTTTCTCATCTTCAGTTTTCTGGTACTTCTCAAATTCTCAATGATCATTTTTTGGTGTCCTTTTTATATTTCCATAGCCAATATGCTAGTCCAGAACTATAACATTCCACCTTGATTGTTGATAGTTCTCAAACTTATTTCCCCCTTTTTTAATATCTCTTACCTTTAATGTTTTCTATATAAACATCCAGACTGATAAAACACTGCCTTCATCATCACCCCTTTGCTTAAGAATTTGTAGTGGCTCCATGTTCTCTGTTGAATGAAACCCACACTTCTGTACCTATCATTTAAATCCCTCAATCATGTATTTATTTCCCATTGCTACCTAGTGTGAATCCTCTTTTTTTTCCCAAGAGTCTCCTGATTGTTTCCTACATTTGCTTGTTCATTCTCATCTCTGTGCTTTTCCTTGAGTTCCAGTTTATGTCCCTTAAAACACTCTCCCTTGCATATACCAACTCTTCAAAACTTGGTTGAGTTCTCATCTCTGCCTTGAATCCATTTCCAAACATATATTTCCAAACATCTCCAGGCACAGAATTTAACATTTTACAATATAGGCTATTAAATTTGGCAAGGAATTGTACTTATTTAATTGTATGTATCTGGCATATCAAACCTTTAGTTTTAAGCTTATCCATTCAACTATACTGTAATTTTATTGGAATCAAGGATAGTATCTCATGATGTTTAACAAAGTGCAGAAAATTCATATTATTTATATGTTTATATTATAATGTTTAATGTGTGTCATATTATATATTATATTATGTATGAATTTATATTACATATACACACATACGTATGCATATGGATATGTGTGTGTATACACACAGATATATATATTTATATGTATATGCATATATGTACATATATATAAGAAGTAATGGGAGTAGTAGCAACCCTTTTAAATGTTACTCGAGAGATATAGATGAGAACAGAAGACCTTTAGTACTCATAGTACTTGAATAGTGCCTAGAATATGGTGGTTTCTTAACTTAATCAGGTCCTGACATAGGGTGCTTCTTGATTTCAACAAACCATCTCCTTCCTTCTCTCCTCTCTAGCTTTCCCAGTTGGACAATAAGGCTAGGACAGCAACACAATCAGGTTTACCCCAATTAACACCAGCTGGGCAGTTCAGGCATTTAACAATAGTGGTCAAATAATTCATTGACCTTGAGTTTTCTAATAATTTGCCTTCATTAGCTGACCTTTCTGTTACTCTGCGCCGATTCATTCCCCAATGATCAGTATAATCTCAAAGCTTCCCTATCCCACAATTCTGCTCATTTCTGTGACATTGATCACAAAGCCAGCACTCTTTCCAATATAAGTAATCAACAAGCCACTAAACTAGCAGCTACTCAGTGCAATTGACAGAACACAGGCCTAGAGTCAGGAAGACCTGAGTTCAAATCCTGTCTCAAATATTTACTGTGTGTGTGATCTAGGACAGATTGTTTGACCTTTGTCTCAATTTTCTCTGCTGCAAAAGGGAACGATGATAGCACCTGCTTCCCAGAGTTGTTGTAAGGATCAAATGAGATAGTATTTATAACATGCCTAACATAGTTCCTTGCATAGAGTAGACACTTATCCCTTCCCTTCTCCCTTCCCTCACCTCTGCTGCCTTCTTCATTCTCATTCACCTCAACCCTCCCCTCCCTCAATGTTCCACTCCCAGATTTACCCATCCCTTACCATGTGGAAAGTCTATTCCATAAGGAACAAACTTGTTTTAATTTTAAATTTCCTCCTTTCTTAATCCTTCTGTTTTATGGCACTCACTTGGCTCTCTCCTGATGATATGCTTTCCAGGAGAGGTTGTATTTTTTCTTATACACCATTCCACTGTCTATGGAGGTGACTTGGAATAATTCTTGCTCCTTTTATCTCCTCTACTCAGTGGCTCATTCAATCCAAATTTATCACCTAATCAAAATTCTCATAACTGTGTTCTACCAACCCCTACAATGAATTCATTGCCTTTCTCACAGTCTTCCTTTTCACCAAAACTCCTACCCCCATTCTAAGGTGCTTTGATGTAACTACTGACATTCCTTCAAACAACCAAATTTCCAAGTCCTCAGTTTACCATGACCTCACCTTCACTCCATCTCAGCTATACACAGCATGTGTGATCTTGCCATCACTCATAAGTATTCTGATACTATTTTAAAAACTCAATTTCTTCATCTTTCCTTCCCCCTGTCTTATAACCAGTGACCCCATTATTTGCCCTTAATGTGACCTCCAATGATCCATCCCTCGGTGCCACCCTAGGCCATGCTCAGGCCACATTCTCTTCCCTTCTCAATTCCAAGCCCTTGGTGAACCACTTAAATTCTATATTTTTCTCCTCTCCATAATAATTAGCTTCCTTGTCCCATTGCCAATCACACCTGGTCATACTCCAACCTTAGAGTACTCCTATGCCTATTACTTTTGTAGTACATCATAGGAACCCAATTCATGTGCTCCTGAATGGAACTGGAAGAAATCACAAAACCTGGCTAAAGGGTCTGCTACAGATTTATGTTACATAAGCTCAACGGGTACCTCACAACAGTATGACAATCCTACTCCTCCTCTACAGCTGATTTCCTATTCCATAAGCTGTTGTGGCTATTACGAACTGTTTCTTTTTTCCTCAAGCTTCTCATACATCACCCCTATCCTTTACTTTCTACTGTGGATCTTGTCTCATAATTCATTAAAATAATTGAGACCATTGCCTAAGAATTTCTTCTTTTTCCTTCCTCCTAATCTTATGTCCAGATTTTCATTATTTCCTCCACTCCAGTCTCCAAATAATGAGGTGAACCTTCTACTTGACAAATCCAGTCTCTCTACATGTACTCTTGATCCCATCCCCCCCTGCGTTTGTTCCCAGCAGATTGTCCAGCTATTCATCCTATTTATTGGCTCTTTCTCAGTAGAAACAAATATTCTCAATTTATTCTCATCTTTAAAATTAAAAAAACAAAAAAACAAAACAAAACCTCAGTAGAACATGCCATGCCCAGAAGTGATTGTCCTATATCTCTCCTTTACTACTCAGATGACCTCTTTGAAAATATCATCTACAGTTGGTGCCTTTACTTTCCTCTTCTGAATCCTCTGCCATCCGGCTTCCTACATCTTCATTCAACTGAAGTTGCTTTTTCCAATGCTACCAATGATCTCTTATTGTCAAATCTAATTGGTTCTTCTTGAAGTTCACCCTTCTGAGAACCTCTCTCTCTACACATCTGACATTCTTAACTTTCTCTTCCTGGATGCTCTCATCTCTAAATTTTTGTGACATTGCCCTTTCTTGGTTCTCTTTCTATCAGTCTTACTGCAACTTCTTAATCTCTTACTAGATCATCAAGCCTCAAATCTCTCTCCACTGCAATCTACTCAGCTGTTAAAGGGATATTTGTAAAGTCTTGCCTTGTTTTGTGTGTGTTGTGTTGTCATTTATCAGTCACGTTGGACTCTTTGTTACCCCTTTTGGAGTTTTCTTGGCAGATACTAGAGTAATTTGCCATTTCCTTCTCAAACTCATTTTACATATGAGGAAACCAAGGCAAACAGGGTTAATGACTTGCTAGTTAGTGTCTGAGACCAAATTTGAAATCAGGAAGTTGAGTCTTCTTGATTTAAGGTCCCCACTGCACCACTTAGTTGCTCTGCTGTATTACTACTCTTCTACTAAAAAATATCTTATGGTTTCCCATTTTTCCAGGACCAAACATAAAGTCTTTTCTCTGATATTTAAAATTCTTCACAAAGTGACCCTTTCCTCCCTTTCCATTGATTCTCTATGAAGCAGCCATACTAGCCTACTAACTGTTTCTTTCACAAACATTCCTTCTCCAGACACTACTTCTTCTCTGTCTCCATGCCTGGAATACTATCCTTCCTCATTTCTTCTTCCTGGCTTGTTTCAAGGTTCAGTTCAAGTCCTGATTTCTACAGGAGGCACTTTCCTGTTTGCCATAGCAGTGAGTGCCATCCTCCTTAAAGTTACCATCTAACTGCTCGGAGGACATATGCTTCTTTAGGACTGGGGCTGCTTTTGTTGTCGCTTTGTCTTTGTATCCTCCATATTTAGCACAGTGAATGTAAATGGGTGAATAGTAACCATGTAAAACACGCTTGCTGACTAATGTAGCTGTTAATAATGGCATTTCTCTGCATGCGCTAAGAACCTAACAAATCCCCATGAGCAAGGAATGACCAAATTTGCCACAACGATGATAAAAGGACAGCATGATTGGGTGAAAGAAGTCAGTCATCAAAGCAGTAGTGTTGTGGTAAGTGTTTAACTACCAGCTTTGTGTGTGTGGGGGAACAGGGAGGGTTGGAATGGAGAGAAATATATGCAGAACATACTTTTAAGTTTAATCTGTATCATTAATACTTTCTTAAAATTAGAAATCAACCAAACAACAAATCAGGCCCTGAATTGTAACATTTGCCTATTCCTTAAGTGTAAATGCTTGCCCCGAAAATGTAGCAGTGAGCTTTCACAAGCTGGTTCTCCAGCACAGTTATGCATACAAGATGACTCAGAAGATTCCCAACAAAAAGAACTTCACCGAAATAAGAATCATGAATTGCAGAATCACATATTTGGAAAAGGAACTGAGAGATCATCTGGTCCAGTGATAGAGGATGGACATTTTGTCAGAGAGATCTAGACTCAAATTCTGCCTCAGACACTTGCTAGACATGAGACTGTGGGCAAATATCCTCTTTGCCCCTTAATTTCCTCATCTATAAGTTGAAAAGGTTGGACTCAGTAATCTTTAAGGTCCTTCCAGCTCTAAATCTTTGATCCTGTGAGCCTATACCAAATACCAAACAAACTGTTGTGTAACTTTTAATTGATGATGACCACTTCTTGGGGCTGTTGTGGTCAGGATTTTTCCTCAGCTATAAACTGAACTGGATGACTTCTGAGATCTCCTTCAATTCTGTGATTCCTCTGTGCTGCATTGCTATTTCTTGTTTTTTCAACATTTCCTACCTACCTGTATTCTTCTGGACTTTTATCATACCCTTTGAAATCTCATTATCTCACAAGGTTACTTCAACCCTGAACCCATGGCCCCCCTCCTTACCTTCCTCTCTTTGGAGAGGTTTGAAGGTAGACAGTGGAGAGGTCTTCCTACATCCTCAGTTTAAGGAGTATACCCATTTCATTTCCCACTGGGCTGTTGTTTTAGGAATTATCTTCTCCCATTAGATTGTTAGCTCCATGAGGTCAAGCACTATCTTTTTTTCCCCTTATCCCCCCCAATTAGTATGATATCTGATGTGTAATAGGAGTAAAATGAATATTTATTACTTAACTCAACTAGATTCTAAACTTCACAAGTACAGGTATTTAGGCCAAGTTTTGTGTGCATTCTTAGCATGGTTTGAGGTACATGGAAAGTGCTAAATAGATATTTGTTGGATGAATAAATGAATAACTCCACAGATCAAGCAAATTCTATGATACCTAAAGAAGACTCCAACCAGCAGAGGATAACAAAGTCAATTTCAACCTATTGAAGCTAAATCATGGATGGTAACCTTTGGATAAAAACAATATCCTACTCTAAAAATTGTGAGTAACACTACGAAAGTGTTAATTATAGGGCATTAAATTCTTATGACTCTTCTTATTGTTTATTCCCTTAACATTGTTTGCATTGTGATAAAAAGAAAAATAGCTCTCTCTTTAGATTCTGGCTGGCAAGTTAGTAAGGCAAGAGAACAAGCTAGGATCCCAAGACTGTACAGGAGATGAATGACATTTCAGGTTCCTGGCTAAGGTTAGAGGTAGAAGATAAATAGAATCCCTGCAAGTAAACCTTGCCTTTTCTTTAAATCATGAATTTATCAATTAAGCAGATTATACTTGTTTTTATATAATCCTCTGCTGATGGAAATACCATTAAAAGATGTTTTCCTACTTAAGATTTTAATAATACTTACCAAACTATTATGTTTTACCCTCTGAATCCCAAACAATAAAAGAACACTGGCATGCTTTGTATTTCATAATTACTATAGTAGAATAGAATATCATTTAGAATATTAAATTCTTGAGACAATGAGTTTCCACTGATTAAATGAATCTTTTTTAATGAGATATTTCCTAATGTATTCTCCTTCCTAAAATTATCTTGAATTTGATTACCTGTGTATATGCTATAGTCCCCTCTCTTTCCTCCCAATATAACATAAACTCCTTTAGCACCCCATCCCCCATGCAATATGAGCTCCTGTAGGTCAAGGATATTTCTTTATTTTTCCTAAATTTAGAACAAAATTTTCACCCTGCAAGAGCTTAGTTAATGTATGTTGAATTCAACTGAATTGCTAAACTGAACTATTATTTAAATAATTTTATTAATTTTTGATAAATTTATAAAACATGAGAAAGGGGTATAATATCCATGTCATTAATCTAAACATATTAAGAACCTGTCTAACTTTCTAGTTATTGTTATTGTCATATAGTCAAAGTTCACTGAAATCAGCTTTCAAGAACAGAAGGAAGGAACAAGTTCATGTGGATTTTTATAAGCCATTTTCCCAGATGAAACAAAGCAAAAGGCAGAGGGAAAGACCTTGACAAGCACTTAAAATGTTTTCTGTAAGAAATAGGACCGAAGAAAATCATACTAATTCACCCCATTGTTTATTTAAACAAGGCTAAACAGAAATCTTGCAGGACAAGTAAAAACATAAAATTGACATTTTGGCCCTCAGGGCTGTCTTAAATGCTACCAGATCATAGACCTTTAAAACTGCTTTCAGAAGCAAACACTTTTCTCAGAAGCATGTATTTTCTTGCTTTGTGAAATCAGAAAAAAGAAAAAATGTCCTTCAGAGGATTTGTATTGTCTATATCAGTGATTCTCAAACATTTTGGTCTCAGGACCCCTTTATACTCTTAAGAGATTATGTTTATGTAGGATAAATAGTAGATAGATGATAGACCAACAGATAGATAGATAGATAGATAGATAGACAGAGATAGTAGATATAAATATTGGCATTTACCATGTCAGAAATTAAAATATCAGTACCATTATGAGAATAGGTTTTACCTCAAGGACCCCATGAAAGGATTTGGTCCCCTAACTATAGTTAAACCATTGACTTCCAGGGTGTCTATTTCAGCATGAATTTCAATTTAAAGGTCTTGTAGACATTTATGTTTGTTGGTGTGTGTATGTATATGTGCACATGATGTGTGGACTTGTGATTTCCTCAGCAGAGGGAATTCCTAGTGTAAAAACTCCTCCCATCTGAAATAGGTCAGCAATTAGTGTATAATTTGTGGTCATAGAGATTTCACGTGGCCCAGAAAGGTTGACACTTGTCTACAGTCACATAGGAAGCATCAGAGGTAGGATTGAAACCAAGTCTTCCTGACTGCGAACCCATTTTCCAGGCAACCTGTCTGAGAGACTCTGGTAGTTTATTTTACCAGTTAGCTAACTTGCTCTTTATTGCATTTAAATTATGAAAAGAGAGCAATTGAAGAGGCTAAAAATAGTAGTTGCAAAGGAAAACACTAGTGAAATATGAGTAACAGATTTTGAGCTGAAAGGGATCTTAGATATAATTTATCTTACTTTACAGATGAGAAAATTTAGCGTAAAAGAAGCAAAAGTCACCTTTTATCTTTCCAAGGTCACCTAGGTATTATGTATAGAGCTTGTTTTGTATATATTTGTGTGCATGGTGTCTCCCCCATTAGACTGTAAGTTCCTTGAAGGTAGAGGCTGTCTTTTGTCTCATATGTAACCCTAGCACTCAGTACAGTATCTGGCATATAATAGGAACTTACTACATTATTGAGTGATGCATGTAGAGACTTTAAATGAAAATTTTGTTATCCAGCATTTGTAATTGCTTCCAAAACAAAAACCACTGAAAATCCAGAGAATTTCCTAGGACATAGGGCACCTCAGAGGACAGAAACATCAATTATTCATGGAAACTTTTGCAAAAAAACACTACAGTAATGATACCAAAACAAAAATTTCCTTTGTTACAAGAAATCAAGCAAAGCAATTTTCTCTTGGAAACAATTTGACACAGGGAATAAATCTTTGCAGTGGTAATAATATTTTGGCTATGATTACCAAACAAGTTCTTGACAGTGGAGTAATAGAGTATACATTAAAAAAAATGTTGGTATGTTATCACTCCTGTTCTTCAGGTGGTAAAACTGAGGCTTAGAGAAGGTTAAGCAACTTGGCCAAGATATATGGCTGCCAAATAGTGGGGAAGAATTTGAAATTTCTAGTACCAATGGCACTATGATAAAAGTTCTGAAATCTCAACATCTCTATATGTCATCTGAGTATTGAGAAGAAGCTGTGGATCTAGGAGTGTTTCAAGATGATTGGTTTTGATAGCAAAGGATTCACACAAAACTCAATCTAGGATACTGGTCCACCTCCACCTCATTCTGTAAATCAAAGGTGGTTTCCCTTGACAATCTGAGAAACATTTCTGATCATCCCATGACATCTCCTCAAACAGATTAAGACATTTTCAGCACCGTTCCTAGCTAGAGAACTGCATGTCACATTACTATTCTACCTGTTTCTCAGAGAAAAGTATTTATTTCCTGATGGGGTGGAGCCAAAATGGCAGAGTAAAAGCAGGGACTTACCTGAGCTCTTCCACAAATTCCTTCAGATACCTTTAAAAAGTGAATCCAAAAAAAAATTCAGAGTTACAGAATTAGGAGACAATGTGTGGCAGACTTCCAGCCCAGGACAGCCCAAAAGGTCAGTGGAAAAGATCTATTATACTGGGCTGGGTAAAAGAAAAAAGCCTGAGGCCAATGGCTGTAACAGCAACTGCTCCTGAGGCTATCAGCCCACAGACTGAATGTTTGAAAGCCACCTTCTTGACCTTCTGGAAGCCAAAATGGCAGAGTAAACCGGAAATACTCTCACCTTCTCTTGTTGACCTTGAAAAACCCAGAGAATATTGCCCCAGGAAAAATCCAGGAGTAGGGGAGCCCACAGAAGGGTAACAGCATCTTTTAGCTTGGAAGACTGGGTGGATTCATGGGAAGGATCCCTTTTGCTGTGACTAAAGGAGACCAGTTCAGGAACTGAGGTGTCCCAACAAGACCCACCTCAGCAGACCAGCAGGAGATCCTGATCCCCAGGTGAGAGGAGCCAGTAAGCATCAACACCAGGACCCTAGGTGTGCCTTAACACAGTTAGGGGAATTGGGCAGACACAAGGGCAGATGAGCATCCACCCAACTGCTGGGTCTGCCCCTGCTCTAGCACAGTCCTAGGGGAGGGGGAGACCTCCTACAACCAGACCATCCCTCCCCCACACCTTTCACTGAGAGCTTCAGTGTAGCCCGTGTGAAACTCAGAAAGACTTCAACTAGTCTTGGCCTTGGCACACACCAGCCAACTCAGCACCAACTAAGCTGCAGCATTATATAGCTTCTAGCTGACAGAATGAGAGGCCACAGCAGACAAAGCCAGTAACTAGGCCCCTAGCTCCCAGCACAAGAAATGTGGCCCAGAGCCCACTATTCTTCAGAAGTAGACATCCACTTTAAAAGCCAGGAAAAAGGCAACCACCATGAGCAAGAAGCAAATTAGAAAAGCAAAGATCATAGAATCTTATTATTGGGGCAGAAAAGATCAAAATTCAAATTCAGAAGAGGGCAATAATGACCCTATACCCACATCTGAAACCTCAAAAGGGAATATGAACTGATATCAAGCCCCAAAAGCATTCTTGGAAGAGCTCAAGAAGGATTTTAAAAACCAAATCAGAGAGGTAGTAGATATGATTTTAAAAATGCAATTGACAAAATGAAAAAAAATTCACTGAAGAGACATCTCCTTAAAAATTGGCCAAATGCAGAAGGAGGTACAAAACCTAACTGAAAAAACTCAGGGACGGGGCCAAGATGGTGGAGTGAGAGCACGTGCTCACCTACACTGTGCCACAAAATCCTTTGGATACATCTGAAAAGAGAATCTGAACAAATTTTAGAGTTGCAGAATCCACTAGGAGACAGAGTATGGCAGATTTCCAGCCCAGGACAGCCTGGAAGGTTGGGGGAAGACTATGTTACATGGGACTGGGAGAATGCAGAATGCACAGGCTGCACCAGTGCAGACCACACCATAGCAGAGACTAATAGGATATGCTAAGGCGAACTGAAGCAGATGTAGTGCAGATTCTCAAACATATCAGCCCAGGACCGTAGAACTGAATGAGGGAGAAGCGCAGGATCCTGGGTAACAGCAGCAGTCACTCCTAAGGCTATCAGCCCTCTGTAAGTCACCTACTTGAACTTTTGGGAGCCGAGATGGCAGAGTGATTTGTAGGTACTCTCTGCTTCTTCTTATTGACCTTGAAAAACTTAGAGAATATTTTCCCAGGAAAAATCCTGGAATAGTGGGATCAGCCAAAGGGATAAAGAGTCTTTTAGCATCAGAGGCCAGGAAAATCATTAAGGAGAGAACTTCTTGCTGTGGCTGAAGGGGACCAGTACAGAACTAGAGCTGTCCCAGACAGCCCAACCTCAGAGAACCAGGAAGAGATTCTGAGCTCCAGGGGAATGGAGCCCATAAGCACCAACACCAGGACCACAGGCATGCCTTATCACAGCCAAGGGAATCAGGAAGACATAGAGGGGGATTCACCAACCACTGAGCCTGCCCATGCTCTAGCTCAGGGGAGGAGACCTCTTGTAGCCAGGAAGAAATGCTCTAAGTCACTATTAATTAGAGAAATGTAAATCAAAACAACTCTGAGATACCACATCACACCTGTCAGATTGGCTAACATGACAATACAGGAAGATGATAAATGTTGAAGAGAATGTGGGAGAGTTGGAACACTAATTCATTGTTGGTGGAGCTATGAGCTAATCTAACCATTCTGGGGAGCAGTTTGGAACCATGCCCAAAGGGTTACAAAAATGTGCATAGCCTTTGACCCAGCAATATTGCTTCTAGCACTATATCCTAAAGAGATCAGAAAAATGGGAAAGGGTCGCATGTGTACCAAAATATTTATGGCAGCTCTCTTTGTGGTGATCAAGAACTGGAAATCAAGGGGGGGGTACCCATCAATTTGGGAATGGCTGAACAAATTGTGGTATATGAATGTAATGGGATACTATTGTACTATAAGAAATGATGGACAGGAGGACTTCAGAGAGGCCTAGAAGGATTTATATGAACGGATGTTGAGTGAAATGAACAGAATCAGGAGAACATTGTACAGAGTAACAACCACAGTGTGAGAGGAATTTTTCTGGTAGACTTAGTCTTTCACAACAATGCAAGGACTTAAAACATTCCCAAAGGACTCTTGAAGTAAAATGACATCCACATCCAGAGAAAGAACTATGGAATTGGAATGCATAAAGAAGCAGAATATTTTCTCTTGTGTTATGTTTTGTTTTGTATTGATTTTTTGTCATGGTTTCCTCCACTCATTTTAATTCCTCTGTACAACATGACTAATGTAAAAATGTGTTTAATAAGAATGTATGCCTAGAAATCATATAAGATTGCATGCCAACTCAGGGAGGGAGGGAGAGGAAGGGGGAGAAAATCTAAGACTTATGGAAGTTATTGTAGAAAACTGAAAACAAATAAATTAATAATTTAAAGAAAAGAACTTCTTAAAAGGAACAATTAGACAAATGCAAAAGGAGGTACAAAAGCTAACTGAAGAAAGCAATTCATTAAAAATTAGAATTTGGCAAGTAGAAGCTAATGAGTCTATGAGACATTAAGAATCAGTCAAACAAAATCTATGGAATGAAAAAATAGAAGAACATGTAAAATATCTCATTGAAGAAAAATATTTTCTTGATTTGTGAAGGAGGTTAAACTAAAACTTAGAGAATGTTAACAGAGTTCACCTAGGTGAGTCTTGTGTTACTGCCCTTAAATTGCACTGTGACTGCTAGGGCACCCTTTACCTCTCACAGAGTTATCCTCTCCTATAAGTGGAGAATGGTGGAATTTTCTGAAAGAATTCAAGCAAACTTTTGAGATCTCACTCTACCCTCCTAAACCCCTTACAACTGGGATTATTAACCAGAAAATCTGCTGATTCCAAGACGTACACGGATCCATGAAATAGTATATCAGTCCTTCTCACATCTAAAATCAGTACTTTGATTTCTGCCCACTGGATCCATTTTTGAAGGACCTAAATACACTTATTTGGATGAATTAGATGTAATTTGCAACCTGCCTATAGTTATATGTGTATACATACATACATACATACATGTATACAATACACATACACACACGTGCCACATTTAATCACAATAAATATTGTGCTATCTTTTTTCAAAACCTCCACTCTTCTTGTCTTTTGAGAGCTGATAAAATGATCGGATAGAACTGGTATAACCTAAGAAGAACCTTATCTATCCAATCTCTGCTGCCAAATTATGGAATTCATCCAAATAGGGAAACTACCTGAGGATTGACTTGCTTTCCACTATAGGTAAGGGGATGGTGGATAACTTTACTCCACATTCCTAGACTAATCTTTACCTTACCTCCTATCCTATAACCCACTTTTTTGTAACCATTTATTTAACTTCCAGTGATTTAATTTCCAGCTACATGGATAGAACAGATCCTAGCTATAATGTATGGAGTATATTTCTGAGTACTTTATGGATTTGGTTCTAGGCCTAAGTGAGAGAGTAGAGTAGAGATTCTCTCACACCATGGTGGTAGTTGAAACAATCAATATCTAACCTCTTTAGTGAAGACAAATGCCTCAAGAGAACAAGTCCCTGGGAGTATGAGTGAGAAAAAATTGTGAGATGTTCAACCTAAAACAAAATAATTTCATTTTCCATTCTTTGAAGTATATTTTTTGTTGTACTTTGTAGTACACATTCAGGTTGGTTGACTGGCATACTACAATCCAACAATCATGTAGATTTCAGGTAAGATAGCCTTATATTCCTATTATTCCTAAATGAACTCCCTAATACAGGTATACTCTATATCCAGTCATAACACCATCTCAATCCCACATCAGAACTCTTTCCAGAACTATTGGAATGTGTTTAGCACAGTCAAAGCACAGAAGGTGGACCATATAAGTTTATTGATTTGATGGATCATCCTGTTTAAAGGATTCAATACTTCCCCCCCTTTCCCAGTAGGATCTATGCATTATTCAGTCCAGAGTTAGGGGAGAGGGTGAAGTTGGGGGATGTTTGAGAATTCTTAGAACTGAATTATATTGAAGAATTTCTATCGTCATCCAGTCATCCAAAATAACAAAGTGTGATGGCAGGGGAAAAAATAGCTGGGAGGAAGAAGCATAGTCTCAGAATGGGAGTCAGAACCGAGTGGTTTTGTTACCCAACCTCTAGATGTTTGCGAAGTCCAGCAACAGCAGGAAGGTGGAAAAAAGCAGGAATGAAGAAGCCTAGAGCCCATTAATGAAAGTTAGATCATTGTTACCTAGCCTGGTAGAAAACTAATAGGAATTTTGGTCTTAAAGTTCAGGATTTCTTTTGTGTTATGTAGCATTTGAATCATGTGTGTAAATGACCATTTCTGCTGCTCTTGTTTTCTGCCATTCTATTTAAATATTCAGATGATGTCTCCTAATGCTAAGAAAATTTCACATTTTGAATGATCAGAGACAACCAATAGTCACTAATGGTTTGATATCAACATGGAAAGGCATATGGAGTGTGGTTCCCCAGAGAATCATGCCCATCCCTCTGATGTTTGTCATTTTTATCAATAACTAGAATGAAGGTGTCATACTCAGTAAACTAACAAATCAATCAGCAAGGGTATATTGAGCATTCACTATGTGTCAGGCATCGTGCTAGGTGTTAAATGGCATACAACTGTGAGAGATAGCTTACACTGTATCATTCAGGATCTGAAAGCTTTCAATGGGTTAGAATGTTGAGCCAAATTTAATTACATTAGGTAAATTTCAACATAAAGTTTTACATCTGAGATGAAAAACCGGTCTCACAAATACTAGATAACGAAAGCATGGCTTGAGAGCATTTTTTATGTGGAAAATAAATATGGAGAAAGGGGGTTAATGGATGACAAATTCAATCTGTGCCAAGAGTGTGATATGAAAGTCTATGAAGTTCATGCAATATTTGGCTAAATTAAGGGAGTGATGATGTTCAGAACCAAGGAGGTCATGTTTCCATTATATTCTCTCCTATTCAAAGTGTATCTGGAATGTTGCACTCATTTCTGGTGCCACAAGTTAGGAAGGTTATTGGCAAGGGTGTTGTGAGACTCAAATGAAATAATGGATGTAAAGCACTTAGCAAACATTAAAGTACTATATAAATGCCAGAAATTATGATAATTACAATAATTATTATTAGCCTACGGTTGTCAAGCCTCTAGTTTGGTGATGACTTCATTTCCTGAACCTTGTACTGCACTCCTGATGAACTCGGACAATATTTATAGAATACTGTAGGAGTGGGCTGGTAAATATTTAATAGCTAAGCTCTCGGAGGAAGAAAATGCTCACACACTTTTAGGTTTAATCTGAATCATTAACATTTTATTAAGTCAAGACAATCCTGAGTCCTGATTTATTTTGCCAGTTTCTGAGGTATAAATGCATACAATGAAAATTCAACAACGGGATCTTTAAGTTGACTAGAGCTGGCTCCAGCACATCCTCTGGCTATGGGTAAGGCACTAAGTGTCTGAGGAAGATGATCAGGTTGATTAAGGGCTTCAAGTTCATGACATATGGGAATTAATATTGGGTACTTTTTTCTTTGGGAAAGATGATCAATATAAAATGTCATAATAATAACAGTGGCTAGCATTTGTATAGAACTTTAAAGTTTAAGATGACTTTGACATCTTTAATGTCTGACCAAGCTCTAAGAGTTCCACATCACCCGTATCAGCTGCCTTCATGGCCATTGGAACAAACTGTTTTCATTCATCCATTTGGTAAGGGGAAGTTTTCACGTGCTTTTGTTAAACACTCCCCCCCAACTTACCGATGAATGTGAGGCTTGTCAGTAATCCTCAGCCTGGTTTAGCCCAATGTCCAGATGGTTTTATTGGGTTGTGGCTGCTGCACATGCCATAGAGAGAGTTAGATGAAGTGGGATACCAAAGGTGGATGAGCACCTTGAAGAGGGCTCAGCAAGCCTTCACACTAGAGATGCTAGTCCTCCCTGAGTACTCAATACACCTGGGACAAGTTCCTTTTACATTTCTTGCCAACTAAGCCAGATATGCTTAGTTGGTATTCAGAGTTCTGCTTCTAGCTCAGGAAGGGAAAAGAGGAAATAAACATTTTTCAAGTGTGTGCTATTTGCCAGGAACTGCGTTAAATGCTTTGCAAATATTAGTTCATTTGATCCTTGCAACAACCCTAGGAGATAAGTGCTGTTATCTTTCATATTTTACATTTGAGGAAACTGAAGTAGACAGAGGTTAATTTACTTGCCCAGGATCACAGGGTAGTAAGTAGTGAGGCTAAGTTTCAGCCTGGATCTTCTGGATTCCAGGAAGTTCAGCTCTAGATCCACTGGGCTACCAGCTGCTTCTGAGGGAGAGGAACAGGAGACTTTATGGCTAATTGCCTCAGGTGTGCACCAGGGACCTGGGCCACATAGGGAAGTCCAGGGCTTTTCCTTTTTGGGGTTCAGATCCCAAAGACATCATCCTTTCCTTTTAGGGGGTCAGATCCCATCCCCATCAGCTATGGCTAAAACAGAATCCAAAACAAAAGTTAAGAGTATCTGCTTTGCACCTGCAGCAGCCTGCTGTTGTGGTCGAAGGCTCCTACAATCACACAGACTTTGATAAAAAGCTCTATGATTCAGCTGCCATAGTTACCTGGGAACAAGTCCAGGAGTCACAGGGCCTGAAGTCAAACCCTAATTCTCCTACTTACTACTCAATTCAATTCAACAAGCATTTACTAAGCACCTGCTAAGTGCAAGGCACCATGCTAAATACTGGAGATACAAATAAGAAAAAAAGACAATCCTAGTCCTCCTGTAGCTTATATTCTAATGGCTGAAGACAACACACAAAAGAAAGCTGAAAAGGGGTCACTGACTCTATATGGACCTCAACTTCCTCATGTGTCAAAGGAAGAGGATCTCATGTCCTTTCCTACCTTCAATTATAGAATCAAAGAATGTCAGAATTTTAAAGTACCACAGATGCTATCCAGTCTAACTTGTACTAAGAAAAGAATTCCATAATTAGCAAATAACCATCTAATTTTTGCTTGCTTGAGGGTTCCCAAATAGGGAGAATCCACAATGTCCTGGCTTGGTCCATTTCACTTTTAGATAATTTTCAGGAACTTCTTTTTCATTACAGCAAGTGTAATGTAATTCTAATTATAACCTATTCTATAGACAGAAGGGGGAAAATGTTTACCTTGTTCAACCAACCAACCAAACTGAAAAACCAGGAATCTGCTTAGGCATGTCTTTATTTTTTTTCCAGGTTATTCCTGGAAGGCTTCCCCTCCAAAGGGGTGGGAAGAGGGGTCATTTCCTTACTGAAATAACAAGGGTAACAATGCTGGCAACACAAATCCACTCTGCTCAACATACCAGCCTGTTCATTTTTCCAAGAAAAAGTTAGCAGGGCACTGAATTTGGTACCTCTGAAAATGTATCCAATTAAACCAATGAAAGGAAAAATGTTAGTTCTTCAGCTTTATTCATTGTGTTGATTGGACACTAGCCAGCAATTTGAATAAACCATGCAGATGATGTGATTTCTAGGTACTAGCTGTGGACTCAGACGGACCTCCAAAATGAGCTTCAGAATCAGTTAAATAAACAGTGAACAAAAGGGATCACATCCCAAGTGACCAGCTCTTTTTCATCTCCAAAGCTTAGATGAAAAATTGGGTGTTAGGAAAGTTCATAAAAAGGTCTGCAATACAAGGCAAACATGGAGCTCTCCGTTGTCTTGGCAAATACTTCAGTTTGTAAGTAGGCCAGCCCTTATCAAACCATTCCACAAGTCTCAAAGAAATAGGTGCCAAGGTTTCCCTCTCAAATGTGCAAGACTGAACAAAACTATTAACCCTCTTGTCACTGAAATAATGAATGAGCAAGTGCTATCACTCTGGATGGACCTGCGTTGGGTATGCAGTAGAATGAGGTCTCCCCTTTGAAAGATAATGCTAAGATGAAGTTTGCCCTCAGGGAAGGGGAAAAGTATTTCATCAGCTTTGTTCAAAAATAATTTCTAAGTGATGGGCATATTGACAAATAATTTTATTTCATGTAGTCATTAATTTACTGATTTCATATTAGAAAAAGAAGGCAACTTAAAAAATCATTTTCATATATCACTTTCATTTTACTTTTTTAAGATAATAAAATGTTCTTCTCATGCTTTGTTGCTAAATGACACTTGGGAATTGGGAATAATTTTTAATACCAGTTGTCTGGACTGGTTATTTTTATTGAAGTTAGCAGTTCAGTATGTATTGTGGAAGTTAGGGGTGGGGAGTGGAATAGGGAAAAGGTCAGTTCCTTAAAGCATCTTTTTAAAACAGGATTAACTGGCTGAGTGAATCAAATAAAATAATGGGCTGTTAGTTTTTATATAAACATTCTCAGAAATAAATGTTTTTAGAAAGATTCTCAAATCTTTCATCAGAAATTCCTGAAAATCTCAGAAACAAAGGTAACTTATGAAGAATATCATTGTCACATCAACCCATAAAATGATGCTAACTTCCTTAACCACAAACAAATCACCTTTGTTTTGATCATGCTGAAATTAGAGGTAACAAAATAGTGAGATAAGCTAAATTTTATTTACAGTTTGCAGAGTGTTGCGGAAATCATCTTATATGATCTTCATAATAATCTTATAAGGTAAATGGTATGATTATTTTCTCCCTTTTTAGATGTTGAAACTAAGGGTTAAAGTAAGAAAAATAGTTGAAGTGTTTGGCAGATTCCTGCGGTGACAGATATCCCAGAAAAGGGGAAAATTGCCTTTAGTATATAAAGTAACAGCTATCTAACAACCTTTAATCAGTTAGTCGGTAACAAGCATTTATTAAGCAATTATTACGTACCAAGTATTGCGTTAAGTGCTGGGATGTTGCTCAGTCATGTCTAATTCTTAGTGACCCCGTTTAGGGTTTTCTTGGCAAAGATACTGGAGTGGTTTGCCATTTCCTTCTCCAGCTCATTTTACAATGTAAAGCAAGTAAGTAAGGAAAGTAAGGCAAGGAAAAGCTCAAGGTCAAACAGCTAGTAAATGTCTGAGACCAGATTTGAACTCAGGATGGTGAGTCTTCTTTATTCCAAGCCCAGTGCTCTATCCACTGTACTAGCTATATGAGCCAAGGACTGGCATAACAGAAAAGGAAAGAACAGTTCCAACCCTCAAAGAGCTCTCATTCTAAAAGGGGTAACAGAAGGAGCTATTGAGTGAATAGAAGGTAATCTAGGCTAGCTGCTGGAAGGACCTGGAGAGGCCTCATGAAGTGGATGGATGTGAGCTTGATTGAAGGAAATCATAGAAACTAGTAGATGGAAGTGAGGGGGGAATAACATAAGGAAGAACATTCCTGGTTTGGGTGAGAGCCATTCTAAAGGTACGGTGACCAAATTTTTTATATGTGCAGAACAGTAAGTAGGATAGAAATTTTCTCCACAGTAATAACAGTATCCTCTTTGACATGTGGGTCCTTCATTAGACTGACTACCCTATACATCAAACACTATGTGTATCAAACTCATATACCCAAGGTTCTCAATCCAGAATTACTTTTCAGTGAGTAGCTCTTGTCCCCACAATCCACTGGTAACTTTCTTTGGTAGATATATATAGCCATCTTCAACTTTCTACTTAAACAAGTAGTTTGATTGGGTTAGTAAAAAGCTTAATAAAATCAAGGAGCATTAAACACATGTCATAAAATTCAGCATTTCTAACATTTTCCAGTTCCAATCTCCAAAACAAATCCTACTTTCAGGCTGATGTCCATTTCCTCTTACTCCTTGATCTCCTAAGCTATGAGACAGTGAACCTAGAGGTTCAGCATCTTATCATAAATCTCCCATACCCCAATAAAGGGAGAAGGATCACATTTTAATTTACAACCAAATTCAATACAGAGTTTATGGTTATACATAGAGTTTTCTGTGATTCTCTGTTGTCACACCTGTATGCATGAACAAGACAGCATGACCACCAATGTCTCCTGATCTCAGGAAACGCCACAGCTCGCAAATCTGGAACACTGAAATCATTATATTGAGAAAGGCATACTTCTCACATACCTAGACTATGACAATATAAAGTCAACAAGCTGTAGGGAACAGCTCAGCCTCCATTTCCTTCTTCTTTTTCAACCTCCATTGATGTTTTGCATTTTGTGTCACATTCAGGACCCAGATCAATCTGGGTCATGCTGGCACTAATGACAACCAGAAAATGTCCCAATGCTGGCAGTTCCTGTGGAAACATTATCTCTACAGGTCTGGCACAGTATGCCAGCAGACACATTCCCTATGTGGATAAATAAAATGTGTGCCATAGTCTCTGTGGCATTAAATATATTGATGCTCTTTTGATTTAAGTCATGATGGATAGGGATATCTTTACAATTGTCTTTAATGGTAAATAATCAATCATTTAAATTCCAAATATATTTGTCAATAACTCAAGACATGTGCATCAGTGTTATACACCGAAGGGGGGAAATAGAAAAATAAGACATTGTCCCTCATTTTCAAGGAGCTCCCACGTAAACTCAGACCATTCAGTGAACAATTTTAAAAATTTAATTCAATTTTCCAATTTTTGTGTAATCCCGATGATGAGGTCATCATCATCCAAAGTCCCTTCCAAGATCCATGAGTCTACAAGAAGTGTCATTTCTTATCTATTTTAACTTTTATTGCAGAAAACTTGCAAAGGGAAGAAGATTACAATGCCATAGAGAAAACATGGGAAATAATAATGGGGTTTTGAAAAGGTCAACGTGAGGCAGCTCTGTGCCTGACTTAATGTGTGATTTTATTATATCTTTTGTCTCCAGTTTCTTTAGTTTTTCAGAATTGGAAGAGATTGTCACCAAATAATGTTTGTAAAGCTATTTGAGATTGTTGGATGAAGTTGTATAATTAAAACGAAAATCAAGTCCAAGGGGAAAAGGTATCCCTAGAGAGAGAACAGGTGCCAACTACTGAGGGAAAGGATAAAGATGAGATATCATAGTAGAACCTTTTTAAAGTAATGGCAGGTATTGTAAGATTATGTTTTCCTTTGCTTGGCTACCCAGTGCCTAGTACAGTGAAGGAGTATAATAAGGACAAATTAATTATGAGGATGAAATTTCACTCTTGGTTAATCCTCTACTTTGTTCAGATATTTTCAAGTGGGCTTAACAGCCAGGAAATTGCCAAGGGGACTCCTAGTGAAGCTAAGTGTAAAGCAAATGGTGTCAGAATAATGCATGGAAGAAGAACTGGTTCAAGTCTTCTTTGACAGTGAAGCCTGTTGAAACCTTAGTAGTAAACCCCAATACCAGAGTGTCACCAAGACTCTCAGTTTGCTACAACCAAGAATCCTGCACATTTGTTTTTTTGGTCTAATCATGGTCTTAGCCAAAACAGCTTTGAGACAGATTCTCGGTGCCATTTGAAAGCATGGGAAAAAGTAGTGCATAGCTGGTTTCAGTGCATTTTCCCCCCAGGTTCCTGGTTGCCAGCCTGAAGTCCCTGCTGTGGTCAGATGTCCAAGTATAATGTGCCAAAGGTATTTCCATTAGAAACACTGAGAAAATGCTGTTTCTAGTGGCATGGTGAGAGCAAATAGAGGAAAAGCCAACTACTCTGTAATCTGTAATCTCATGCCTGGGCTTCTCAAGAGGAAACTTGCAAACACAAAAGAGTATGGCAGGAAAGAAACCCCCAAATTCCATCAGCCAATTTTATCTAAGGTTCTTTTTATGAAGTGCCCCCAAATGGTAACATTTCATATTTTAAACATGAATAACTCCAGGAGATCTTTTGAGAAATACTCATCTCTCAGGTTCATTCCTACTCCAAATCCTTTGTTTCATGTGGTCATAAGTATTTAAAGAGGACCCACTTGGGGAATTTTTATTCATTCACTAAAATATATTTATTGATATATCTATTAATCTCTCTCTTGATCTCCAGATTCTCATCTTCAGCTCCCTACTAGATAACTTCAACTGGATGTCCTGTAAACATCTTGAACTTAATATGTCCAAAACAACTCATTATCTTTTCTTTCAGGCTCTACCATCTTTTCTAATTTCCTTATTACTGTTGAGGGTATCACAAATTATCCAGTTACCCAGGCTCACAACTTAGATATCATTCTTGGCTCTTCCCTCTCTCATACCCCAAATCCAAGATGCTGCCAAGTCTTATTGATTCTATCCTTATAATACCACTCCTATGTGCCCTCTTTTCTCCTCTGACCTTGCTGCCACCATGGAGTAGGCCTTTGTCATCTCATGCCAGCTTCAAGTCTCTTTCCACTCCAGTCAACCCTCCACTCAGCTGTCAAAGCGATGTTCCTAAAGTGTTGGTCTGATCATGCTACCCTTCGCACCTCTACTTGATAAACTTTAGTGGCTCCCAAAATCAAATACAGAAACCACTACTTGGTTTTCAAAGCCCTTCGTAATGTGAACCCTTCCTACTGTTCCAGTGTTCTTATAATTTAAACCTGCTTCCTTCGACCCCTTCACTCACGTACCAATAAGATGCAGTGACACAGGCTACCTTGCTATTTCCTGACCAAGATTCTTTAACTCCTGACTCTGGATAATGACATTAGCTGTCCCTCCCACCTGGAACTCTCCCTCTTGATCTCTGATTCTCCGGATTCCAAGTCCCTGCTAAAATCCCACCTTCTACAGGAAGCCTTTCTGGATCCCCCTTAATTCGCATGCCTTTCCTATATTGATTTTTATCCAATTCATCCTCTATATGTCTTGTTTCTACATAATTAAAAATGAGATACCATATGTTAAAGGCAGACCGGATCCCTCTCCTATTTCTTTTAAATTTGAGCTCAGGTCATTGTCAATCCACAAAGTCTATCCTAAATTTATGTACTGGTGACCCATCTCTATGGTTTGTTCCTCCAACTGCCTATAACACCCTGTATAATATCCACTCCACAAATTTAGTTTTAATTATGTGAATGATTTCTTTAGAATAACTATGGATCTCATTTAAGGACTCAGCAGCATTATTGGTCTTCACAAAAGAGAAACCATGTTCTGCACACACAAGAACAACTAGAATACACAACTTTCTGTGTGCCAGACAGCCCATGCCAGGGAAGAACAAAGGAAGCAAGCAAGCAAACATCGAGTGCCCACTATGTGCCAGGTGCTGGCACATTTGATCCTCACAAAAATCCTGGAATGTAGGTGCTACATGTAGGTAGTGCCATATTAAAGTTGAGGAAATTGAGGCAGACAGAGTTTAAGTGACTTGATCATGGTCATACAACTGGTTAAGATCTGAAGTCTGATTTGAACTCAAGTCTTCCTGGGCAGCTAGGTGAGACAGAGGATAGAACACTGGACCTGGAGTAACAAAGATCTGAGTTTAAATCTGACTTTAGAAACTTACCAGTTGGGTGACCCTAGGCAAATCGCTTGACTCTTTTTGCCTGTTTCCTCACCTGTAAAGCTGGAGAATAAAGTGGCAAACCACTCCGGTATCTTTGCCAAGAAAGTCCTAAGCAGGGTCGCAAAGAGTCAGATGTGACTGGAACAACTTTTTAAATCTAGGCTCAGTGCTATATCGATTGTATCACCACCTTCCTCAGTGGCATGTACATATAGTAGCAACCATGCAAAAATTTCCCTGATTTGTCCTTTGTCTGATATTAATAAACCGAGAGCCAAGAAGTTACTTATGTTATACACTTGATGTGGTTTTGTATGATTTTTTTCACATACATAGTGAGATGTTTTGTTGAAAGCAAGTGTGATAGCAATTTGCTGCTTGGATCAAATGGATTTTGCTTACTTGCTTGTTTTATTAAGCAATAAATCACACAAGCATCTTGGGCTTTTCATTCAGTTGTGTCCCTTAAAGGCATGGTGCATACCAAATATTGTTTACAAAAACAAGGAAGCGACAACCCCAAACCCCTCTTCCACTGCCATACTTTTATAAAAGATACTTGATACACATGTGATTATTTTTATAAAGACTTTATAAAGAAGGGAAAGCAGATATATGAGTCTGGGAGCTTTTTCTAATAATAAAAGACATAGCATTTGGTATCGTCTATTCTTTAAGAGAGATAGATAATCCATCCCTCCAAATTCTGTAACTTTCTTAAACCCTCTACCATTTCTTAATATTTTCTTTCTTTTTTTGAGTGGGGGAAGGCAAGGCATTTGGGGTTAAATAACTTGCCCAAGATCACACAACTAGTAAGTGTGTCAAGCGTCTGAGGTCACATTTGAACTCAGGGCTTGCTGATTTCAGGGCCAGTGCTCTGTTCATTGTGCCACCTAGCTGCCTCTTAATGTTTTCTTAAAGTGATACTGCTCATTTTTAAAAATTCTCTTCCTCAGAATTTTACAAATAAGTTTATAATCAAACGGTTAATTATTTAATTGATTAGACACTATGTTGGGAATTGGGTGACCTGGGTTTTGTCAACATAGAAACTGAGGACTGTAAAGAATGATAAAACATCTTCCCTTCTTATTTTTTTCCTTACTGAATCTGTGATTTCCTTAGTGTAGCAAGTTCCTAGGGAGTAATTTCCTCTTCTGATGTAGACTGGCACCTCCTTTGCAAAATGTAACCTCCTGTTACTATGGGCAAGTCATAACCCTGTTTGCCTCAGTTTCCTCATCTGTAAAATGAACTGGAAGAAAATGACAAACCACTCCAGTATCTTTTCCTAGAAAATCTCAAAGAGGCTCACAAAGAGTCAGACACAACTGAAAAAAGGATACATTATATGAAATCTGTTCCTCTTAGGTAAAATTTGAGCAAGGATTTGCCTTTAAGCAGATAGTGGACTTTTAGAAGTTCATTTAAAATTATTTTAAAAGACAGTTCTTAAAACTATCCCATTTGATATGGTTTTGATTACTTAAATCAACGACAAAATTCAGCAGAAAAAATACAACTAAAAATATCAATATGCCAGTATTGGAATAGAATTGAAGGTATGGAATAGACTAATAAGCCTTTCAGAATATCTTTGGAGCTCATAATTCTATATGATAATGATACTAAAATGTCATTTCTTATATTGCCTTTAACTTAGAGTAAAAGTTGGTGTGGTTCAGCTTTGGAAAATATATAAACATAAGGATGCTCTTTTAATGGCAGAATTTATATAATTGAAAGAAAACAATTCTCTTTAATAAATGGTCTAGGTTTAAAGCCAAAGGGGAGATTGCCTATAATCGAATGGGTCATGGATAACTTGCCAAAAAATGGAGAGAGAATGGCACCCAGCAAACAGAAGGGGTTGTTTTTCAGCTATAACATGATTGATGTTTTCAAACATGTTTCCTGAGAAGTAAACTCTAGTAAAAGCATGCTTTCCATTACATTATTTGCATCCTTAATAAAAATAAAATCTTAAGTAAAAACAAAGCTTGATGGGATAAGTTGCTCAAGTCAGTATCTCACAGAAATAGAAGTAGCTTAAGAACATATTAATTACCACCACCACCATCACCATCATCATCAAATATTCATTTAGCACTAAGGTTTGTAAAACAACTTATAAATATCATTTAATTTTATCCTCACAATAACCCTGGGGGGTAAGTGCTATGAATATCCCCATTTTACAGATGAGGAAACTGAGGTAGACAGAGGTTAAGTGACTTGTCCAGAATCATACAGCTTTTAAGATTAGATTTGAACTCAGGTCTTCCTCACTTTAGATCCAGGGCTCTGTGTACTTACCACATACACACCTATTTCAAAGTTTTCTATTCCCAAAATATGCTTCTCATGATTCCCACAGTTTTTTTGCCACTTTCCTTCCTTAACTTGTTGTGAATACCTGTATTTTTAAATCATTTGTGCTGCCCCTGAAAATGCAAGCTCTTTGAGTACAATGAGTTTTTTGTATTCCCATCTGTAGTCTCTACATCTAGGACAGTGATTCGTACATTCTAATCACTTAGTCAATGATTGATGAAATGAAGTTAAAATGTTGAAGGGAGCTTTTTCTTTTTCTCCATGCCTCTTCCTTGCGTCCCTCTTTCCCATTCTACCGGCCAGTAAAATTATATCACTCACCTTCCAAGAAAGAAATTGCAGCAACATTGTTTTCTTTTTGTCTTTCACTTTTTCAGAGGCAGCACAGAATAGAAAATAGAGAGCAAGAGTTGCAAGGTGCTTTGCAAACCTTAAGCTGCTATATAAATGATATTATTATAACTATTAATAATGACACGAATGACAACAAGAGTAATAATAGTCAGACATATGACTGTTTTGAGATAGCTTTATGACAATGTCTTTGGGAGGGTATGCATAAAGGAGATCGGAGAGCTCAGAAGTTTCTTTTGCATCCATCTAATACAGTTGATAGATAAATCTGCTAAGACAGAAGACATGCCTTGGAGTTCAGGAATATGAGGAAGAAGAGGAGAGGTCCAGATCAGAGTCCTTAAAGGCATTGACATAACAGGCAAACAAGCAGCTGGAGATGACTTTCCAACATCTAAAACTGAAAAAACAAATGTTTCCATTTTACTGAGACTGAACAGATGAAATAGATAATCATTGATTGTATAATCATTGCTTCTTTATGCAAAAAGAAAACCTGCCATGATTGTAAAATATGCATACACACACACACACACACACACAGACAAACTTAATCTATTCCCCACTATTGCCATACTAATTTCTGAGCACAATGTTGGAAGATAGTATAAAATAAACATATTGTTTGCTTTATTTTGAACAGATGTTCTTTTGCTGTTTTGCCTGGGAACAGCTTATATATGTGAGGGAATAGTCTAAGACTGCGTACAAAAATAATATTTGAGTTGGACCAAATACTTTTTTGATTTACACCTAACATTGGTCTCACTTTGACCAAAAGCCAAAGTTTAGCAACAAAAAAGGGTAACGTAATTTCCTGTTTCTAAACAGCATTGCAAAGCTTACAAGGAAACTAATCCAGGGATCAAAGATATCTTTCCCACCTTGTCATCGGATGTCTGTACATTGATATAATACTTGGTTATAAGTCTCAGGAACTATAGCAAAAGTCTTGCCATGTTGAACACTAATCCTTTTTTGATAAGTAACTGAGTCAAAAAGAATGAGTCATTTATGTCTACCTTCATAAATCCTTCATATGTTTTTGGTAATGCTCACTGCAGAGGAAGTTGGGCAGGCTAGGTCTTGCATATCAAATTGAAAATATTAAACAATTTTAATCTTTTTTTGGTATATTTCCTCCAGACTAAAAGACTTGATTAATTTCAAACCACTCTTGTGGCTTCTATAGTTTTTCAGAAACCTCTATCCCAAATTTAATTCTAAATAGGTTCTATATTCTCTTTGTTATGATATACCCACATGCCTACATACCCAATAGTATTAATGATTAAGAATTGATTGCAATAACCCGATTCACAAATATGGATCAAGCATGGGCTAGGTGTGTCAGCACATACTGAGACAGTATTTATGACAGCCATTCTTTTTCCCTTTAGGAATCCATTCCAGTTGAATTTGTCACTGACCCAAATCAGGTCACAGACCTATTGAATAACAAAACACTATTTTGCATTCAGTTTAACGTCATATCCTGTATTAATAATGCTTTAGCTGAAAGAGGCCTCCAGTTCATACAGGCAAAAGCATATCTCAACATACTTCAGAAATCGTCATTCAGTCTTTTCTTTAAGAGTGCCAGGGAAGGGAAGACCACTACTTTCTGAGACAGCCTATTCTCATTTTTAGATAGCTCTAATTGTTAGGAGTTTTCCTTTAAACCAATGCTGAACTTTTACCTTTACTATTTCTGCCTATTGAATTGTTAAAAAAATAAATTTATACTTCATGGTAGATTCTTTGGGCACTGACCCTCAGTAAGATTTTACTTAACTAGAGATTAGTAAGATCACTGGATCTCAAGATGGATTGAGTTTGCTCCTTGACTATTCCCCTTCTCCACCCTATTTCACAGGACTCTGAAATGCTAGTTTCTATTGAAAAAAAGTTTCTATAAAAATGTTGTTGGCCTAGGCACACAAAGAGGAGAACACACGCCACATTCATCATATGTGCATATATACATACATGTGTACATTTTTATCTACATACACACCTGCGTGTTTATGACTTCATGGTTAGCAGAGTCTTTACATAGCATGACATTTGATCCTTAAAACAAGCTTGTGGGGTGGGCACTACAAAAATTATTCTTTCTTTTTAACATGTGTGAAAAGGAAAGGTCAGTGATGTTAAAGGTTTTCTTTAGTGTTAATTAAGCAACTAGTATGTGAGGGGGGCAGTTACTCAACTGGGCTTCAAATACAGGTTTCTTTCCTCTATTAGGTCATCCCTGTTTACCCTGTGGAATCTCTCCTCTTCCTTTTCAGTTTTTCAGCAACTTTTCTTTTGACTTTTTCAGTTTGAAACCTTCTTCTCTTCCCAGGGTACCATATCACTTATAATGCTGTCTATTGGATACCCCATCATACAGATTTTAACTATTCACAGGGGAATGTGAAGTGGTATACTTATCTCTTGCTTCCCAGTGTGGCTCTCATATCTTCTTTCCTCTACCTCCATCCTTCAATAATATTTTCTCTTTTGTATATCACAGAATCCTTTTATGCCTACCTACGTATTCAAAGCCTCACTGCTATTGTCCCATGACATCTAGGGCATGGTCTCACTTTATAGAATCTCAGTAACTCAGAGCTGTCATCTAGTCTAACACATTCACAGATAGGAATCCCCTCCAGTACGTTCCAGACAACTGATGGGATGGTCTTTGCTGGAGTATATCTCTAGTAGGGCCAAACACATTACCTCCTGAATCAGGCCATTCTGCTCTTATTGTTTTAAATGTTTCCCCCTATATCAAATTGGAGTTTTCACAACTTTTCCCCTTTTGTCCTCATATTTCCTTCTTTTAGACCAAACAATACAAGTCTAATTTCCGTGCCACACTACAGTCTTAATTTTCTTGAAGTCAGGTATCTCTTCTTCACGCTAAACATCCCAAGTTCCTTCAAGCAATTTTCAAACAACATGACCTTGAGGCCTTTCCCCATCTTGGTTGTTCTTTGGATTCTGCAACTTTTCAATGTCCTTCCCAAAATGTGATACTCAGAACTCAATCCAATATTCTACACTGAATTTGGCAGAGTAAAGTAGAACTACCACTTAGCTAGTCCTAACAACCTACTTCTCTTAACATAGCTCAAGGTAATTGTCATTGTTTCAGTGGTCTTATTACATTATTGACTCATAGACGTATCAAATTCAAAATGAGGGCAGTTAGGTGCTGCAGTGGATAGAGTACCAGTGTAGGAGTCAGGAGGACCTGAATTCAAATCTTACCTTACCACTTACTAGCTGTGTGACCTTGGGCAAGTCACTTAACCCCTATTACCTCAACTTAGGTCATCTCCAGTTATCCTGATGAATATCTGGTCACTGGATTCAGATGGCTCTGGAAGAGAAGTGAGGCTGATATCCTGCACAGCCTTCCCTCACTCAAAACAAAATGAAGTGCAAGTCATGTCATTATTTTTTTGATGGTACAGTCTTCTTCGGCAACGAAGGATGAACACACATTCAAATTCAAAATGAAGCATTCTGTCTTTCTCCCTTAATTAGCCCTTCCCTGAAATTTCCCTGTGCTGATGGCACCTCCATCATTCATCATCTAGGTTTACAAGAGTGGAATCATTTATGTTTTTTACTCTACCTTAACTCCAGTATCTAATCAGTTGCCAAGTCTCATCACTTTAACCTTTGTAACATCTCTCAGGGCCGTCCTCTTCTCTTCAATCACAGAACTTCCACTGAGTACAGTATTGATTATCCCTCATTTTTTGTAATAGCCTCCTAATCAGTTGCCTTGGCCCTAGGCCCTCCCTTTCCAAAGGATTCAATTGCCAAAGTAAAGCACAGGTCTAAGTACATCACTCTCATGCTCAAGAATCTTCAGTGGCTCCCTATAGTCTTTACTATGAAATACAAGCTCCCCAGCTTGACATTCAAAAGCCTTCATAATCTGATTCCCACCTACTTTTTCTAAGTTAATTGAAAGGTAGCTTCCCCTTATATGTACTATATTCCAACTCAATTGACCTATTTGCTGTGTTAATTCAACAGTATTTTTGTAGCCTCTTTGCCATTATTCAGGCCATGTCCAGTTCTTAAATTGTAGAGTAGGAAGTGTTTAATTTGGAGCAAAAACATTTGGAGAGGGCAGTGATGGTGAAGAGGACAAAGGGAAAGATGGTAGTGGTGGCCAAAAGGATCATAAGATGGTGGTAGGGGTCAAGGGGAAGAAGAGGTCAATCAAGGTTGCAGCAGCATTAGGCAAAGGGGATGCCTATCCCCTAGAGCAGAGGTGTCAAACTCAAATAGAAACAAGGGCCACAAATTCACACATAAGGATCCCCCTGGGTCACATCTTGCCTTAATTTTAAAATATAATATTACCTATGTTTTGTGGCATTTTTATTTATTTTGCTAAATATTGCTGAATTATATTGCAATCTGATTCTGCCACGCTGGAGAGTGTTGTACCTATGAGCTTCATGTTTGCTACCTCTGTCTCAGTGTGACTCCTCTCCCATTGAATGCCTTTCCTGTTAAACTAATAACGGCGAAGAATTCCCTGGGAGAAGAGCACTATAGACTCAACCCTGTAGTGGGAGGTCTTGTTATGGTTGTGCATCAAGAGTAGGGACCACAAGGCAGGTCTACAATACCAGAGAGGTGAGTTCTTTAGTTTACATGTGTTCAAAACACACACATCTCTATATGGCTTCCCTATGGGTGTGTTCCTTAATCACACATATTATCTATGTATCTATGTATCTATGTATCTATGTATCTATGTATCTATGTATCTATGTATCTATCTATCTATCTATCTATCTATCTATCTATCTATCTATCTATCTATCTATCTATCTATCTATCTATCTATCTATCTATGTGCTGTTTTACACCAAAATGTGCTTAAAATGGCCGGGGATGGGGGGAAGGTAGGACATCATTTGAGTTAAGGACATTGAGATGTAGCATCTGAAATCTCACATGTAGGTCTTATAAAACTACTGAGGGTCTTTTGGCCTTAGTGCCTACTCAAAACCATAGCTTACAAGTTCCCAATAATCGTCCCTCTGATTTGTAGAATCTATTCCTTGATTCTGACTCCTTTCCATTTGCCTTTTGTTAAGGCATGTCCTACTCTTTATGACCCTGTGGATCATGCCGGTACTGCCCATGGAGTTTTCTTGGCAAAGATAATGGAGTGGTGTGCTGTTTCCTTCTCTGATGGATTAAGGTAAATAGAGGTTAAGCTACTTGTCACACAGTTAATAAGTGTCTGAGGTCAGATTTGAACTCAGATCTTCCTGACTCCAGGTCCAGTGTTCCATTCACTAAATTCCATTTGCCTACTGATATGCTATAATCTTTCCTATCTTAAAAAAACACAGAAATGAATAAAAACAAATAAAACACAATGACCTTTCCCTAAGTGTAGTCCAAGTCTCTCTTTTTCCTGTACTGTCAAACTTCTTTTAAGAAGCAGTCTATATTCAATGCTTATACTTTCTTACCACCTATTCTCTACTTTATCCTTTGCAATAAGGTTTTTACCACCACAACCATAAGTATGGATACAGACTGACAAGATTATTCATACACACCCATGGGGAGCATTTCCACTGGTCACTCTCATTTCCCACAGCTTATGTTCCCTCAGTCTGTGCCTATATACCCAGTCTGGACTTTGTGAATTCCTAAGCCTACTACTAGACTGAAAAGATTCCCTCAGTGGCATCCAAATCTCTAAATATAATGACTATTTTTTTAATTACAATTTTCATTCTCCTTGATCTTTTTGTAGTTTTTGATACTTTTGACCACCGCCTTCTATTGGATAGTCTCTCATTCCTTACCTTCAGAAATGTGCTCCCTAGGTTTCCTCGTACATTTCATACTTTTGCTAGTTCTCCATTCTTTTCCTTTTCCTTTCCCCAGAATTCTTTGTTTGATGCCCTTTTCTTGTCTCCACACACTCTTTTCCTTGTATCCTCATCTAGTTTCACTACCTTAATTACCTCTATGTAGTCCGTCAATAAACATTTGTTGAGCAATTAATATAAAACAGTCATGATATTAAATACTGGCGATAGAAAAAAAGAAGGAAAAAAATAACGCTGTCCCTGTCCACTGGGAGCTCACAAGTTAACAGGGGAAATAACATGCAAATGACTACATATATAGAGACTGCGAGGTAAATTCAGAGGCAAGGTACTAGCGTTGGGAGTAGGGAGTTAGGAAGGGAGGTAGAGACTGGGCCTCTTGCTAAAGGTAGGTTCTTAGCTGAATCTTGAAGGAATCCAGGGAAGCCACGGCAAAGAGGTGATGTGGAAGAGCATTCCAAGCCTGAGGGGTAGCCAGTGAAAAGTCATAGAGGCTAGGGGTAGAGTATTGCATGTGAAGAACAGAAAAGAGGCCAGTGTTGTGCATTGTAGAGCACATGAAGAAAACTGTACAAAGATTGGAAAAGTAGGAAAGGGTCAGGTTATAAAGAAGCTAAAAATTTTGATCTTGGAATTAAAATGAAATCACTGAAATTTATTGAATAGGAGCATGACATAATCAGAGCAGCCTTTTAGGAATACACTTTGGTAGCTGAACAAAGGACGGATTGTACTGGAGAGAGACGTTAAGGAGATGGCTTCCAAATCTAGAATGTCTATCTGACTTCTCTTACAATCTCTAGACTCATAGTTCCAACTATAAATAGATCCTCTTCAACTGGATGTTCCACCAGCGGTTTAAAATCAAAATGTCTCAAGCCCATCTTACCATTCCCTTTCCCCAAACCTGCTTCTGTTTTCGCTTTTTATTGTTTTTAATAGAAACAGGTATTTTGTCAGAGTTTTTTCTGCATGTATTGATATTATATATTTTTTGTTATCTTTGGTTATTTATATGATCAATTATGCTTATAGTATTTCTAATATTGAACCAGTCATGTGTTTTTGGTATAAATCCTACCTCATTATGGTATATGATCTTTGTGATATATTGCTGTAATCTCCTTGCTACTATTTTTTAAATTTTTGCAAGAATATTCATTAGGGAAATTGACTTAGTTTTCTTTCTCTGTTTTTTGCTCTTCCTGGTTTGGATACCCGAACCATTTGTATCAAAGAACAGAATTGAAAGGGCTCCTTCAGATATTTTTAAAATTCTTTGTACATTATTAGAATTATTCTTAAAATATTTGGTAGAATTCACTTATAAATCTATCTGATCCTGGGGATTGTTTCTTAGGGAGCTCATTTATGGTTTTTTCAATTTTTTTCTAAGATAGATTCTATTTCCTCTTCTGTTAATCTGGGCAGTTTATATATTTTTTTGTAAATATACAGCCAATCAGCTGTCAAAACCTGCTATGTCTGCTTCCAAAATATATTTTATGTTACTCCATCTTTATTTCTATTACCTCTACCTAAAGGTGAATACCCGCATAGACCTAAAGATGTCAAGGTCTCCCAGTGCATCCTGGGTCATCTCCAGGCATCCTGAAGAATGTTAGGTCACTGGATTCAGATGGCTCTGGAGGAGAAGTGAGGCTGGTGACCTGCACAGCTCTGCCTCACTCAAAATAGTCCAGTGCAAGTCATGTCATCATTTCTCTGATGGCATGGTCTTCTTTGGCAGTGAAGGAGGAACACAACAAGCACAATTGCTACCAGACTTACACATGCCTTTGTTATCCTCTAGTAAGATTTTACAATAATAGCCTCCCAATAATTTTTCCCCTTACTCTTTTCCCCTCCAATCCATCACTTCCTTGGTATTCCTTTATGTAAGTCTGATGATGTCACTCCTTTACCCAAAGCAATGAAATAGAGTTTTAGTGGCTACTAAGTAAAGTCCAAACTTCTCTGCTTAGCACCCTCCTCAGATTTCTTAGAGCACTTTCAACTTTTTCACTTGTAACTCTCCAAACACTTATGATAGTGTACTATTTCTTGTGGTTATATATCTACAGGTCTCATATATAGACTGTGTCACTTCCTTCAAGAGGCTTTTGGCGACTGACCTAGAGATTAGAGCTCTCCTCTACTCTTTAATTCCTTTGTGTTATATATTTTGTTGTTTTTGTATATACTTATCTGTGGGCAGGTTCTTTTTCTTAGTTTCTTTCTTTAAGATCTGTGAGGGAAAGGAATGGCTTTTTGTCTGTGTTTTATCTTTCTATTCCTAAAACCCAGCACAGCACCTGGCACATAGTAGGTACTTATAAATACAGATTGGATTTAATTAAACTGAATTATAAGTTTGTTTAAATAAGAGATTGTGTCTTATTTGAACTTAGTATCTCTAACATCTAGCACAAATCTCTTCACATGGTAGATGCTGGTTAATATTTATTTAAGTGAATTAATTTCCAATTTACTATCCTGGCTTTTTGCTTCTAATTTCAATTAGCAAACAAAAGAAAATTTATTTCTAATAAATGATAGATTTATTCCTAATAAAAAATAGCAATCTTTTTTTTCAGAATTGAGATTTCTTTCTCCTCGTTTGTATGTTCCGTTTCTCCCTGCCCCTCCCGAAAAAAACAGCACCAAGGATTTAGTGAGAAGACCTGGATCCAAATCTTTACATATCCACTTACTGTGTGATTTTGAGCAAATCCTTTAACTTGAGCCTTAGTTTCATCATCTGTAAAATATGAATATCAACCTATAGTAGTGGGAGGTTGATGGAGGTGAAATAATTTGGGTAAAGGTCAATTTAGCTTTATAGATAAAAGCTTTAAAATTTTCTGAAGGACAGAGTACTCAACGTATCTTCTTTAAATAGTGTCTTTAAAAAATGTAACATTACTTGCATCAGGGATATAATATTTGATAATTGGTTCCTTATATTCATCTTTATTGCCAATGATTTTACTTTGAAAAGATGAATTTGTTTTTCAAAAATGCCATGCCTCTACAATGAATCAATTTAAAATAATTGAGCCTTTGTGGTGAGATTATGTGATCCATTATCTCATGCCCATTACACAACTAAGTTGGTTACTCTTAGATACCCAGTCAAGCTGGCTTGCTTTTAATTGATGGAAAGAGTTAAAGGAACATTTTTACATTTCATTGAGACAAGATAATCTGTAAAGGAGAAGAAAATCTTGTTTGATCAAATGCTAACCCTTTATTTTGACAAAAATTATTAATTTCAAGCAAAATTTATCTTGGGCATGATTATTAGATATCTCTTCAACTGCAAGTTTTTCTCAACCCCTTCAAAAATTATCTATATTTTAAAAATACTGCAACAATGTTTTATTTACAATGATTTATTTTATGACTAATATATTTTTATCAGAGGGCAGCTAATTCACTCTGATCCCACTGTTGTAAGTGATTGTGATTAACAGGAAATCTCTCCTTTTTGAATTGAGAAATACTGATTCCCAACAGCAGAAGGTTAAGATTAACAGTGGGCAGAAAGCTAAAGATAGTTTGGCTTAGATTGGCAACTCAAGATTCACATACTTATCTGAGACTTATCAAAACAATTCTTGTTGGCCTGAGAAAGGACCTAGAAATCTCAGGAGGTTTCTAGTACTTTCTGATGTTGGCCTGGCAGGATGGAAATACCACATCAATGGTTGATCTTACAGTGTTTGGATAATGTGCTTCTTGTCTTAAGCCACTAAAGGACATCATGTTTTACAAAAACAAAATCACCTAAAGATTTGTGGGATGGAAAGAAAAGTTCTGATTTGCTTTAGTTTACTCAATTTTTAGTTTAGTTTTTGTAAGGGTCAGCATTTTTGCTGTTGTTAGGTTTTATCATGTTTTTAATAAATCTTCATCAGCTAGTAAATCCCTGCATTTTTTGCTCATTGGTTCCAAAGATTACATGACAATGTGGTGTACTAGAAAGAGCTCAAGGACCTAAGTCAGATGACCTGGATTCACATCTCAACTCTACACCCAATACACAGGCACAAGTCATTTATGCTTTAGTGACTCAGTTTCCTCATCTGTAAAAAGAGAGGATTGGATTATCTCTCCTCTTAGCTCCCTTCCAACTCTCTATCATCTACCCCATGATCTGAAATCCTGTGATCCTAAACAGTATGAAATTAGTTTCTTGGTCTTAAATTAATATTGTTTCTGAAAGAGCAAGCAGTGTAATAGGAGGAAAGGATCAGGACTCAGAGTCAGGAAACATGTGCTGGAGACTTCCATTATTAAACAATGTGTGACCTTGGGATGTCATTTTATTTATATGTCAAAAATTTAGAGCTAAATAGGCCCTTAGAGGTCACTTAGCCCAGTGGTATCAAACTCAAATAGAAATCAAGGCCATTAAACCATATGTAAGGATATTCTTATGTCCCATACTGACTTAGAAAACCACATATTAATATTATCTATACTCTATTGTATTTTTAAAAATTTCTCAATAACATCTTAATGTGCTTCAAATCCCACTGAAGAAGCTGTGCTTTTGACAGCTATGATCTAGCCTATCACCTAAGTTTAAAATTGAGCCCTTCAGAAATTAAAAGAATGGGCAAAGGTCATATGGGTAATATGTAGTGGACCCAGGTTTGAGGCCCAAGTCTTCTGAAAGCCAATTCAATGCCCTTTCCATTTACAATACTCCTTTCCTGCTCCTCAGTTTCTTTTTCTATGAAATAAAGAAAATGGATTAAATAAACACTAAATCCTCCTTCCAAAACCATTCCATGTAAACACAAATAAACATGTTTGTGTGTATATATATCATACATACACACATATATGTATATACATATATGTGTATCTATATATACACACAGGTGACATAATTACACAGATGCTGTTTCATGTCACCTACAAGTAAATAAATGTGCATGCTTGAGTACATGCATTTGCATGTGTGTGTGCACACACGTGCATGTATATATACCTCAGTTGAATTTTGGATACATTTCAGATGATTTTGAAGTTGATGGTTGTCCAGCAGAGCTCAGACTTTGCTAGTTTTCAAGATCTAGAAGTCTAAACTCTGCTGGACAACCATTAATTTCAAAAGTCATTTGAAATGTATCCAGAGTAAAATCTTTATATAGCAATTGTTGATTTGCTGATATGATCAACCAAGGTTTTTGGTGAACTTTTAAAAAAAATATTCCCATATAATGTTTTTTTTCCCATGATGCTTTGGAAAGGAGAATGCCTGGCCAACAGCAAAAGGCAAAAAGAAAACTGAATTATTTATGGTGAATGAAGATAATATACAAATCTTATAACTTCAGAAACTTAGTATATTTATAGGTATGAATTCAAAAGGTGTGACTATACTTGTTAATACAAAAACTAAACCAAGCCAATGGTTTGCTAGAATTCAGAAGACCTAGCTTTACTACTGAATAGACATACCACCTTAGGCAAAGTGATGAATTTCTTCATGTCTTACTTAGTTTCTATATGTTTGAAATTGTAAGGTTAAATTAGGTGATCTTTAAGGCCCTGAGTTCTTTTCCTTAGTTCTATGTCAATTTGGAAAGAAGAGTAGGGTGTTATTTGATATCTTTTTTTCAGCTAGAAGAAAATATGAATACAAGGGGAGGCAAGAAATCCATTGGCAGAGGCCAAGAGGCCAACAGCTTTTGTCCATAACTCCCAGGGTTTCTGGGTTTATTATTGATGTTGTTGAGGATTATCAAAAAATTCCTCTGGTTCCTTGGAGCAACTGGATGGTGCAGTGGATAGAGTGCCAGGCTTGGAGTCAGGAAGAGTTATCTATCTGAGTTCAAATCTAGCCTCAGATACTTACTAGCTTTGTGACCCTGGACAAATTACTTAACCCTGCTTGCCTCAGTTTCCTCATCTGTAACATGAACTGGAGAAGGAAATGCCAATATCTTTGCAAGAAAACATCAAATAGGTTCCCTGAGTTGGACAGAGCTGAAGCAACTCAAGAATGACAAAGTTCCTAGGAATTATAGGATCATAGATTTGGAGCTTGCAGTTATCACAGATGTCAACAACTTCAGGTGACAGATGAGGAAATGGACATCCATAAGTTATTTGCCCAAGGTCTCATAAATAGTGAGAAGAGTAATGATTTCAATCATGTTTTCTGACTACAAAACAAACACTCTCCATTGTGCTACCATTATTAAAAGGACACATGAAATGAGGAATAAATGTTTATCCTCACTATCAGAAAGACTTGACAAGAGGTGATGACAGTATACTCTTCCTTCTTTTTATCAAGTGGGGCCATAAAGGAAAGATGGATGGAATCCAGGTGCCCTAACAGCCAAGAGAAAAGGTTGGAGAACTTCCATGGTGAAGACCAATTTCAGAAACTCTTTCAGTTTTGGCAGTTTGTGTACTCTTCAAGGACATATGGCTTCTGACTGATAACAGAGAAAGTCCCTTATTGACTAGCCCTAGGGCACTCTCACTCTGCAAGAGTTTGGACACATACTTTCCTCACAGAGCAGTGACAGCACCAGCAAAGGGAAGTAATAATGCTGAAGAGTTTTAGTGATTGGCAGCAAAAGCAGCCTTGAGAGAAGCAGCAAGTATCAGCATCCAAAGTGGGGAGCAGTGAAGGCTGGAACTTCAGTAGCAGAAATGGAGTGGAGAGGAACAAGGTGCCCAAATACACACCCAATAGAGCTAATGGCAACAGAAGAGTACAACTGTTTTCAGAGAGACAAAGCCATGAGAATTCAAGCAGGGGATACTTTGCCTGATATAGCTATCATGTAAACTTGAAAACCCATTGTGAATTTCCCAAGGATCTGTTTCCTTTCCTACTGAAGTTTGACTATATGGGAAACTGTGGTAGAGTCAGAGAGACCTGAATTCAAATACTGCCCCAGCTGTTATTTATGTGACCCTGGATAAGTCACTTCATTCTATCTGCTTCAGTTTCCTCATCAGTAAAATGGGGATAATGATAATATGTATCTTCCATGGTGGATGCAAGGATAAAATGATAAAATCTTCTTGGGGCCTTGTGCATGAATTCTGAAGTACCAGATTAATCACAAAATCAGAACCATGTCCTCCTTACAGTCTCTCAGTAATCCTAATACATGCAAGGTTTGCCTTTTCCCCTACCTAGTGAAGTCCCTAACACAACAGTATACAATTTTTGATGAATAAAATTTGCTGCAGAGAGTAAAGGGAGGTCTATGAAAAGAAAGAGGAAGAAAAGACAAGACCCTGTCTTCAAGGTTGAGGAAAACAGCCTGACTAGGTTATGTTAAAAGCAAGTTAGGGAATGTCTTGAACTGATTTACCCATTTTGTATCATTCAACTAATGGGCTAACATATTCAGAATAGACCACACTATGCCTTCAAAAAATGATTCTGGTGGTTTCAGAGTAAAAGGAGATCATCTAAGATCATTCGTCTAGCGAAGTCCAACCCCCTCCATTTATAGATGAAACTATGTCCTTAGAGGAGTTAAGTGACTTGACCTCACTCCCTCTACTCTCTACAGATTTCCTGACTCTTAAGTCAGATTTTTTTAGACAGAAACTTGTTTTTCATCTACTTAATTGTAGTACTTCCTCTATCCACTAATTACCAAAACTTTTATTGCTGGAAAAGCATGAAATAAAACTAGTGTAACTTCAAGCTAGATTAATGGAAGTGTGGTGTTCAGGTGAAGGGAAGTCTGCACGTGCTTTGTGTTGGTTAGACCACATCTGAAGTATTGTGTCCACTTCTATTTCCCATAATTAAAGAGAAAAATTGACAAACTAGGAAGTACTCAGAAAATATGACAGGAATTTTGAAAGAACTGAGAAGGATTATATGAAAAATGGTGGAAAGAAAAGACAGCACTTAGAAGAGAAAAAAAGAAGACTGGATGGGGAAAGGATCTACATAATAGCTGTTTTGAAATATTTGAAGCTGTCACATTGAAAAGGGAGTGCATTTGTTTTGTGTTGTTCCATATGGAAGAACTTGAATTCAAACTGGGAGTTACAAAGAGGCAAATTTTGACTCAATATAATTAGAAGACAGTGTTTAATATAAATTGGAGCTGTGCAGCAATGGAATGGGCTAATCTTGACCCTAAAAATATTCAAGCAGAAGTTCAATAAACATCTATCAGGGATGTCCTAGGAGGCCTCATGTTTTGGGGAGGAGAGAATGGATCAAATTATCAATGACATCCCCTCAAACCCATAATTCAAAGATTTTGTAGTTCTATGGTCTCCTGTTCATACTACCTTTTTGAAAAAGACTTGATTTTCTTCAATTTTTGCTTTTCTTGATGTTCACAGGTCAAGGCAGGATCCAAATGCTGTCTCAAAATCTTAAAAGAAAAAGCAATGACAACAACAAAAGAATGGCATGACCTTCTGGGTCAGATTGACAGCTGGGAATGTTTGGAATACTCTTTCAGGTTTTTGTAAGAGCAACTTGGAAATTTGGATTCGTGATTTACAGAAGCAACATTTTTTGGAGCAAGGAGAAAATGGATAAGAGAATTAGGCCAAGAAATGTCTCAAACTGGTTCCCTTCCAAGCTTTTACTTAACCAACCATTTTCCTCTTATCTAAGTTGCCTTTAATAAAGATGGTTATTAAAAATGATAAAACACAAACAATAACATCTTCCAGGAGAGAAAAAAGGAACAATGTTTGACTTTTGTCTGTTAGGTTGGTTAAAAGGTCTGCTATACAACTCTTCTTTTTTGGCAGGAATCCACTCTGGCAGGTGCAGTTATTTTCATGATACACTCATTACTTTAAGCAACTCAAAATTCACTCATTATTCAATCCAAATAAGAAAGCTTTAGCCTGACACATCACAAATCTTAATCAGGGCTGTGGAATTTGATGGCCCTGTTTTTTTTTTTTGTCTGGACTCATGTACCCAATCTGTTTGTTGAATGAGATGACAAATTTCAGGGAGATTCTAAGACAATCCTGATGGTCAGAATAAATTCTTTGAAAAGGCTTTTCTTCCATCAAGCGCACATTTATCACATCACTTTCAGTTCTCTCCTGGGGAAGAAAAACTGCAGCTTTCTTTTTTTTTACTTTTAAAAGCAGTTATTATCTATTTTTGACATGTTTTTTTAACTATAACATCCATCTTATTTTTTTAAATTTATTTATTTCTTTTTAGTTTTCACCATTCATTTCCACATCTCCCCATCTTTTTTCTCCCCATCTCTCCCCTCCCTCCACCCCAAGACACCATGCATTCTAATTACCCCTACCCCCATCTGCCTTCCCTTCTACCACACCCCTCCCTTCCCTTATCCCCAAAGCCTCTATTTTCTTAGTAGGCAAGCTAGATTTCTATACCCCATGACCTGTATTTCTTATTTTCCAGTTGCATGTGAAAACAATTTTTAACATTCATTTTTAAAACTTTGAGTTCCAACCTCTCTACCCTCCTCCCTCTCCACCCATCCCCCTATTGAGAAGGCAAGCAAGTCAACATAGGTTATACATGTGTAATTACACAAAAGACTTCCATAAAAGTCATGTTGTGAAAGACTAACTACATTTTCCTCCATCCTATCCTGCCCCCCATTTATCCTGTTTCCTCTTTTGAATTTGTCTTTCCCAAAAGTGTTTACTTCTAATTACCCCCTCCTCCCATTAGCCCTCTCTTCTATTATCCCCCTTCACCATACTTCTCCCCTTCTTCCCTACTTTCCTGTAGTGTAAGATAGATTTTCATATCAAATTCAGTGTGCATGTTATTCCCTCCTTAAATCGAATGTGATGAGAATAAGCTTCACTTTTTTCCCTCTCATCTCCTCCCTTTTCCCCTCCAATGAAAACGCTTTTTCTTGCCTCTTTTATGAGAGATAATTTGCCCCATTCCATTTCTCCCTTTCTCCTCCCAATATATTCTTCTCTCACCCCTTAATGTTATTTTTTAAGATATCATCATTTCCTATTCAACTTACCCTGTGCCCTATGTCTCTGTCTCTCTCTGTGTGTGTCTCTCTCTGTCTCTGTCTGTCTCTGTCTCTGTCTCTGTCTCTCTCTCTCTCTATGTGTGTGTGTGTGTGTGTGTGTGTGTCTAATCCCTCCAACTACCCAAATACTGAGAAAAGTCTCAAGAGTTACACATATTATCTGTCCATGTAGGAATGTAAACAGTTCAAATTTAGAAAGTCCCTTATGATCTCTCTTTCCTGTTTACTTTTTCATGCTTCTCTTGATTCATGTATTTGAAAGTCAAATTTTCTATTCAGCTCTGGTCTTTTCATCAAGAATGCTTGAATGTCCTCTATTTCATTGAATGACCATTTTCCCCCCTGAAGTTTTTGCTGGGTAGGTGGTTCTTGGTTTTAATCCTTATCCTTTGACTTCTGGAATATCATATTCCAAGCCCTTTGATCCCTTAATGTAGAAGCTGCTAGATTTTGTGTTATCCTGATTGTATTTCCACAATACTCGAATTTTTTCTTTCTAGCTGCTTGCAATATTTTCTCCTTGACCTGGGAACTCTGAAATTTGACTACAATATTCTTAGGAGCTTTTCTTTTGGGATCTCTTTCAGGAGGTGATCAGTGAATTCTTTCCATTTTTATTTTACCCTCTATTTCTAGAAAATCAGGGCAGTTTTCCTTGATAATTTCATGAAAGATGATGCCGAGGCTCTTTTTTTGATCATGGTTTTCAGGTAGTCCTATAATTTTTAAATTGTCTCTCCTGTATCCATTTTCCAAGTCAGTTGTTTTTCTGGTGAGATATTTCACATTGTCTGCTAGTTTATCATTCCTTTGGTTTTGTTTCATAATTTCTTGATTTTTCATAAAGTCATTAGCTTCCATTGGCTACATTCTAATCTTTAAGGAATTATTTTCTTCAGTGAGCTTTTAGAACTCTTTTTCCATCTGGCCAATTCTGCTTTTTAGGACATTCTTCTCCTCATTGGCTTTTTGGATCTCTTTTGCCATTTGAGTTAGTCTATTTTTTAAAGTGTTATTTTCTTCAGCATTTTTTTTGGGGTCTCCTTTAGCAAGCAGTTGATTTGTTTTTCATTATTTTCTTGCATTATTCTCATTTTTCTTCCTAATTTTTGCTCTACTTCTCTTACTTGATTTTCAAAATCCTTTTTGAGCTCTTCTATGGCCTGAGACCAATTCTTATTTTTCTTGGAGGCTTTTGAGGAAGAAGCTTTGACTTTGTTTTCTTCTGTTTGCATGCTTTGGTCTTCCTTGTCACCAAAGTAAAGTTCTATAGTGTGATTCTTTTTCTGTTTTTTTTTTTTGCTTATTTCTGCAGCCATTTACTTGACTTTTGAGCTCTTTGTCAAGGTAGTTCTCTGCTTCCTGTGGGGGTAGGGGGTATACTGTCAGCCACTCATTTCCCCCACAATCTGTGAGCCTACAGTTCCAGAAAAGGTTATTGATGTCTCTACCCCTGCTGCTGCTATGGCTACAGTGGGTTCCTCCATCCCTCCTCCCTCTGCCACCCTGAGGCTTGGGCTGGACAACTCCACTCTCCCACAGGCTTTTTCCACTGACCTTCCAATTTGTCCTTAGCATTTTGAGGTTCTGAAGTCTGGAAACTGTCACAGGTGTGAAAGATTAAGTCTCCTCAAAGCCTGCTCAAGTCCTGTCTGTGCTGGTGTGGTCCATACTGGACTGTGCCCTGACCCCACCATGGCTCAATAGACACTTCCTGACAACCTTTCAGGCTGTCCTATATTGAAGATTTGCTTCACTCTGTCATTCTATGGGTTCTGCAGCTCCAGAATTTGTTTAGAGCCATTTTTATAAATATTTGACTGGGCTTGGGGGCAGTGCTCTAGAAATTCTGTGCTGTCACTCCACCATCTTGACTCTGCCCACCCCTAAAACTGCAGTTCTTAAAGGCAATTGGAAAGATAAAGTGGAATATCTACATTTCTTTTTCTTTTTTCCACCTTCTCTCTTACCTGCACCCTTCTCTTAGTAACTAAATCTTGAGCTAAGGTATTATATGCTGTTCTCCTCCAGTGGGAGATGATTTTATTCCTTGTCTGAGTTATAATCTATATATAGTGTTACCTTGGTTATTTCTTGCCAGAATCTTGTGTTTGGGAACAAGAAGTCAACAAGTTTAAAAAATATTAGTTCGATTCCCTAAATTGTCTTAAAAATGGTGATTGTCCTGAGAAAACAATTTATAGTGAAATTTATCAATTTATGTAAGTATTTAGAATGAAGCAATTGTAAATATGGGGAAATTTACATGCCTTTAGTGTAATGGAAATAATGTGAATTTAGATTTGGAAGGGCCTGAGTTCAAATTCTGGCTCTGCTTCTTACTACTTGTATAATCTTTTACAAGTCACATTACTTGTCTTGCCTCAGGATCATTATCTGTAAAATAAGTGTGTTGGTTTAGATGACCTCTACAATTGCTTTCACCTACACATTTCTTATACTAAATATGTATATGTGTGTCAGCATGATGTAATAGAAACACCACTTGGTCTAGAAGAGAGCCACAGTTCAAATCATGCTTCTGATACTTGAACTTTGAACAAGTCACTTATCCTACCTGGGCCCCAGTTTCTTCATCTATAAAATGAATTGGACTTCATGGCTGAGGTCCCTTTCAGCTCTAGATCTGTTACATTATAACCTTATATACATAGTCCAATTCTCTCATTTCACAGGGACAGAGAATTGAAGTGACTCAATTACCATTCCCTAAATGTTTCACATATAAATTCTTGACATTGTTTTGATTTCTTCATTCTTTCTCATATCATAGCCAATTTCTGTTGATTATAACTCTGAAATATCAATTGCATTCTGGAAAGGCTGATAGATATCATCTAGTCCCACTCTCTCATTTTTCAGAGGAAAAAGTCATCCCCTAAAGATGAGGTGAATTACCCAAGGTCACAAAGCCAATGAATGGATCTCCTACAGTGAACTTATGGGAAAATGAGAACCATGGATGGCTTATGATCTACTTCTTTGGAGGGAACATCTCCATTGATGAGGTCACAGATCTGAGTATTACATTGGAGATACAAACATAAAAGATAAAAATGCCTGGCTTCAACTAATTTATATTCTAGTGAGGATAAAGTTCTACTGCATTGGCCCCAAGGAGAGTTGAACTCATGACCTTGGGTTTATTGAATCAATATAACAGCCCCTGAACATGAACATAGTATTTTAGAAAGATGAATCTAAGAGTAGTATGACTTGGAAGAACTCTGGAAGATGAGTCTTTTTGACTTCAAGGAACAGAGGAAAGAAGGAAGAAAATGTGAAAAGCTACAGTGACAGCAGTGGGAAGGAAAAGGTAAGAGAAAACATGAGTCATTTCAAAGGAAAAAGATACACTTTAAATGACAGTTAAGGAGAGGTAATGAAAAGAGGATGCTTAAGTGGCACAGTAAATAGTGTTGGACCTGGACTCAGGAAGACTCAACTTGGTGAGTTCAAATCTGGTTTCAGACATTTACTAGCTATGTGACCCTGGGCAAATCACTTAACCCTGTTTGATTCAGTTTCCTCATCTGTAAAATGACAAGGAAAAGGAAAGGACTAAGTACTTCAATATTTTTGCCAAGAAAACTCCAAATGGGGCCATGAAGAATTGAACATGCCTTAAATGACTAAACAACAAGAATAACAATGAGAAGAAGTCAGAGTTCTAGAATGTATGCTTGGATATGATGGCGCTATTGACAAAGACAGGGAAGTTGGAAAATGAAATCGGGGAAGGAAAATGATGACTTGGTTTTGGATAAGATGGATTTCAGCTATGGTGGAACTTAAAAGTGTCCTGTAGATAGGTGGGAATACTTAGCCTTCAAAGCACAGATGATGTTTCAGGGCTGGAGATTTTAACTGGAAGTTAATGAAAACACAAAAATGAATAAGCTTTTTAAGGAATGAAGGTAGAAAAAGAAAGGAATATAGGTGAAGATGGAACTATAGAAAATGGCTACGATTAAGAGTTGAAAGAAAAAAATCTTTATTTTGAAGGATTAAGAGTCACAAATGTCAATGGAGATTACTTAGTCTAACTCCCTCATTTTATAAATATGTAAATTGAGGCCCAGCGTGATTTTCCTCAGATCACATAGATGCTAAACAACAGAGAGAGAACCTGAACCCAATTCCTTGAGTCAAAATCCATCAATCTTTCCAGTTCTAGTAGGGGAAAAAGTAGTTGAAAAAGTTGGAGGAGAAACTAAGTAGTATGAGGTAATGAATGGAAACCAGAAGATGAACAGCTTCTAAGAGGGCATCAATGGACCAGTAAGATTCTCTATTTGCATGTCCTCTACTCTAGTCCAGGCCTCCTCTCCTAGATGGTCATGACAAACTATTAATCCCTAGTTCTGTCCTGTCCTCTTTCCAATCCATTCTCCACCCAGCTGACAAACTGGTATCCCTAAAATACATCTGAGCATTTCACAACTCAATTCAAAAATCCTCAGTGGTTCCCAACGGAACCTACCAAAATTTCAAATCCTTAATCTGGCATTTAAAGCCTTGTACAGTTTGATTTCCACGTACTCGTCTAGCTTTTCTAGCCAGCTTTAGTTCTCTGACCCCATCATCTCCCTGTCACACCATATTATATGTCCCACCTTTGTTTCTTTTCATGTCCTGTTCTGGGAATGATAATAGAATAGATTTTACCACTGTTTCTGGAAAAGGCATATCATTTGGTTTCCCAGTTACCACCCTCATTGTCCCTAGGACATCACTCTTCCCAGGCCACCATTCCACTTTAGGTGTTGTCACACCCGTTACAATGTAGCTTCTTTGAAAGCCAAGGAATATCTCCTTTTGTATTTGAATCCTCAGTATTTAGTATAGCCCTTAGAAGAGGGTAAACATTTAATGTGTTTTTTCATTGATAAATTCATGTTTTATCTTGCATCCCTTCACTTATTCTCCATTCCAATAAAACTGGCCGAGTAGTTATTCCATAGACAGGATATGTTGTCACCTATGTATTTGCCTCCTCCTCCATGTCTGGAATGCCCTCCCTCCTCATCTCTACCTCTTAGAATCTCTACTATACTTCTGAGAAAATTCAGGTGTTGCCTCCTACACAAGACCTTTTTTCCCCTCTTGAAATGTCTTTGTATTACTTTGTAAATACTTTGTGCTAGGTGGAGTAGTGACTAGAGATCTGGACTTGGTGTCAGAAAGACCCCAGTTCATTTATATTTCAGGCTCTAACTAGTTAGGTGATTTTTGGGCAAGTCACTTGCCTTTAATTAGCTTCCATTTTTCTTTTCTATAAATTGGTAACTCCACAGGGCTATCCTTCATGACGATCAGACAAGATTGTATTCATAAAGTACCTTGCAAATCTTCAAGTACTATATATTTATCTTTGTTCATGATTCAGGGAAGCCAAGTGGCACATTAAATAGAGGGTCAGGCCTGAAGTCAAGCTGACTCACCTTCCTGAGTTCAAATTTGGCCTTATATACTTAATTAACTTGTGATACTGGGCAAGTCACTTAACTCAAGTGCTTACCTCAGTTCCTCCTCTGTAAAAGTAACTAGAGAAGGAAATAGCAAACTACGCCAGTATCTTTGCCAAGTGAACCCCAATGGGGTCATGAAGAGAAGGACTCGAGTGAAAAAACTAAACAACAACTCGGTGATTTATCCTCCCCTTCCCCTGAACCCCTTCCTTGAAGGTAAGCTCGTTGAGTTAGCCATTTCTTTGCCTCTTAAGTGACTGGTACAGTGCCTTGCACATAGGGATAGGGACTAGACATGTGATTTCACTGGTTTGGGAACTCACAAGTGAGGAATATTCTTTTACCCATACATCTGCCTTTCTTAAACAGAATAAATAAAATGCGTTTGAATCCAGGAGAACCAGCATAGTGTTATGTCATAAGAACAAAATAAAAGAGAAATAAATTAAAACTAGGTGTGTTCGACAATGCAGAGAAGTCAAGTAGGAAAAGTGCTTAGAAAAGGCCAGAAGGATTTGTAATTTGATGGTCATTAGTGACTTTCTGTAAAGAAGTAATAGTTAAGTTGTGAAGCCAGAGTTCAGAAGAGAATAAAAGGAGAGAGGTGAAGGCTGTAAATAGGAACCATATGTTCCAGAAGTAGTGAATGGAAGGATGGATTGATTAAAAAATTCCCTGTCTGGCTTCTCACAAAAGCTTTTCCAAAACTCCTCTTTATAAACCTTCCATAATTCCCCTCCACTTTTTGTCTTAGCTGAAAACCTGTCTCTCACTTTATAAGGTAAATTGAGGCCTCTTCAATGTCTCAAAACTCCATCAGATTATTTATATTCCCTCTTCCTCTCCTCCATTCTTTGAGGGGGCTCTTCTTTTGTTCCAATATATGTTCTTGATCCCCATTTCCTCCTTTCTTCTACAACAGATTAGAACCTCAATTATTACCTTTCTTCCTAATCTTCAATCGTTTTCTACCTACTAAGCTCTCTCCATCTGCTTTCAAATATGCCTCCTCCCTACCCTTAACAAAAGAAAAAACTCCTTTACTAGACCCTACCATTCCTTCAAGTTCTTGTCCTATATCTTTCCTTGATTTCTCAGTTTAAAAAACAAAACAATATTTACTACTTCTACTATCTCTTTTCTCACTCACTCCTCAACCCTTGGCTATAGGACTTCTGACCTCACACCTCCACACTGACAATGGCGTTGACACATGTATTGCTAGAGCTAGCTCAGTGTTTGGGAGGCTCCAAAGAAAAGCTTTGGAGGGAAGAGATATTAGACTGACTACCAAACTGAAGGTCTACAGAGCCGTTGTGCTTACCTCATTGTTATATACTTGTGAAACATGGATAGTTTACCAATGCCATGCCAGGAAACTGAATCACTTCCATTTGAATTGTCTTAGGAAGATTCTGAGGATCACCTAGCAGGATAAGGTACCAGACACTGAAGTCCTTGCTCAAACTGAACTTCCAAGTATTCAAACTAATGCTTCAGAGAGCTCAGCTCTGATGGGCTGGCCATATTGTTCAAATGCAAAATGTAAACTTGCCAAAAAGACTATTTTATGGAGAGCTCACATGGGGCAGGTGATCACATGGTGGTCAGAAGAAGGGATACAAGGACACTCTCAAGAACTTTGGAGTTGACCGTGCAACATGGGAGACACTGGCACAGCACCACTCAGCATGGCGTGCCCACATCAGAAAGGGTGCTGTGCTTTTTGAGCAAAGTAGAATTGAGACAGCACAAAGTAAACACAGGATGCACAAATTTGGGATATCCACCCCAAATATTCATGCGGACTATCTGTGCCCAACCTGTGGTAGAGATTCCAAGCTCATATTGGTCTGATCAGCCACAGTTGGACATGCTGAAATTTCACTTTATCATGGTGATGTCATTTTGGTCCTCTGAAGAGGAAGGACAACAACCAACTTTCAAAGTTACTAGTGATCACTTAATTGGCAAATATGGTGTTCTTTTATAATCACATTAATCATTCTTCAACTTACCTGCTGCATCCTGTCTTTTTGTTCAACTCTCTCTTCTGTGTTTTTATTTTTATTTTTTTGGTTCTACTCCCAGTTGTTTAACAGCTCCTTCTGAATCTCTTTTGCCTGATGCATTGTACCAATTGTACCCCAAATTGTGATTGTCCTCCCAAGTCTCTGTCCTAGGTCTGATAATCTTTCTGCTTTAGTTTGGAAGGCTCTGAGGGTTAAGACATCATCTCAATATTCATCTTTAAATGCTCGTTATGACACCTGTTTTCAAAATCACAACTCCATCAAGATCCTTTTTTTACTTAAAAGGTTCTGTCCCACATGGAGGGAGCAGGGTGAGGTGTTTATTTGATTCCAGAAAAGGCAACAAAAGCAAAACCCATGGCCAAATTGATTTGCTCTCAGTAATGTACAATAGTGCCCTGTCCACTGAAGGTATGTAGACTAGGAAGGGAAGGGAAAAAGGAAGGACAGTGGGGAGAAAGGCATGAAGCATTTATTAATGGCTTACTGTGTGCCAGATGCTTTAAAATAATTATCTCATTAACCATGGGAAGGAAGTGCTATTATAATTCTGATTTTACAGTTGAGAAAACTAAATCAGATAGCGATTGAGGTACCAGCCCAGGGTCATAGAGGGAGTAACCGCCTGAGACTGGATTTGAATTCAAGTCTTTCTGACTCCAGGTCAACTCTATCTACTGCACTACCTACCTGCTGGGGGCAATTTTGGAAGAGAGGACTGGGAAGAGAAAGGAGCAGTTTCAAAACATTGTTCAGAAATTGTGTTAATAGGTGTGCTATATAAAATGTAAGAATCATTTTTTCTCTGAGAAAATTTACCAGTTATTAGGTAAGTTTTTATTTAATTGATACAGAATGAAAGTTCCAAAGGCATGTTTTCCAAAGTTGCAAAGAATTCCTCCTTTAATTCATCTTCAATTGCTCTTTAATTGATCGTAAAACTCATCATCCTGGACTTTTTCCCCATGGGCTAGGCTTGCTTAACCTAAAAAAAATGATCCCACGTAGACTTCTGTATTTAGGACTGCTGCTAGTACATGGAATACTATATATTATATGAGCATAAGGATATTTGTTGGGCCTAATCATTTCTGATATTTTTTTCCAGTTGAAGTTTGACCCTCCATTTTGTAGAAACCATAATAAGGAATGCACATCTCTCATTTACATCTCCCTCAGCTGTTATGGATGAACTAAAGCCACTTCCAAGAGTATCTCCAAGGCGAAATATTGCAGAGTGGAAATCTGAGTGACTCTGGACAATGGATTTTGCCCCTTGCCCTAATCCCAAGAATCAGAAGTACTTCATGCTTTTGGCTCACAGCTTTGCCTGAATGAAAGTAGAGGCACTCAGAAGGGATGGGTTCATTGTTCATTGTTATTATTATTTCTTCAGTCTCCAAGGCAAAATACATTGTGTGACCAGCAATGTGGGTAGTGCCAGAAACCACCTGGAAACGACCCACGGTTGTCAGAGTGCCAGGATGAGATGGGAATCTGTGAGAATGCAGCCTTGCTACCCTCAGCTAGAAGATGGGGAAATTCAAGTACTAAAAGAAAGGCATTTAAAGGAAGCATTCACCTTGCTGTAAGCAAGGCAATTCTGTTCTTCCAGCTTCCTGGGCCACATGATGCTATTTTAGCTGACCTATTTAGAAACATTTAAGAGTAATGTAACAAGCAGTCAGGGGAGGCTTAGCAATTTTCTTAAGCTAGCTCATGCGTCATTCTGCTTTTGTCTGTCCAGCTGCCAGAATAATTATGATCTGTTCAAGTGAATCTCACTTGGCACTCTCTGAAGCTGGCCTAGGATTTTGGATAGTCACAGGCATGTACTCTCTGAACAAGTGCATCAGTCAGTGTACTACTGGATACACAATTATACATAGCTATCCTGCAAGCACTTAGGCGGCCGACCTTTTGGTGGGGCTGAGGAGGGAAGACATGGTGCAAAGAGCTTATTCTAGCCTAAAATGGGGTTTCCTACTGTGTTAGAACATGTACATCTACTCACCAGGAGAACATACTGGTGAGTTGTAACAAGCTGAGTTTTCCCAGAGGTTGCAACTTGAAGACCTCTCTTGCCCATGTGCCCCACACTTTTCTTTTTTTCCTTCTTCCTGTCAATACATGTCCCTTCTCCCCTCCAATAAGAACCTCCCTGGGGATTTGGCATAAGCTATCTGAACTCCACAGTGATATTTATAAATATATTTGGCTGTGCCCTTTGCTCTAACTTAGATAATATTTCCCATTGCTGTTTCAGCCTCTTCCTTCTTCTTTCTTCCCCACTGTGCTCTCTTCGTGATAGTGATTTCTTCATCGTAATAATTCATATGTGCCTACCTGTCTCTCTTTTCTAGAATTCATATTCCTTGGTGCAGAGAGTTATTCCAGGAAGGAAACAGAGACAGAGACACTGAGACAATGAGAGATGAGAGAGCGAGAGATTTGCAAGAAGTTCTCGTTTAGTTTATGGCAGATGGTAATTAAAATTGGAGTTTCCATCTTATGTAGATGTAGAACTGTGGCCTCCTTCAAACAATGGATTTTGTGTGTTTGCACTGGCAAAGGAAACATCCTTTACCAATATAGGTATACTATAGTCAGAAGATCTCCTAGGTATACTATAGTCAGAAGATCTCCTGCTCAGGCATCATAGAAAGAATGTGTCAGAGGTAGGAACCAGAGTCACATTGTACTGACTTGAAGGCTGTCTCTCTAACCATTGGGCAATTCTGCCTCTCTCTCTATACAGTTTCAAAAGTACTCCAGATCTCTTTTCACCAGTACTCTTCATTCAAATACACCTTTTATTATTAGGTATGAGAACCTCTACTTACTGCCACAATGTCTCAGTTCCCTTGCACTGTTCTCTCTCTCAAATCTTGGAAATATTTATTCTGTACAAACATAAGCATTTAAAATTTGTAGAGGGGAAAAGAAGGGAGAAGAGAAACAGAATGTACTGTGGAATGAAATTTTGAAAGAAAGAACTTTTTTGAAGGATGTATTTTGAGAATATCTAGAGTTTCCCTGAACAATAGTATATCTTTTGAGAGACAGAATGATTTTTAATTTGTGAGAAAGAAGAGGATAGAGACTAGTTGCTTATTGCATGACTTGATTCCAACTACTTTCTGGTAAAAAAGAGAACATTATTACCAATGTTAAGTGATTATGTCGCTTTTAGTACCACTTGTTCCTACTTCTCAGATCTCTGAAATACTGGCTTGAGGACATGGACCACAGCCAAATGTATTCAACTTTGGAAAGCTGAGAGATTGCAACACTGACAATATACTGTACTGGGGTGTGTATGTATTAAAAAACATGTGTTTAATAAACAACAAAAAGATTGCAAGAAAAGTAAGCAACTGTGATGATTTTCCCACGACAGCACCACAGTTTAAAAATTTATGATTTGTTTTAGTCACTGTGTTAACTTGAAGATGAAGAAAGTAAACTGTGGTTGTACAAAATTATTAATTATGGGGTTCCAAAAATTTTAAAAGTCAATATAAAAACCAGACTTTTTATATTGAAATCCTGTGGTTCTCGAGTGCCTCCAAATTGCCTTTGACTTTTCCTAAATCTACCTACATCCAATCAGTTACTGTATACTGTCATTTCTACCTCCACAATATTGCTCCCATCCACTAAAACACATGATACAAGATTTGGAATCAGAAGTCCTGGGTTTAAATTTGATTTCTGCTACTATTTATTTGAACGTAGTCAAGTTATTCAATTTCTTTAGAGCTCACTTTCCTTGCCTGCAAAATATTGAAGTTAGACTAGATTGTTTCTTAGTTCCTTCTAGTTTTAGGTTCGATATAGCCCTTGCTACTTATACTAATATAACCCTACTTCATCACTTCTTACCTGGACTACATTCAGAACCTCTATATTAGTCTTTCTCTCTCTGGGACCCTCACCCTCTTCATTCAATTGCTGCCAAAATAATTTTTCATGACATTTCGTCATGTCATTGTTGGCAAATATAAATGCTGTCAATGACATTTAAAACATTTGGAGAAGAAAGACCTTAAAAGGAACAGATGTTATTCCCATTTTAAGCAAAGAAAAGAGAAGGTAATATGCAACCTATAAAGCAGTAAATTTATGATTGCCAGGTCAAATTCTAGAACACATTATTGAAGAGTTATGGCAAACATAAAGAGCCAACGTGGCTTTTCACATCTTAAAAAAGATCTTTAAGAAAAACATGAAAAGTATTTATCTAAAACCAAAAGTTGGCTTATTGCAATATGAAAATACTAGAAGTTTTCCTGATAAATACAGGAGTAAAGTAAGGATATCTCCTTCCTTCCATTATTTGACATATTTCTGGAAAGGCTAGAAATATAATGACAAGAGAAAGAAATCAAAGGCATAAAGACAGACAAAGGGGTGACAAAATTATCTCTGTTGCTGAAGATATATTTTACTTTGAATATCCTAGAGACAGTAAAATGAGATAATTTTGATTGATACAGTAACGCATATTACCAGATTCAAAACAACCCACAAAATCAATATCATTTGTAACCATTTAAATTCAGGAGAGGCTATCAGAAAGGAGAGTCCCATTCAAAATAATTTTGAAAAGCATAAAACTCCTGAGAACCAATCAACCAAGGTACACGTGAGAACTATTTAATTACAAAAATGAAAGACTTAAGCAACTTGGCATATATTCACTGTTAATTGCTACACTATGCCAAAATTAAAGCAATTACTATGCTAATTAAAACAGTTTACAGATTTAGTGCTATACCAATCAAGCTACCAAGAGAATGACTTTTGGAATGATACAAAATAAACATTAATTTGATTAAATAAATTACCTAGAATATCAAGGGAAATAATAAAAAAAGATACTAGGAATGAAGGAGGAATAGTAATTTCAGACCTCAAATTATTTAAGCAGCAATCCTTAAAACTATTATGTAGTAGTTTTTAAAATTACAAAAGAAGATCAGTGGAATAGAGAAGATAGAGATGGGTCAGGGAAAGGATGAAATTAATGACCCAATGTACCATAAAGGAAAGAACATAAGTTACTTTTTGAAGAACTCCCTATTTAAAGACTACTGTTGAGATATGCAGAAAATATTTCAATAAAAATTTGGTTTAGACCAGCATTTTATACTATATGACCTAAGTTCAAAATAGATATATGACTAAAGGTCATACCATTTAAAAATAGAAGAGGGCTAGATCAGATCCCCTTCACAGCTATAGCTAAGAGAAGAAATTGTAACCAAAGAAGGGATAGGGGTGAGAAAGGATTTTCACTACATGAAATAGTAAAGCTCTTGCATCTTCCAAAATGACTCACCTAGAAAAAGGAAGCAAACTATTTTCATCTAATATCTCTCTAGATGATGCCTTTACTGATCTCCTCAAACTCCCTGTGATTACTTTGTATTTATTTTGTTTTTATCTGTATATCCTTATACATGTCACCTCCCCTTCTTTCATTCTTCTTGATAGCAGTGATTTTTTTTCTTTTATCTATATTCTTAATACTTAGGAGAGAGACAGACACATAGAGTGAGGTGATAAATGAATCTTTATTGTTTGATTGACTTATTATAGTAACATAAATATATTAGACTAAAAGTCATTCCTAATGGAGAAGTGATTAAAGATTATAAAAAATAGTGTTCAAGAAGAGATATACAATTTATTAATAATCATATGAAAGATTATTCAAGATCATTAATAATAATAGTAATACAACCTAACACGTATGTGTGTTTCACCTGACATGAAACAAATTTACTAAAAGATAGAAATAATTAATATTGGAAAAGTTGTAAAATGAGAGACACATACCCACTGGTGAAGATAGGAATTGGTTCAACCATTCTGGAAGTGAAATTGGAATTAAGAAAGAAAAGAAGGAGGGAAGGAAGGAAAGAAGGAAGGTAAAAAGAAAGAGACTAAAAATTCTAGGTGCTTTGACTCAAAAGACCACAATGGTAGATGTATTAATTAAGGAGATCAGTGATTAAAAAGAATAGTCCCGTATTTAACAATGAATAAATCAAGGATTCAGTAAGTATCTATTAATTAAGCCCACCACTATACTAAGTGCTGTAATACAAAAGAATTATTATTATTGTTTGTCTTTAGTTCTTGAAGAGGACTGGTGAGATCAGGAAGGTCATGTCATAACTCGCAAATGAATTGGATTTAAGTGAGGCAGGGCTGTACAAAGTCACCAGCCTCACTGTCTTCTCCAGAGTCATCTAGGTCCAATGGCAAGGTATAGATGAGGAAAACTGGAGATAGCCCAGGACACAATGGAAGACCTTGGCCTTTTCAAGCTGAGGTGTCCCCAACATTTCAGTTTGTCTGAGTCAACACCCATTCAGTCATTATGGCTAGGTAAGAAATCAAACAAAAGAAGAAGTGGCCTCTTGTACCTGGTAAAAAAGAAAAAAAAATCTATCTGGGAGGGGAAGACCTTCAGGGTTTCTGGCCAAAACATTGCTATTTCTCACTCTTAGCCATCAAAACCCCCCAAATGACCAAGTGAGTCTTGGACTAGAGGAGATGTGGAAATAGTACTTCCTTTCAAGGATCTTGTATATTAGTGGGAGAAAACATGTAAATCATGTACATTTAAGACATATTCACAGAGGACATAGAAGTTAACCTTGGGTCTCTTGCATAAGAAACCTTTTTACTGAATCCTTAGTCAAACTAAGGGATTCTAAACAGTAGAAATAAGAGGACAAAAAATTCTGGATGACAGCCAGTAAAAGCAAAGGCCTTGGGATGAGAGATTGAGTATTATTTTAAGGGGCAATAAGAAGGCCACTGTCACTAGATTGTAGAGTATGTGGAGGAAGTAAGGTATAAGAAGACTGGAAAGGTAGAGATGGGTTAGGTTATGAAGAGCTTTAAATGCCAAAAAGAGGCATTTAAATTTAATATTTGATCATGGAAGTAATAAGGAGCCTTTGAAGTGAACTACATAGGAGGGTGATATAGTCAAGTATCAAATCTGAGTGACTGGGAGGTTATATCCTCAGTAATAGGAAAGTTTGTAAAGGGAAAAGATTTGTTGGGAAAAGTAATGTGTTCTATTTTGGACATGTGTTCTATTTTCTATGCTGAATTTGAGATACCTACAAGGACATTCAATTCATAATGCCCAATTCTCAGTGGGTAATTGAGGACTGAATCTCAGAAAGGAGATTAACAGTGCTGCTTTTTGTTGAAGCAAAGAACTGGAAATAAATTATTTGCACATCATTTAAGGAATGGCTAAACAAGGTGTGGTATGTTAATATAATGGATTATTACTATGCTGTGTAAGAAATGATGACTGTGGTGAATGAATACAGAGAAGCATGGAAAGATTTTGAGGAATAGACACAATTTGAATTAGAACTAGTAAACCTATATATATATATATATATATATATATATATATATATATGTATATATATATATAAAATGACTGTAGTAAGATAATTTTAAAGAATAGCCACAGAATGATTAAAAATGAATGAATCTTGTGAAATTTTAGTAACCAAGCTTGACCTCAAAGGAGAGATAGGAAAATGACCTACCCTCTCTACTGTTATGAGGTAAAAGATTGTGGATTTAAAATACTGCATACCACTTTGGAGCTAATTAATAGGTTAACTAATTTTAACTACACTTTTTTTACTTCTTTTTTATTCTTTCTTATAAAACCCTGCTCTCTTGGAAGGTGGACAGGATGGGGAGCTGCATACTAGAAAATAGAACTGGTATGAAAAAAATGTCAATAATTTTACAATGAGAACAGAAGAGATCATGCCCTATTAAACTTATTTCCTTTGTTGACAGGTCTATCAAATTAGTAGCACAGGGGAATGCTGTGGATAGAATTTACCTAGAATTTATAAAAGCATGTGATAAAATTTCCAATGTTATTCTTGTGGAAAAGATGGAATAATGTGAACTTCAGTGCATTAATTAAACATGGAGTCAGAACTAATTAAAAGGTTGGACTTAGTGTAAAGTCATTAAAAGTTTGATGTATGCTCAACAGGCAGTCTCCAGGAGAGTGCCCTCAGGATCCATCTTTGATCCTGTAAGGCATGATGTATTTCATCAATAAGATATGCAAAGATATACATGATATCTCTATTAAATCTGTAAGTGAGACAAAGATGAAATAACATGCAATGGACAAGAGAGAACTCATAAAATTGTTTTCAGGTTTGAACATTGGACTGAATTTAATTAAATGAAGTGTTTTAAGAATAAACACAAATTTTATACTGTTTCAAGAAAAATCTCATGAGTTCAAAATGGAAGATTAAAAAGTTATAAAAATAGTTTTCTGAAAAAGAGAAACAACTTTGAGTAGTTGAGAGGGGAGGTTTTGGGGAAAGATAATGCATTCTGCTCTCATCATGAAGGGTTTGAAGGGTATCTAAAACATATAATTTGAAATTACCAAGAGGCAGTCATTGATATAGGTCTGTAGCGCAGGAGAGAGACTTTGGTTAATTATATAGTACTTTGAGCAATTTTCAAATAAATGACAATTAAATCTTTGAGAGATAAAAGAGGTAAAACAAACAAATAAAAAACCTAGGACGAAGCCTTAGGGAGAACTCACAGCTAGGAAACTTGGCATAGATGATACACAAAATAAAAAGAGTGACAAATGTTCAGTTAGGTAGAATGAGAACCAAGACAGAGCAGCATAACCAAAAACTCAGAGGCAAGAAAGCTCCTAATAAATATAAACTAGAAAGAATGTACCTTTTTCATTATTAAATGATGTAGTTCTAAAATGCTATTGATAATGATTAGTGAAGAAGTAAAGCTTTGGCAAAGAGGAGACAAAAGTATCCTTTTTTTGAGTCTGTAAGAGGATCTATTTAGAGATCCCCAGAGAACTAGCAAGGAAACAAATGGAGAAAATTAATACCTTTGGCATGTAGCAGATAAAAAATAAAAGAAAACACAAATTTGAAAAGGAAATAATGAAAAAGGAATTATCATATAAAATGACTCAAAATGCATCATATATTTAGAACTCAATCTTCCAAAGTATATTGAAGACATATAAATAAAATTGAAAATATCTTAAATAAATAAGATATTATAACAATAATTAGAGAGATATTCATGGCCTATGGTTGGGCCTTACAATATGTAATATAAAATATAAATGATGATGATTTGATTTCATTTATAGATTAGAGCTATACTAATGAAATTATTTATCATCCTATAAAAAAGTTCATTTGGAAAAACAAAGATCTATACTGTGAAAAACAATAATGAAAAGGAAACAAAAATGAAGAAATGAAGGGAGCAAAGCACCATTATATGTCAAATTATATCATAAGGTGATACTCTTCCAAGGCATTTAAATATTTGATAAAAATAGAAAATTACATTAGTAGAACAGACTAGGTAAGTGAGAATAAAAGACAATAGAACATAGTAGCACCCTATTTGTTAAACCCAAGAGCATAAATTACTTGGGGAAGAACACATAATTTAACAAGAACCTTGAAAGCAGTTTGACTATGTATTCAATGAAGTGTAGATTTGTAGATGGGGCACTGGCCTTCAAGTTAAGTAGGAGATGAATTCTAATCCTGCTTGAGATATTTCCTCACCGTATGACTCCCTTAATCTCTCTGAGTTTCAGTTTTTTCATCTGCAAAATCAGGGTGTTGGATCTCTAAGATCCCTTCCACTACTAGTGAAATCAAGAGAAATTTGTGAGTTTCCTACTATCTGCCAGGCACTGTGGTGAAGATATAAAGAAGGAAAAAACCAACAACATTCTTTGATTTTAATGGGCTCATTTTAATGGGAGAAACAGCGTATAAACAACTATGAATATATGTATACATACACATCTATGTAGGTATATATGTACATTGTGTGTATATGCATATATAAATACACTAGAATAAATTAGAGAGAATCACAAAGGAAAGGCATTGTCGTTAAGGAAGATTGAGAAAAAACTTCTGGCAGAAGTGGGATTTTAAGAAACTAGGAAGTGAAATTGAGAAGGGAAGAACTGCAGAGAGGTGTCAAGAGACAGAGTGCCCTTTGCAAGAAATAACAAGGAGGTCAGTATTCCTGGATCATAGCATACTTGGAGAGTGAGGACTTGGAAAGGTAGGAAGGTATCAGGTAGTGAAGGGCTTCAAAAGACAGAGGACTTTATATTTGATCTTGGAGATAATAGAGAACCATTGGTTTAATAGGAGAAGACCTAGTCAGATTGACACTTAAGAAAATCCTTTAGGCAGCTGAGTGGTAGAAGGATTGGACTGGTATTTGTCCTATCAATGATGAGTATAGAAAATGAGCTAAAAACTTGTTTGGAGGTTTTTAATTTTTTTGTTGGAAGGGGAGAACTGCTGTTCATATCCCAATCAATATAGTTGTTTGATTTCCTCCATTTTCATTCAGTTGTTCACAAAAAGAAGAAGAGAAAGTGGACAGGGAAAGAGGATAGGGTATGGAGAGAGGAATAGTCCTGGGCTGAGGATTTGCAAGTTATCAGTGGAAAGGGCCAACAGGGTGGCTGGGGTGTTGGTGGGTTGCTTAAGGAGATGATGAGTAGGGGGGTGGAGTCAAGATGGCGGAGTAGAAAGACTCACGTGTGCTAGCTCCGAACCACAGCCCATGGATTTCCTGTAGGAAGAACTCTCCACAGGTTCTGGATCACTGCAGGGCATGCAGAAACACAGTGGAAGGGATTTCCGTCCCAGAGAGCCCTGGAGAGCCGTCCCCAGGGTCCATCGCTCCCTGGAAAGCAGAGCCCACCCCTGAGCTGCCCTGGCCGTGGCCCCAGAGAAGCAGATCTGAGCAGGCTTCAGGGACGAAACCTCTGGCGGCTGGGAAGGTCTCTCCGCCCACAGACGCTCCAGGTCAGTGAGAGAGACGTCTGGGCTTGCCAAGAGGGGAGCGGGGTGTCTCCATGGCTCGGGCCCCCTTGGGAGGAAGCAGTGGAGGGAGAGGCAGGAGCAGGAAGCGGCGGAGGCAGGGGCAGCAGCAGAGGCAGAGGCAGCAGCCTAGGATTCCCCAAGCAGCAGGCAGAAGCTCAGGTCTCTGCATAAACCCCCTGAGGAAGCTGAGCCTGGGAGGCGGCCCTGCCCCCACCCGCTCCATTACTGAAGGTCTCTGCATAAAGCCCCTGAGGGAGCTGAGCCTGGGAGGTGGCCCTGCCCCCACCTCAGCACCAGAACTTAAGCTCACATTGAATAGCAGCCACACCTGCTGTGGAAAGCCCATTTGAATCTCAGATCCCAAGCACTAGCTGGGCGGATCTAGGCAGGGGTGGACAGGAATCTCAGAAGTCAAGTAACTGGCTGGGAAACTGCCCAGAAAAGGGAAGAAAAATAAGACTACAGAGAGCTTCTTTGAGCAGGTGCAAATGTTCCCGCCTTTCAATTCTGATGACGAGGAAATATTCTTACCATCAGGAAAAGACGTGGAGGGCGGGGCCTCTGTATCCCAGACATCCCAGGGGGATGTCCGGTGGGCGCAGACCATGGAAGAGCTCAAAAAAGATTTTGAAAAGCAAGTTAGACAGGTGGAGGAAAAACTGGGAAGAGAAATGAGAGAGATGCAAGAAAAGCATGAAAAACAGGTCAATACCTTGCTAAAGGAGACCCAAAAAAATGCTGAAGAAAATAACACCTTGAAAAATAGGCTCACTCAATTGGCAAAAGAGGTTCAAAAAGCCAATGAGGAGAAGAATGCTTTCAAAAGCAGAATTAGCCAAATGGAAAAAGAGGTCCAAAAGCTCACTGAAGATAATAGTTCTCTCAAAATTAGAATGGAACAGATGGAATCTAATGACTTTATGAGAAACCAAGAAATCACCAAACAAAACCAAAAGAATGAAAAAATGGAAGAGAATGTGAAATATCTCATGGGAAGATAACTGACCTGGAAAATAGATCCAGGAGAGACAATTAAAAAATTATGGGACTACCTGAAGGTCATGATCAAAAAAAGAGCCTAGACATCATCTTCCATGAAATTATCAAGGAAAACTGCCCTGACATTCTACAACCAGAGGGCAAAATAAGTATTGAAAGAATCCATCGATCACCGCCTGAAAGAGATACAAAAGGAGAAACTCCTAGGAACATTGTGGCCAAATTCCAGAACTCCCAGGTCAAGGAGAAAATCTTGCAAGCAGCTAGAAAGAAACAATTCCAGTATCGTGGAAATAAAATCAGGATAACTCAAGATCTAGCAGCTTCTACAGTAAGGGATCGAAGGGCGTGGAATAGGATATTCCAGAAGTCAAAGGAACTAGGACTCAAACCAAGAATCACCTACCCAGCAAAACTGAGTATAATTCTTCAGGGGAAAATATGGTCTTTCAATGAAACAGAAGACTTTCAAGCATTCTTGATGAAAAGACCATAGCTGAAAAGAAAATTTGACTTTCAAACACAAGAATGAGAAGAAGCATGAAAAAGTAAACAGCAAAGAGAAGTCATAAGGGACTTACCAAAAGTGAACTATTTACATTCCTACATGAAAAGACAATATTTGTAACTCTTAAAACTTTTCAGTATCTGGGTAGGTGGTGGGATCACACACGCACATACACACACACACGTACACACGTGCACGCATGCACACATACATACATGCACGCACATACAGAGACAGAGAGCACAGAGTGAATTGAATAGGATGGGACCATATCTTAAAAGAAATTAAGGTAAATGGTGAGAGAGAAATGTAGGGGGAGGAAAGAGGGTGAAATGGAATGGGGTAAATTATATGTCATTCAAGAGGCAAGCAGGAGACTTTTTAGTGGAGGGAAAAAGAGGAGAGCTGAGAAAAAAAAAACCAAGAAGTTTACCCTCATCACATTCGACTAAAGGAAGGAATAAAATGCACACTCATTTTGGTATGAAAACCTATCTTACAATACAGGAAAGTGGGGGAGAAGGAGATAAGCAAGGGGGGGATGATGGAAGGGAGGATAATGGGAGGAGGGAGCAATTTGAAGTCAACACTTGGGGAGGGACAGGATCAAAAGACAGAATAGAAACAATGAGGGGCAGGATAGGATAGAGGGTAATTCAGTTAGTCTTGCACAACACGACTATTATGGAAGTCATTTGCAAAACTACACAGATAGGGCCTATATTGAATTGCCTGCCTTCCCAAAGGGAATGGGTGGGGAGGGAGGGATGGGGAGAATTTGGAACTCAAAGTTTTAGGAACAACTGTTTAGTATTGTTGTTGCTACTAGGAAATAAGACATACAGTTAATGAGGAATAGAAAGTCATCTGGCCCTACAGGACAAAAGAGAAGATGGGGAAAAGAGAAGGGAGGGATGATAGAAGAGAGGGCAGATTGGTGATAGAGAAAATTAGATTGCTTGGTGTATTGGGGTAGGGGGAGGGAATAAATGGGGAGAAAATTTGGAACCCAAAATTTTGTGAAAATGAATGTAAAAAGTTAAATAAATAAATTTTTATTTCAAAAAAATAAAAAAAAAAAGGAGATGATGAGTAGTGAGGTTGTATTGCCTGAGGGAGCCAAATTTCAGTAAGAGCTTGTAAATGAGCACTGTTTGAGTCATAGAGGTCCAGGAAGAAGGGAAATTTGTTCATTATGGGAACTGGCATTCCATAAGGTGCAGTAGAAATAGTAAGCAGGTTTATGGAGTTATTTAGGTGGGGGTAGTGTTAAGGAGAATATGGATGAGGGAATGGAAGTTGATGCTCCAGGGTACTTTACTCCTATGTCACTAGTGATTGAGAAACACAGGATTAGGGAGAACAAAGGGTGATGGGATTTTGTTAATCATAGGGATAGTAGTGGGTGGAGAATTATATGACAGAACTAACTGTTCCACCAGCAAGGAATGTTCTCTGCTTAAATTTCTCATAGCAAAGAATCATTGGGTCATAAATTTAGGGCTGGAAGGGACCTTAGATAGCATCTCTTTTTACAACACAACCCAGAAATCTTAAGGAAATTTCCCAAAACTACACAGGCAGTTAAGCGGCCAGGTTGGGATATAAATGCAGATCCTCTGAGCTCTAAGCCTGTACTCTTTACATTTTACTCCATGGTCTCCTTTTAGTAGTTGACTTATTCTATTATCTGCATTTATATCACTATGCTTTATAGCATAATCCTAGGGTATAGGTCAGAATCCCTTTCAGACTGGACTTTGAATTGCTAGCATGAAGCTTGTGAGAGGTCTTGAAACTTGGAGTGGCTAATGTTCCCATATGGAAAAATGTAAGTTGTTAGTAGGAAAGAACAAATTTACACCCTAAGCATAGGTACCCTCAGCAACTTTTCTCTGCCAACTTATTTAAATGGATGAATGGAAAAGACTTAGAGTTCAAAAACTGGGAAACACGAAGCCCAAGGGCTGTTTGATGACCACAGAGCAAATTGCCATTACCTGTTTTATGACCTATCTTATAAAAGATTCAAATTTGGGAAGAATATTCAGCTATCATCGTTAGAGTGATATCTCTCTCTGAGGGGACACAGTACCATACAAGGAAGAGAGAGGGAAGGAAAAGCTAAGGCCAAAGACATTGTCTTTCCATAAGTCTACTGTTTATCCTAGAAAGCTTGGTGCCTGGAGTTGAGAACCTCTTGCACAGGGAGATAGAAGCTCTAGGGCCAAGATTCTAAGGCAGAGATTCCCAAACTTATTTGACCTACTTTAAAAAAAAAATGACTCAGTGTCTCCCTGGAAATCTACTTTATTTAACCCTTTTTTAAAAATTTGGGTGATTTCAAAAAATATAAAATATATTTTTTAAAATTATGCATCTTAATTTTAATAATTTATTGTAAATTTGTTATTTTTTCTACATTGAAATTTTGATGATGCAATATTGTCATGTAACCATATATTATCATATTTTAAACAAATCATTACACATATATTTCTGCTATTGTAAAATAATATAATCACTATGATTTTAACTCTGTCACACATCAGATGAAACATGTATGTTTTTTCAGATTTCTCTTCTCTTCTTTCCTTATGCCTCCACTGCCCCTTTATTTTTATTCAACACCCCTTTCCCCTCTCCCCAAACTGCACCTCAGGCTACTACTGCCCTTCCCATAGTTCCAGGGCCCCCCAGGAGACAGTGTTGCCCACTTTGGAAATCTATGTTTAAGTAAAAAGAATTTCTATTGGCCCTAGAATAAAAGTTTTGGTTGTTTATGAGGAGAGCAGTACCCTACCCAAGCAGTTCCACTGAGCCAGAAATTGGAGATTATAGAAGTTATGGCCTCACAGTCTAGCATCAGCTAACTGAGCATTATATAGCCCTGTAGTGTTAAGTGGGACAGTAAAAGCCAGAGGATCAGTGTCTAGCAGAGTTCATACAAAACTATGTTCCATGGGAGCATTGTGAAAGTATCTACAATCCTTCAGCACTAGAGGACTGAATTCCCCTTCCAGGTGTGTACTCTGGGCACTTGTATTCCTTCTGTGTATTCTACTTATGATCTCTATGTATGTCTCATCTTCTTATTAACAGTATATATACTTTGTGGAAGAGTGTATACCAGGTAGAAGAGCAATATGTATTGATACTACTCTTATATTCCACTTCATATAAGATATTTGACTTGAACTAATCATGGCCCCTGAATGACTAAATGTAAAGGTAATATACTGGTTTTAAGTATGTGCCCACAGAGTACTTTGAATCTGAAGTAAAAATCTTTGTAGGATCCAACCTTTGAGGGTGAACTGGAGGGACAGATTGCCAGAGGAATTTCATAACATTTATTTCTTTAATGGAACTAGAATGTTCTCTGTCATTTCTCTCTTAGTATTTTGTAAATTCCTTGAGAATTTTGAGAATTCTGCTCCTTGAGAGCAGACATGCATTTTATCTGTCATGTTTTGGATATAGTAGACATTTGATAAACATTTGTTGAATTAACATAACTTATGAGTGATCATAGACTATACAAGATAATACAGGATTAATTACTAAATTCAATTTAATTATTAAGGTAAGTGTAGATAAGTACTGAGGGAATTCAGAGAAAAATAAGACTGCATATCATTTGGCATTGTCAGGGAAAATGTCATGGACAAGACAAGACTTGAGTTGGTCTTTTCGAAGGATATATTAGATGTTTGTTAAGCAATGGGGAAGTGAGGAGGATGTTTCAGGTAGACAACACAGCATGAACAAAGACAAACAGGACAGAATGAGCCTGAAATATCCACTTACACAGAGCAAATTGACCTAACTTAAGTGGGAGGCCTGTGCTGGCATGAGAATGGTAGAGTTGGATAGGTAAGGTGGTATGAGACTGTGGAGGGTCTGGAAAACTAAGCAGAGGAATTTCAACTTGTAATAGAGGTAATAGGGAGCCATTATAGGCATCCATGAATAGAGGCAAAACAATGAAAGCAGTGTATGAGGAAAATAAGTTTGGCAGTGGCAGGTAGATTTCCATTCACTTTCTTTAGTGAATCCATGATCTCATCAACATGAAAGTTTCCTTTAACAAGCCAGATCAAAATCCAAACTTTCTCAGTTTGAGCAATCCTTGGCCATGTCCTCTCAGGGACCCTCCATAAAGAAGACACTCACTATTCTGGAAGCCTTTTTTCAGGTCTTTTAATATGCAGTGGTTACCAATGCAGCCTTCACCACTCATTCCCTATCCCTTGTTCTTATTATATGACCAATCCTTTCCTTTATGAAATAAAATATTTTATATAATGTCTTACATAGTCCAGTTTTAAACATCAATAGGTCTTTGGAATATTTGGTGTCAATTTGGATGTTTACTTTAAGAGACCTACATAGAACCCTCGAAGATAACCCATCATCAATAACCAGATATTTTCTTCTTGATTGGGTAAAATTGATTTTACTTTTCTTGTTTTGAATTTTTTGTTGTTGTCATTTCCAATTCTTTGCAATTCAGATTTTGAAAAAAGTATTAGTTATATTTGTACAAGTATGAAGCTGATTTTTTTCTTCTGATTCTTCAGCCATATTTTTCACCATCCTTCCTTCTAAACTGTCATCACTGAGTACCAATGAACATATTTTGGGAGATACTTTCTCATTTCTCTTTTTTTGAAACCAAGTTTAATCATTACATTTTTGCAATATTCAGCTTTGATCATTTTGTGGATATTGTTTTTCATGTTTACTTTGAGGTAGTTATTGTGTATATTGTTTTCCTAGTTCTGTTTACTTTGTGGATATCATTACATGGGAAGATTTCCCTGTTTAATTTGCTTAGATGTATTCCAACTGATGGACAACTACTCTGTTTCTGTATTTTTGCTTCCACAAAAAGTTCTCCCAGAATATTTCAGTGAATGTGGAACCTTTCTTTTTTTCAGTGACCTCCTTCAGTTATATGCCTAGCAGCAGAATCTCTGAGTCAAAAGACATTGACACTTAGTCATTTGGTTTGCATGCTAACAAATTATATTCCAGAATGGTTGTACTTTAAATGCATATATCGACTTGGTTAGGAATACCTTTTTTCATATTTTATAGAACTGCTTGGTGCTTTTATTATACATCAAGCTTAATTTATCTTTATGGTGGTGATTTTGTTTATGTTGAGCACAAGCACCATAAAGAGAGAAAGCCAAAGCACTAATAAAAAGTAGTTCCTTGTTGCCTTTAAGTACATTGTGAAACCAGCTTGCCAACTCCTTTATTGTCTATTAAAAGAATCTAAGAATTTTGTGAACCTTATCTGGAACGTCCTTATGTCACTGGATTTCATTCATAGTGGCAAGGTAAATATTGATCTTATTCATTTTTTCTAGTGATATATCAACAGATTGGTCATTGGACAAAGAATCTTGAGGTGCTCCCAGTTAAAAAATTTAATAATAATATCATACACTAGCATCTGTTGCAAAATAAAAAAAAAATGAAGACAGAGAAAATCTGTGAAGAGCTCCAAAAGGCCTTCCAAATTCAACCAACATAAAACTGATATTTGTGAAAATCATGTAATTCTTAGCAACCTATTAATCATTTTTCAATACTTTGTTATGATCACTCTCAAGCAAAAAATGGCTTCAGAAAGCTGAGAGGAATTTTGTACTTTTAATTGTTTCATGGGTTTTACAGTCAAATAATTGATTACCTAGTAGTGATGTATATACCCCTCATTTACCTATCTGTACCTCAGAGAATAGACATTGTCTGTCACCAAGAGCAAGGTTTTTCAGCTTGGTTGAAAATGTCACTATTTATACAGTTCAAAAATAGTCTTTAAGATCCCCAAGTTATAGCCATATTACACTGAAGCATCGGAAAATGAATTTTCTCTTATAAAGTACCATAAAATACTGTGTAGATATGTATAAAAGGTCCTAGAACAATTTGGCATCAGCTGTATTTTCTGCTTATTTTATACTATTATTTCATGCTAATTCCCTTCATACACTCTCCAGTATTGTCGAATTGGTTTGTTTAGCTGGCCAATCTTGGACTATTTTCTCTGGATTTCATAGTATCTTCCCTATATCCATAATGTAAGCTTCATTGAATATTGAAATCCTCTTTGTTCTAGCTTCTCAAAGTAACAAGAACTGGAGATATGGAGTATGTCTCTTTAGACACTTAGAGATTTATGACAGTTAGACATTTATGGCTCATTTAGAGGGTATGAGGACCTAGTGGCTATTTTTAGATTTCAAAAGAATGCAGTGGGCCTGTCGGAGTGCTTTTCTGAGAATATCAGCCTAAATAATGGAAGGAATAGTGGCATCACTGTAACAGAGCATGGGAAATTTGAAGGGTTTAAATTAAGACCACTCTTTTTAATAATTGAAATAAAGACTCTTTGACTTAAAAATATAAAAATCAGGAGGAGCTTAATCAATTTTTCCTATCTATATCATTCTCTTCATTTGGCAGCAAACTCCTCTTCAGATGAATAATTATGTTGTTTACTCAAGCATTGGCACCAAAAATTCATAAAGAATACTCATGCACAACATATATGCCAAAAGAGATTTCTTCAGACTGTTATTTCCTAGAGAAGAAAAATGGGATGCTTTGGGTCTCCAAATGTGCATCCAGATTTGGAGTGATGGGACAGCTGTACATTTTGCTTCTTTGTGTAGACAAAGTTCCATCTCTGACATGTGTCAGATACACTATGTTCATGGCCTCTATTTTCTCAGTAAAGGAGAGAGAGGGGGAGAGAGAGAGAGAGAGAGAGAGAGAGAGAGAGAGAGAGAGAGAGAGAGAGAGAGAGAGAGAGAGACAGAGAGACAGAGAGAGAGAGAGAGAGAGAGAGAGAGAGAAGGAGGGAGGGAGAGGGAAAGGGAGAGAGGAATGAATGTTGACAAGGGAAGGTTTTGAATAGACACTTGGGGAAGTTTGTGAGAGAGCCATTCATAGAAGAAAAGAAAAGACTGCTATGCAATCATGAAGGTGAGTGAGGTCATATGAAATCAAGTCCTTTGGAATACTCACAGTTGAGAAATAGGAGAAAGAAGAGTATAATGGCAACATTCCCATGGTCAAGGGAAAATATTTTTATGGTAATAATATTACATGCATTCAGTGATTTAATATTTACAATGCGTTTTTTCTTAATAACCACATGAATATTATAATGCAGAATCATCATACTAATTTTGAAGATGAGAAAACTGAGAGTCAGAGAGAGAAAAGTGGTGGTTCAGTGAATAAAACACTTAGCCTGGAGTCAAGGGGTGGTTTTGTCTGTCTAACCGCTCCAAATTTGTATCACTTCATAGAATTAGAGGAGGAAAATTAAAGTAATCAGGTTAGAAGCTTAGTTTTGAAGTTCTAAAGTCAGGAACAGGGCCAGGAAGGGAGATAACAACAGTGATGATAATAATAGCTAATATTTATGTAACACTTTAAGGTCTTCAAAGCACTTTACAAATATTATCTCCTTTAATTCTCATAATGATCCTAGGAGGAAGGAACTGTTGTTATACCCATTTTATAGATGAGGATCCTGAGGCAGACAAAGATTAAATGACTGGCTCAAGATCACATAGCTTATGTCTGAGACTGAATTTGAACTCAGATCTTCCTGATACCAGGTCTATCACTCTATGGAGGGCCTAGGAGAAAGTTGCCAGTCAGAGAAGGGGATAGATCTGGTAGAAGAATATTCTAGTGTGATAATGGCTTAGTGATGGTTGGATGTTCCAAGGTGAGAAAGTCTCAGACTCTGAGGGAAGTTCCAGAATCAGCCAGGAGCAAAAGCATGACTTTGAAGGTCAGAAAATCAGGAGTGCAGTTGAGAGGAGAAGGCTGACTATATTCTGGAATTTATGAGCAAGAACTCATGTCTAGGTGGATAATGAAGATGGACCTAGTCCATGGAAGCCCAGAGTCTTGTGCACTGGGTCAGGGAATATAATTATATAAACTTATATGACCTGGGAAAAGATTTTTTGTTGATGAAGATCATATTTGAAACCTTGTGGGCTAGGTATTCCTTATTGTCTGCACTCTCTATAACTACTTGGTTCATATTTCAGATGGTTCATAAACCAGATCAGCTTTGTACTCTTTTCCCCTATATTTTCATTTAAAGATACAGTACGGCAGTCACAGAATTGATTGGTTCATACCCTGCTGTTTTGACTTTCCAGATTTCTGCTGCTGTTTTATCCTAGAATTTCCCTCAAGGCTTGGGACCTCTTCACTTTGGAATACCCAACTATTCTTGTAGCTATCACACTCTAGAATATTATCTCTATATTCATTTCTGCCTCCTGGCTTCTCTGGCTTTCTTCAAATTTCAACTAAATTTTTACCTTTTGAGAGGAAAAAAATCTTTTCAAGTCTTCCATAATGTTAGGGTCTTCCCTTTAAGATCATATCCAATACAAACTGTAGGTATCTTGTTTATACTTAATTGTTTGATTTTATATCCCCAACTTAGGTTGCCAGGTTCTTGAGAGCAGGAACTGGGTTATTGTTGGGTTTGTTTGCTTTTGCCTTTCTTTGTATCCCCAGCACTTTGCATAGTTCTTGGCATGTAGTAGGCACTTAATAAATGCTAGTTGACTGATTATCACATAAGCCTAAATACTTAATTCAAAGCAAGGATTTTCTTTCCAGTTGTTGGAAATGCTCATTCATGCCAAGGAAGACATTGCCTTCATTGTTTTTCCTGCCCTAATTGTCTCTTCATGTTTGGCAACACAGGTAAACACCTACATCAGTTCTGGCAAAAATAGCACCAGTGGTTTGTTGACTAAAAGGAATTTGGTTTGGAAAAACAAAACTAGCAATCTGTTACTTGTATCCATAAACTTTGGCTAGTTTCATCATTTAAACTCCTACCCATTGGAAGAGACCCAGAGAGAGAAATGGAGAAGACTCAAACAACAGAAATCCTGGACACAAAATATTATCCTCCTTCTAGTGCCAAGTAAGGCTCCACCCATACCTTTGACCAAGAACTCTGGAAGCTGAAAAGGAGCACTCAAGGAGAGAAGAAAACAGTTCCTGGTCCCAGGAACAGGACCCATACCCCTTTCCAAAAACTTTCCTGGAATTTTCTATTTGGCAGGAAGTCCTAGTTATTAATGTATGTTGTATCTAATGTATATTTGATTACAAAAAGTATATGTAATACACTATAGTGTCTTCATCCAAAGCAAGGAATCAAATTTACCTTATTTCCAATTCTTTTCTGTTTACCTGATTTCTAATGACTTATCCCTTGATTTGAGTGAGGGAGGGATGTGTAAGGTCATTTTCTCCCCTAAAGTCATCTGGATTCAGTGACCAGATATTCATCAGGATGACTGGAGATGGCCCAGGTTGCAACTGGAGACTTTAGCCCTTTTAGGCTAAGACCTTTCCAGGTACTCACTTAGAGTGAGGTAATGTCCATTCATGAATACACGTCTTTCAGAAGTGTTTCAAGGGATGGCCCCTTTAATTAGAAAAAAAAAGAAAAAAATCAAACTGAGAGGTGAAGACCCTCAGGGTAGCTGTTCCAAAAATAAACCGTTACTATTGACATTCACTCTAAGCCAGGAGGGCCCAAAATACAACCATAAGTGGAGGTTGGATAGGGACCTATTGTGATCCAATCTATGAGTTTCATAGTGAACTGGGTTTAATCTTTTGTGAAAGAAAAGAAAGGAAGGAAGGAAGGAAGGAAGGAAGGAAGGAAGGAAGGAAGGAAGGAAGGAAGGAAGGAAGGAAGGAAGGAAGGAAGGAAGGAAGGAAGGAAGGAAGGAAGGAAGGAAGGAAAGAAGGAAGGAAAAAAGAACACAGAAGAGAAAAAGGAAGAAAGAAGGAAAGAAACAAAGAAAGAAGGAAAGAAAAATCTAGCCAGTAAACCCCAAGTTAACTGGACAGCTTCTGACCAAACTTACTTTTCTTTGGAAAGGAGGAGAGGAAGAAGGAGAGGATGAGCTGAGTTACCTCACTGGGTCTCTATTGGGAAGTTTGGTTTGCTCACAGGTTTTATTTGTCCTTCATTTTTGAAGAGGAATGTGACATCAGGGAAATGATGACATGATTTGCAGTTGACTTTGGGGCCATCTCTTGACTCACTTCTTAAACAGACCTATTCACGGAATGGGCATTACCTCACTCTAAGTGGATACTTGAAAAGGTCTTAGCCTAAAGGGCTAGGGTCTCCCATTGCATCCTGGGCCATCTCCAGTCATCCTGATGAATCCACTGGATCCAGAAGGTTCTGGAGGAGAAGGTGAGGCTAGAGATCTTGCACAGCCCTCCCTCACTCAAAACAAAGTCCCCTGCAAGTCATGTCATCATTTCCCTGATGTCATAGTCCTCTTAGAGAATGAAGGACAAACAAAAATGATTTATTCTTCTATTTGTTCCTGTATGTACCACTCTATTATTGTAGAAAGGTTTCTATAATAAAGTATCCGTAGAGGGAGCTCACTTAAAAACTTAAGAGCCAGGGTTGTTTAATTTTTCTGTCCTTCTTATCCCATCCCCTGCAATGTTGTCACATAGTAGATGCTCAAATATTTGTTGCTTGACGAACGAATAAGCTATTGTTCATGTCTTGAAAGTGCCCCAAGGATAGAAAATATCCTAATCTTTTCCGGTAATTCAGATGCCACTCAGCCTTATAAGTCTTCCTATTTAATATTATTATTATTATTCATGGTGACTAATCTTTATATAGTGTTTTAAGATTTGTATAATACTTTCAAACTAAATTCTCATTTACCCTCCCTAAAACCCTGGGAGGTAGGTGCTTGTATTATTTTTATTTTGCAGCTGAGGCACACAGAGATAAAATGATTTGCCAAGGGTTGTAGAACTATTAAGTGTCTGAGGCTGAATTTGAGCTTAGAGCTCCCTGACTCCAAGTCCAGGACATTGCATAAATTAGTTGCCTTCAGTTCCAGAAACAGAAATTGATGTATGAACTGCCCATTCTCTGAAAACATAGTAATAACCTATTTTACTTAATAGATGACTCCATACCTCAGCTTTTGACCATAGTGGCATTTGAAATAAATCTTAATGGATTTTGATCCAAAGACTTCAGAATATCATCATCCTTTATGTGTGACTATGTAAAGCAAAGGAAACTTTCTCCAAATTAAAGAATATAATATTTTATTCTGTCTTTTCTTCTTTTAACTTTTTTGAGAAGGAATCCCAACCCATTTTCTAACACTGTACCATTAATGATCTTTCCAATTTTTTGTTGGCTGTCTTCTTTCCATTAAAGTCAAGAAGAAAACCAGCCAAATATTATAAAATCTTATCTATTTAGATAACCTCTTGCTGTTTTTCCAAGATTCTGTGTCAGCCACATATATAGTGGGTTGAGCAGACTTTTTGTAATTTTTCCAAGAGTCTTTATTAAATTGGGTCTAGGTCACTGGTATTTGTTAATTCTTCTCCATGTTCTTTTTTTTGTCCTTCCAAGACTGCTCAGGTACCATATCTCTCTCTCTCTCTCTCTCTCTCTCTCTCTCTCTCTCTCTCTCTCTCTCTCTCTCTCTCTTTCTGGGTGTGTCTTTCTCTGTCTCTTTTTCTCTTTTTTTTCTCTCTCTCTCCATACATACATATATATGTATATATATATACATATATATGTATGTATGTATATAAATTCTAATTATATATAATTTATCCATACTTTAATTATAGTTCATTAGCATTCTGTTAAACTCCTATTGCTTGCTTCTAATTGCTCAGTTCAGAAACATGCTATGACATTGATTTGGAAGAGCTCATATATATAGCATACTTTCAAAAACCATTTACATTAATAAAAATCAGGATTGGCCATATGTGAGGATCTACATTTTCTTAGATGTTACCATACATGACTAGAGGGGCTGACCAGAGGGATGAGTTCAAGTTTAAGTTCAAGAACAACACAGAAAATGGAAGTGTAGCAGCATCAATAATGCTGATTTCTCACCATAATTGCACCAGTCTTTTAATCTGTTTGTAACAGAAACATTAAAAACACTTTTAAAATGGGGAATAGGGAACAAGCATTTATGTGACACCTACTGTTGCCAGGGTCTATACGAATTGTTCTACAAATATTATCTCATTTGATTCTCATAACAACCTTATAGAGTAGGTGTCATTATGATCCCCACTTTATAGTTGAGGAAACCAAGGCAGAAAGTGGCTAAGTGATTTGCTCATGGTCATGCTCATGGCAAGCGAGTTTCTGAGGCTAAATTTAAAATCAAGTCTTCCTGACTCCAAGTCTACTCTATCCACGGTGTCACCTAGCTCTCTCTGCCTTTTAAAGACTGTGAGTTAAAACGTGAAAAGTTGAATTTCTTTTTTTTTTTGGATTCTTTTTTTTTCTATGCAAAAGAAACAAAATAGTTTGAAAGGATATTTTTACATGAATGATGAAATCAAAAAATCTGTAACTTAAATTTAAGAACATTGCTATTTCTTTCTCCCACAAAGGACAAGAGGAAACAATGGATCCTACTTTGTACCTAAAACTCTTCTGACATATTCCTCTGCTTCTTACTCCATTTTCTTCACACACAAATATCCTAATTCTATTCTTTTTCTCTCTTTCTCTCTCTTTGCCTCTGTTTCATTCAATCTTTGTGTGTGTATCTGTCTGTCTCACTCTGTTATACACTTATAAACTCAATTCAAATACTTAGTAATTAACTTAATGATCCAAACTCTTCGAGAATTCTACTGAAAAGTTTCTGCAGTTGGAACTCATATTAATGATGTATAAACTTTAGGATTTTGTAATAAAGTAATAATTAAAGCAAGAATCAAACATAATACCTTGCATTGAGAATAGAAAGGAGAGGTTTTTTATACAGAAAAACTAGGGGACTTGAAGTCAGAAATGCTGAATTCTAATTCTAGTTCTTCCAAAAATTAGTTGCAAGACCTTGGGAAAGTTGATTAAAATTAATGGTCCCTATTTCTTTAATCTGTAAAATCAGAGAATTTTATAAGATGTTTCAATATCCTTTCCAGTTTTTTATGGCTGAACACTGAGTATTGATTAATGAATTAACATCTCTCTGGAAGGATTTGTCTTGTGGAATGTTGTTACTATCTTGTATTAAGGATTGTGATGAAGGCATAGAAAGTATATTTATCAAATCTTTAGCCAAGCACAAAGCTGAGAGAGATTGCCAGTACACTGAATTTTCATTTGAATCCAAGTTATCTTTAAAGCCCAGAATGGAGGGGGGTGGGGTGGGGCAGACCAAGATGGCAGAGTAGAAAGATGGACCTGTAGAAGCTCCCCACATAGCCCATAAAATACCTGTAAAAATGACTCTAAACAAATTCTAGAGAAGCAGAAGCCACAAAACGACAGAGTGAAAGACATTTCCAGCCCAAGACAGCCTGGAAGGCCAACAGGAAAGGTCTATCTCACCAGGCGTGGAGGGGAGCGCATCCTGGCCTTGGCGGCTGCACTGTGACAGGGACAGGACTAGAGCAGGCCTCAGGGCAACACTGGCAGCAGCAGTTCCCAGATTACTCAACCCACAAATGCCAAAGGCAGTTTCAAAGGTCAGTGAGAAAGCTCTTTCACTTGAGAGAGAAGGAAGGTCGTCTGGCCCTGCTGCAGCAGCCACTACAGTGCCAGCATCCATTTTTGGAACCTTCAGCTTAAAGACCTTGGGGGAATTGAGTGGCTAATCTGGATCTCAGCCCTGAAAGATGGTCCTGGGGTGAGGAGGAGTACTGGCTGGTGGATACTCTGGAGAGGGAATCTTGCTCACAGAACAGAGTGCAGACCAGGAGAGAAGTAAACCTTGGAGGAACTGAGAACTTACAGATCCCCAGAGTATACCTTTCTCTTGACAAAGTACTCAAAGTCAAGTAACTAACTAGGAAAATGCCCCAAAAAGGGAAAAAAATAAGAGTATAGAAGGCTACTTTCTTGGTGAACAGATATTTTCTTCCATCCTTTCAGATGAGGAAGAATAATGCACACCATCAAAGGAGCAAATCAATAGCAAACTAGAGCTAAAAGACTTGTAACATCTTCTAAATGGGGCTGTTAAGAACTTACATTTCTTGGCACCACATGGAGTTTTTAAAAAAATTCATCATGAATAGGGTAAAGAAATATTGCAAACAACTGTCAAAATATAGAAGTAGTACGTATAGAAGTGTACATATACACAAACAGACACACACGCCAAAATCCACTGTGATAAAAATATAAACAATTCATTAAAAAGTATTGCAAACCATTAACTACCACTTGAAATAATGCTTTAAAGTTACCAAAAATAAGAGACATACAAATCAAAACAGTCCTGAGATTTTACCTCATACACTGCCAATTGACGAAAGACAGATTGATGATAAAAGGTGGAACTAGTAAGTGTTGGAGGTCTTGTTGGAAGATAGGAATGATAATGCATTATTATTAATGGAGCTGTGAATCAGTTCAACCATTTTGGAAAGCAGTTTGGAATTATGCAAATAAAGTGACTAAAATGATTATACCCTTTGATCCAGAGATTCCATTAGTAGACATATTTCAGGGAGGAGACTGATAAAAAGAAAGTCCCCATATATCACAAAATATTTAAAACAGCACATTTTGTAATAGAAAAGAATTGCAAAGTCAATGCCAATTGATTGGGGAATTGCTACACAAACCAAGGAACAAGGAAGTAACATTACTTTAAGAAATTATAAATGTTATTAATACAGATAACATAGGAAAGAGCTACATGAACTGACAAAAAATGAAGTAAGCAGAGCCAAGAAAACAATATGTACCATGATCACAACAATGTAAATGGAAAGAAGAATCACAACCCAAAAACAGACATGCACACAAATCAAAAGTGAGTGTTGTCAAAATGTAAGCAAGACTTGAAAGAAGAAACAAAAGGAGACACTCCTTAACCCTTTTCAGAAGTGAGATAGTCAAAAGGGCATTGCACATATTTACAGAATTTTTTACTGTACTGATCAGCTATACTAATTTTTTCTTTTTATTTCTTTGTCTTAAAATATACTATTTATCAAATGGAATAGATTTCTGTTGGGGCTGGAGGAGAGGGGAAGATAAGGGGAAATGAGGAAAAATTATAGTGATGTAAAAAAAATCAATGAAAACTTATTTTTAAAAAGAATTACACAGAAATAAATGCAATAGGAACTCAGGGAAGGTTGAATGATCATGGCCAAAGGGTAATCAATGATTATTTGTTATCAACTTAGAAGTTCACTTGTATAATTCCCTAGAGATCTTACATCTCTGGTATAAAAATTTTTTATCAATGAGTTAAATCAATAAGAAGAACTGAGGATGTTTAATCTTCATAAGAGAGGACTTAGGGTTAACAAGATTAATGAGCTTTCTAGTAATTGAAGAGCAATCACCTGGAAAAAAATAAATTGCACACAACAAAAAAACTACGAGTAATTTATTCTGTAGGTGATGGATCAGGAAACTAAAAAAGTGCTCAGTCAGTAAATGAACACTTATTAAGTACCTACTATTTGGCAGGTACTATGCTAAGCACTTGGAAAATAAGAGAAGGTAAAAGAAAGTCTGGGCTCTTAAAGAAGTCAGAGACTAATGAGGGACACAACATGCGAACAAGTATGTACAAACAAGCCATATACAGGATGAATTGGATAATAACGAATAGAAGTAAGGCAAAAGGATTAAGGGGGAAGCAAAAACGGCTTCTTATAGGTGGGATTCTACCTGGAACTTGAAAAAAGTCAGGAAAGCAAGAGGCATGGATGAAGCGGGAGAGAGTGCCCAGGTATGGGGAATATCCAGTGACAGTGTCTGCATTCTGATGATTCAGTGTTCTGTTCAAGGATCAGCAAAGATGTTCAGTGTTACTCTTAGAGAGGTAGTGAGGAGGAGAGGGAAGGGTGCAAGTTGTAAGAAGACAAGAAATGGGTGTGGGGGGCAGGTTATGAATGCCTTTGAATAAAAAAAAAAGGATTGTATATTTGACCCTGGAATGACTCTGGAAGCTACCAGAATTTTTAGAGTAGGGAGTGTGACATCATCCCACCTGCTTTTTTAAGGAAGATCACTTTGACAGAATGGAGAATAGACTGAAGTAGCAAAAATTTTGTGGTAGCTAGACCAACCAGCATGCTAATGCAATTGTCCAGACATGAGATGATTATGGCCTGTATCAGGGTGGTGGCAGTATCAGAGGAGAGAAGGGAGTGCGTGTGAGAGGTGTTGCAAAGGTAAAATCAGTCCAGAAGTTCTCTTCAGAAGTGTAGAGTCCAGGCATAGAATTGTTTGCAAAAAAAAATGACTTTGGTTTAATGTATGCTTCATCCTTTTCTTGGCCGAGTTCAAAGTCATTCTTAAATTTGAGATAAAAATATCCTTGATAAATTGGCAGTGGAACTGTTACATTGTGGGAACCTCTCACTTGCAGAACTTGTGTTACTACTCAACTTGAACACCTACATGCCAGGAACTTCACTGCATCCAGCTGAGAATGTCCACTCTCCCTCTTCCAAAATGGTGATATTGACACAGTCCAGCAACTGATCAATGAGTATGAACTTTCATCTGTAGGCTGTCCCTAGAGAACAGTGAGCAGTCATGTATTCCAATGAACATGTGCAACTTCTTTGTTGTTCATTTATTCAGTTGTGTTCAACTCTTTGTGATACCTGAACCATACCTTTCTATCTTCCTCTATCTTCAAAAGTCCGTCTGGTTCATGTTCGTTTCTTCCATGACACTATCTACTCCTCTCATCCTCTGTCATCCCTTCTCCTTTTGCCTTCATTCTTTCCAAACATCAGGGTCTTTTCCAATGAGTCTCATCTTCTCATTATGTGGTGGAAGTACTTGAGTTTCTCTTTAGTATTTGTACACTCCAGTGTCCTATGCAATATTATCTTTACAGCATCAGAATTTCCTTTCATCACCAGACAAATCTGCAGCTGAGAATCCTTTCAGCTTTGGCCTAGCTGATTCATTCTTTAGCTACTTGTAGGTGTCCTCTCCTCTTCCCCAGTAACATATTGGACACCTTCCAACATGAGAGGCTCATCTTTCAGTGCCATACCTTTTGTAGTTTTAATACTGTCCATGAAATTTTCTTGGCAAAGATACCAAAGTGGTTTGACATTTCCTTCTCCAGGGGATCACCTTTTGTCACAACTCTCCATTGTATCTGTCTTGGGTAACCCTGCACAGCAAAGTTCACAGTTTCATTGAGTTATGCAAGCCCCTTATCTAGATACCATCAAAGTTCTGGGAAAGAGACCAGACTCATATGGAGGAATCATTCATACTGGAGGCTTAGTCTGAGAATGTCGCAAGGAGACATAACAGAATATAAGATTCTAGCTTTCTAATTCACTCTCAATGTTTTCCATTTCTTTGGGAAGAAGAAAGAGTAATGTATATTCCTCTGGTGATTTTCAAAACATTCATATGAATCCTTTATTTTGAATATTCTAAGAGTTTGGTTCATTTCCCTTTACTTTTTCTTTCCACCAGTCCCATTCTATAAGAATATAAGGAAAGATGATATAATTTTCAGAAGTTAGGAATGAACTTTGCTTTTTTTCTGGTAATGAGACCAAAAACTGAATGTATATTGCTGCTAATATAGTTCATTACCCTGCCAACCTGGAGCACCTTGGATTTTCTTCCTTTGAGTTCACTTGACATCACCCAAATTGTTCTATTTGTACCTTTTCCAAAAGGTCCAACAACTCTATGGATTTTGTTTTCCATATGTAGATGCCAGTTGGAACTAAATATCTTACCTGATAGTTTGGTAAGTCAGATTGGCAGCTTCCCATGTTTGGTCTAATGAACTATGTGACTTTGGCAAGATATTTAACTTTGCTATTTTCAACAAATGAGTGAGTTGGCCTGGGTAACCTCTAAAGTCTTTTCCATCTCTATCATTCTGAGATGTTAGTATGTTCTGGTAATGGGTTTCCTGCTTCAAAGAAATGCTTTTGAAATTCAGGTGAGTTGGAATAATGCCATAAAAGAATGTATCTTTGTTTAAACAGGTCTGTTTTTCCAGTACCTAACCATAGTGAAACCACCTAATTTTCATATTAAAAAAGAATCTCCTACAGATGTGAAGATAGATAGTTCTTTGCAACTGATACCTAGATCTCTTCTGTACAAAGAAATAACTGAATTTTTGCCTTCTCTGGTAAAGTCTTTCAGCACACTGGGATTAGAACTCAGATCTTCTGTCTCCAAACCCAGAATTGAATAAACTTTTAAAGAGGAAGTCTTAAGAAAAGCCTCATTATTTGTTTACTCTTTAAGAGTTCCATCCCAAATTACTTGGAGTCATTCCTATGCCTTGCATTATAGTATTTAAATATTATAGCTATGCCCAAAACATAGTGAATAATTTATTTTGGTAGGGTTATATTAACAATTTGCATTTGTAAAGATATTTAAAATTTGTACAGCACTCCATCTCTGAAGCATGTGCAGGGCTCTGCCTGTTGCCAGCACAAATAGAAAAAGCTGAGGAATTGACTGCTAGAAAGTCATGATGGCATATCATGAAATGACTGCTTCCTAACTCGGAACACACACAGGTTTTCTGATGCTTTTAGGTCTTCTCACCTTTGGTGAAGAGGGAGCTTTAGAATGGTTTGCTGTACCAGAACTGAGAGGCAGGTAAAAGATTCCCATGGACTTGATTCAATCTCTGTATCCTTACTAGACAGTTTGCATAAAGCATTCATGCTATGAGCCTCTGGTTGAGGAGAAGCTTCAGGGCCCTCACATCCAGGCTAGCATGTGCCCTCTGAACATAGGCCTATATTACAGGGTTCTTCACATTGATTTCTCCTACCCTTAAGTAAAGGTATCTAGGAGATGGAAGGGATTAAGCACCAACTTTGTGAGCATCAAAAGGTTAGGAGAGCCTCAGAGGTCTGGAAGCCAGAATCTAAGACAAAGTTTACATAGCAAGGAGGAGTAACCTGTGTGACCCAGCTTAACAGTAAAATGGACCCAACACTTGCAATCTTGTTTTCTGGAATGATTTCATCCGTTGGGCATGGTGTCTTTAAGTTTGATCCCAGTCTCCTCAGAGATCAAGGTGGTATGGGAAATGTGTGCCTTGGTTTGGCATGATTCCTTACACTTCTTTTCTTGCTATATCTTCTCAGTAAATATACTTTCATAAAAGCTAGTAGATGTTATTTGATTAAGTGGAACAGGTACACTAGTAACTGTAAATTTATGCCATGGAGAACTCACTGGAATGGCTATAATATTAGAGAATTTTACCCCACCTACCAGGGATGCTTGAGGTGAGGCATCTAGATTAGGGATGGGGAACCTGCATCCTCAAGGCCAAATGTGACCTTAAATAAAAGGATTTGTTCTGTAAAACCTGGTCTCAGTTAAAAGGCCACAACCAAGCACCTAGAGGGTCACATGTTGTCTCAAGGCTACAGGTTCCCCACCTCTGTCCTAGGTTTTCTCCGACCCGATTTATCAATTGGAGTAAAATTGGAAGTAAACTCCTATTTGGTTCACTGACAAAAATCAATTTGGCCTAGTAACAAGACCCCTAATTTTGAATTCAGAGTACCTTGGTTTGAAATCTTCCTCTGTCACTTATCTGTTGTTTGACACTGGACAAGTTACTTCACCTTCCCAGCCTTCAGTGTCCATAACAGTAAAATAAGAAAATTGAGAGGGGTGGAGCCAAGATGGGGGAGTAGAAAGACTCATGTATGCTAGCTCTGAACCCACAGCCCATATATTTCCTGAAAGAAGAACTCCCCACAAATTCTGGAGCACTGCAAGGTGCGCAGAAACACAGTGGAAAAGATCTCCGTTCCAGAGAGCGCTGGAGAGTCATCCCCAGGGGTCCGTCATGCCCCGGAAAGCAGAGTCCACCCCTGTGCTGCCCTGGCCGCGTGGCCCCAGAGGAGCAGATCTGAGCAGGCTTCAGGGACGGAATCTCTGTCAGCCAGGAAGGTCCCTCCACCCACAGATGCTACAGGTCAGTGAGAGAGGTTTCTGGGCTGGCCGAGAGGGGAGCAGGGTGTCTCTGTGACTTGGGCCCCCTCGGGAGGCAGCGGAGGAGGGAGCGGGAGAGGCAGTGGTGGCGGCCCAGGACTCCCCAAGCAGCAGGCAGAAGTTCAGGGCCATTACTGAAGGTCTCTGCATAAAGCCCCTGAGGGAACTGAGCCTGGGAGCGGCCCTGCCCCCACCCAAACACCAGAATTTAAGCTCACATTGAATAGCAGCCACTCCTGCCACAGAAAGCACTAGCTGGGCGGATCTAGGCAGGGGTGGACAGGAATCTCAGAAGTCAAGTAACTGGCTGGGAAAATGCCCAGAAAAGGGAAGAAAAATAAGACTATAGAGAGCTACTTTGATGGGGTACAGATGTTCCCGCCTTTCAGTTCTGATGACGAGGAAATATTCTTACCATCAAGGAAAGACATGGAGGTCGGGACCTCTGTATCCCAGACATCCCAGGTGGATGTCCGGTGGGTGCAGACTATGGAAGAGCTCAAAAAGGATTTTGAAAATCAGTTAGACAGGTGGAGGAAAAACTGGGGAAGAGAAATGAGAGAGATGCAAGAAAAGCATGAAAAACCGGGTCAATACCTTGCTAAAGGAGACCCAAAAAAATGCTGAAGAAAATAAACACCTTGAAAAAATAGGCTCACTCAATTGGCAAAAGAGGTTCAAAAAGCCAATGAGGGAGAAGAATGCTTTCAAAAGCAGAATTAGGCCAAATGGAAAAAGAGGTTCAAAAGCTCACTGAAGATAATAGTTCTCTCAAAATTAGAATGGAAACAGATGGAGGCTAATGACTTTCTGAGAAACCAAGAAATCACAAAACAAAACCAAAAGAATGAAAAAAAATGGAAGAGAATGTGAAAATATCTCATTGGGGAAAAACAATTGACCTGGAAAATAAATCCAATGAGAGACAATTTAAAAAATTATGGGACTACGCTGAAAGTCATGAATCAAAAAAAGAGCCTAGACATCCATCATCTTCCATGAAATTATTGAGGAAAACTGCCCTGATACTCTACAACCAGAGGGCAAAATAAGTATTGAAGGAATCCATCAATCACCGCCTGAAAGAGATCCAAAAAAGAGAAACTCCTAGGAACATTGTGGCCAAATTCCAGAATTCCCAGGTCAAGGAGAAAATCTTGCAAGCAGCTAGAAAGAAACAATTCCAGTACTGTGGAAATAAAATCAGGATAACTCAAGATCTAGCAGCTTCGACATTAAGGGATCGAAGGGTGTGGAATACCGGATATTCCAGAAGTCAAAGGAACTAGGACTCAAACCAAGAATCACCTACCCAGAAAAACTGAGTATAATACTTCAGGGGAAAATATGGTCTTTCAATGAAACAGAGGACTTTGAAGAAGCATTCTTGATGAAAAGACCAGAGCTGAAAAGAAAATTTGACTTTCAAACACAAGAATGAGAAGAAGCATGAAAAAGTAAACAGCAAAGAGAAGTCATAAGGGACTTACCAAAAGTGACCTCTTTACATTCCTACTTGGAAAGACAATATTTGTAACTCTTAAAACTTTTCAGTATCTGGGTAGTTGGTGGGACCACACACACACACATACACACACACACGTACACATGTGCACACACACATACACACATGCACGCACATACAGAGACAGAGAGCACAGAGTGAATTGAATAGGATGGGACCATATCTTAAAAGAAATTAAGGTAAATGGTGAGAGAGAAATGTAGGGGAGGAAAGAGGGTGAAATGGAATGGGGTAAATTATATCTCATTCAAGAGGCAAGCAGGAGACTTTTTAGTGGAGGGAAAAAGAGGAGAGCTGAGAAAAAAAAAAACATGAAGTTTACCCTCATCACATTTGACTAAAGGAAGGAATAAAATGCACACTCATTTTGGTATGAAAACCTATCTTACAATACAGGAAAGTGGGGGAGAAGGAGATAAGCAAGGGGGGTGGATGATGGAAGGGAGGGCAATGGGAGGAGGGAGCAATTTGAAATCAACACTCTTGGGGAGGGACAGGATCAAAGACAGAATAGAAACAATGGGGGGCAAGGATAGGATGGAGGGAAATACAGTTAGTCTTACACAACACGACTATTATGGAAGTCATTTGCAAAACTACACAGATAGGGCCTATATTGAATTGCCTGCCTTCCCAAAGGGAATGGGTGGGGAGGGAGGGATGCGGTGAATTTGGAACTCAAAGTTTTAGGGACAACTGTTGAGTATTGTTCTTGCTACTAGGATATAAGAAATACAGTTAATGGGGAATAGAAAGTCATCTTGCCCTACAGGACAAAAGAGAAGATGGGGACAAGAGAAGGGAGGGATGATAGAAGAGAGGGCAGATTGGTGATAGGGAAAATTAGATTGCTCGGTGTACTGGGGTAGGGGGAGGGGATAAAAGGGGAGAAAATTTGGAACCCAAAATTTTGTGAAAATGAATGTAAAAAGTTAAATAAATAAATTTTTTTTTAAAAAATAAGAAAATTGAATCTGGGTGGTAGCTTTAAAGTGCTGAGGAAAGACTCTATGGTCTCTTCTCACCTGGGCTATTGAAGTGACCTCCTAGTTGGTCTTCCTTCCTCTAGTAAGTCCCCTCCTCAGTGGATCCTCCTCAGCCTGCCAAAGAAATTTACCCAACATACAGGTCACACATTTATTGAGTAGGGCTCAATAAAGCTATATTTCCCAGTTACTTACAAGATCAGAGAAACTCCAATTTGGCATTGAAGATGCTACACATGACTTGCCCCAACCCACCTTAACACCTTATTGCATATACTTCCCTTCTCACATGTTGAGGTTCAAACTCTGATCCTCATACATGACATTCCATCCCTTTATCACCCTGTCTTTGCACCTTCATATTTCCTCAGTCTGCAATGCCTCCTTCTACCTTTTAGAATCTGTAGTTTCTTTCCAAACCAAGGCCAAGTACCACTTTCTAGAGGAAGTTGTCCTGATCATCCAGCTTCTAGTGTCTCTCCCCTCAAAATTTTTTGTTCTTCAGCCATGTCTGACTCTTCATGATCCCATATGGAATTTTCTTAGCAAAGATACTGCACTGGCTTGCCATTTCCTTCTTCAGTGGATTGAGGCAATTAAATAACTTGTTCAGGATCACAGAACTAGTGAGTGTCTTAGGTCACATTTGAACTCAGGTTTTCCTGATTACAGGCCCAGTGCTTTATCCACTGAGCAATCCAGCAGCCTCAACCATCCCCCCAAATTACCTTATATTTCCTCTGACTATGCTTCTATATGTACATTTGTTTTCCTTGATTGAAGCTACTTAAGAGGAAGTACTATTTCAATTTTTATCTTTCTATCCCTAGCACCTGGTACAATACCTGGAATATAATATGGACTTAATAAATATTTGTTGACTGATTAAATTCTAAGATCTTAAACATTATATTAAGTGCTCTGAAATGAATCAGGCATTTTTAAAAATTCTCTCAGTCACTCACTGAGGAAAACTAACTTTGCAGCTACTTACGGTTGACTCCTTTTCAAAGGGACACATTTTAACTGAAACCTTCAAGGTAAAACTGATTATCAAAAGGATCATGTGCTCACTCATTCCATTCCCTCTCAGTGAAACCACTGCACAAACTCCCTAGCAAAAGTACACTGAAGGCTTGTACGAATAACCAGTTTTAAGGCAATTTTTTCCTTTTTGTTGGTGTTGAGTTGTTTTTCATTCACTTATGACACTTCATGACCTCGTTCAGGGTTTTCTTGGCAAAGATACTAGATTGGTTTGTCATTTCTTTCTCCAATTTATTTTACAGATGAGGAAACTGAGGCAAAGAGAGGTTAAGTAATTTACCCAGGGTCATTAGTAGGTATCTGAGCCTGGATTTGAAGAGCCTTCTAGATTCTGGGCTATGCACTCTATCCACTATGCCATCTAGCTGCCCCTATGCTCAGTGGGATTATCAGGTAGCCCGTAGGCATTACTGTGGCTGAGACAGAAGAAGGAAGGTTGTTTCCTCTGTACCAAATTTGCACTCTGGAGCTCTATAGATTTCTTTGCCACAGACCTACAAGTAGCCAGAAACTATGGTTGCTTCAAGCCATTAGCATGAGGCTGATAGTCACTATTTCCTCAACACATCCTAGGAATTAATTATGGCCTCTCTTTACTTCCTAATTCCTGTCATTCCTCATCCCACCCCACAGCTCATCTGCATTTATTGAAATTCTACTCATGCTTTAATCCCCAGATCAAAAGCAACCTCTTCTATGAAATCTTTCCTTATTCAGCCCAACAAGAAATTGTCTCTTCCTGTCTTGTGCTTGCATCTTTGTTTTCTTTGTCCCTATCTCTGAATACTTCTCTGGGCACCATGGTTTACATTCCCTGTTGAATGTGAAGGTCCATCAGAGTAGGGAAAGAACATCCAAGTGGTGGGGAAAGAGAACTGTATGAAGGCACAGAGACAAAAAACAGCTTAAAGTAGTTACACAAAGCCACAGAATGGCTTCCAACTTTAAGCCCAGAGCTGCCATATCTAACATGATTGATAGAGACAGAGAGTGGAAACAGAGCTGGTTGATTCTTGGGAGACCTGACTGTGGTATTCTGTAGATTACACAGACTGAGAAAGGGAATAGCCCAGAGTGTTTTGCATGTGTGCCTAGATAGCACAAGATAGACCCAGGAGGTAGAGGCCCTGGTTTTTAGCTTATTATATTACATGTTGTAATGCTAAGGCAATATTTGCAGCACCAACAGGGCTGTGCATATGTTGGCGCAGTTCCAAATCACAAAGTATAACAGACTCTCCATATAGAAGGCAGAAGAAAAACATTTATTCAGACACCAGAAAGCTGAATCCCAACACCAGAAAGCCAAATCCGCCATATTGACTAAGAAGTCAATACATATTGGCACTGCAGGGAGCAAAGGCATTCCCAGATATTTCCCCTTCCCCCTGCTGGGGCCTTCCCACTAGTGAACTAGTTGTCTACTTGCCTGTGTCCCCTTCTCCACCCTAACTGCCCTCACTTCTCAGCTCTGCTCCACCCTTCCTGTTCTACCCATTCAGCGAGTGCCTCCTACCACATGTGACTTAGGCTTCCTTGAAATTTAAGCAGGTCTCATAGGCCTATTAATGGGTGAGAAAGATCTTCAAATTAAGCAAAAGTACATTAGCAATACATATGTATGAGCTGTCAATTTAATTTAATTAATTTCTGATTATTTTTAAAGAACTTTATGCAGAGCATCAGACTGGGCTCAGGGGAAGTTGGTATTTGTATAGCTGGTATTTATATAACTCTTCTAAGGGCTTTATGAATGCTATTGTATTTGATGCTCACAATAGCCCTGGGAAGTAGGTACTATTTTTGTCTCAATTTTACTGATGAGGAAAATGAGGAAGACAGAAGTTCAATGACTTACTTTATTTGATGAAGCTATTTAATAAGTATTTGAGGTTGGATTTGAACTGATGTCTCCCTGACAAAGTCCAGTATTCTTCCTAGAGTGCAACCTCAAAGACACCAAAGGCCATCTAGCTTAATCCCCATTTCTTAGAGATGTGGAAAGTGAGGTCCAAGGGGGATTAAGAGACTTGTCCAGTACTTAATGCTATCCAGCATAATACCTGGCACATAGTGAGTGTTTAATGAATGTTGATTGACTGACTGTCAATCACATAGGTAGCATCACATAGATAGCGAGCATCAGAGGTAGAATTTGGCATAATATATAGAGTGTTAGATCTAGAGTCAAGAACACTCGGGATTGAGTAACAGCTAAAACACAGATTAGTTATGAGATCCCAGAGAAATCAAAGTTGTGAGCCTCAGCATCTAGATGTTAGTGTATAAAGTACATGATTTGGAGTCAAGAAGACCTGAGTTCAAATCCTGCATCAGTCACTTACAATGTCTGTGACCCAAGACAAATTACTTAACCTCTCTTTGCCTCAGTTTCCTCATCTGTAAAAAAGGGTATAATAATGGTACCTATCCCTCAGAGTTGTTACCAGGGTCATAGGAGACAATTTATATGTATATATTTTTTAAACTTTGAATGATTCTGTGAATATTATTATTTATTAGCTAATGGTCATCTTTCTAGTGATGAACTTCTCCTGATTTAACTATCCTCCAGTATAAAGTTTGTTGCTAGGCCAATACGCAAAGTCTTTTCAGCTTGGTAATGTAGCATCTTATGGGGGGCAGGGCAAATATGTGCCTAAGATTAGGCAAATTCCTGAGTGGTGGAGAAGATAATTCCACCAGGCACTGAGAAAGTCAGGTCCAAGTTTAAAGAATGGGCATAAATAAAAAAGCTAGGCCAGGTAGGTACCAAAGTATTTGTGGAATGCTTATATCCAAGAGACCAAAACAAGAACAAGGCTCAATATTACAAGAGGCATTAGAGGACTCCTAACTAAAATAGGCTGCTCCCAATTCTCCAAAGCCTTCATTCCCTGCCTCTTCCGTAGTCCTGGGCAGAATCTGCTGAAACTCTGACTCAACTGCTAAGCATACGTAGGTCCTCCAAGAACTTTTATTCCACTGGCAAAACCTTGGAGAACCTAGGATCATCTCATAGCTACAATGATGCTAAAGAGGAAGGCTTTAGAATTAGCTTAAAAATATAAGAAATAACTTTGTTCATACTTTCCTTAACAGTTTAGCCCTATAAAAGATGATCTTTAAAATATTTTTGATTTAAAGTATTTTAGTGGTATTTTGTCAATTAAACAATGAATGTTTAAAAGCATTTATTATGTTCCAGATATTGTGTATATACTATTGTTTTTTCCTTCACAGGTAATAATGATGAATTAAGAGGGTGTGTCTTGTGTCAAACATAAGGATGGTGGTATAACTGGAAATCAGCTCCTTTTCCTCTTTATCTCTAGCAGTGTGGTCATTATTCCTTATGAACATAGATTCAAATATTCTCCAACTGAAATGTAGTGAAGACCATTGCATCAGCAAACTGGATGCATGATAGTGTATCTTGTCAGTTTATAAACTTGCAAATAGTACCCGTTTCCTGGATTCCTTTTCCTAGTCACTGCATTGGTCTGTATTTTGTTGGTGACATCATAACATATATTGGCTGCATTTTTGTGGATCCACTCCTTACAGATTGCTCCAGAATTCCTATTCCTGGTTCTCTCTCAGCCTGACCCTGAATAAGTTCCAATGTGCATCCTCCTAATATGGGACCTCTGGCTGCTGGCCACCACTGCTGCTGTTGGATTCCTCCTAGCCTCTGTACTGTGCCCTCCACTCTGCTGCTCCAGTGGCTGAGCCATTCTCTGCTTTAAATAATTTCAGCTATAGACTTCTAAACCCGAAACAGATGTTTGCCTGGCTGTTCTTCATTCTGTCATAGTGATTCTTGAGTGTCTCAAAATTGTTCAGGTACCGGACTTTAGTGGTACATTATGATCCATATATCCTTTCTTTAGGCAGAGGTGTGCATGGGGAGGGTAGAAGAGAGGTATTGCTTGTTTGGTGGGAGCCTGTGTGTATTGGTGTGGGGGTGGGATGGGGAGTAAGGAGGAGGCTGAAGAAAAAAATGTATGTGGGAAAAAGGGAGATAGAGTGAGAGATAGAGAGACAGAAGAAAAGATAGAAATACAGAGAGACACACACAGAGGTAGATCGATGGACAGGCAAGCAAATAAAGGGGAGGATAGGAGAGAGAAAGAGAGAGACAGAGAGACAGAGACAGAGACAGAGAGAGAGAAAGAAAAAAGACAGAGACAGAGACAGAAAGAGACGGGGAGAGGGAGAGAAGGAGAGAGAAGGAGAGGGAGAGGGAGAGAGAGAGGGAGAGAGAGAGATGCAGACCAGCAGCAGTCACTTAAACATCTCTGCTTATCTGCCACTACGCCTGCCTGCCTCCCTCTCTCTCTCTCTCTCTCTCTCTCTCTCTCTCTCTCTCTCTCTCTCTCTCTCTCTCTCATATTCTTTTTCCCCCTTCCCAGTACACCTGGACATACCATTTACTTGATGCCCCTGATTCAGCTCTCAGGTCATTCATTGCCTATGTAAAACATTCTGCTTGCTGCCCAAGCAGCTGCATTTCCTCCCCAAGAACTAACCCTTTTCAAGAGACGTCCTCTTTTTGCTCGGGAACCAGTATTAAATGAGCCAGTCCCAGAAAAGGTGGGAAGCCCGGTCGGAAAAGGGGCTCCTCTGTTAGAGTTTGCACTTTGCAAGCTGTGGGTGTGACTTCATTTCCTCACCACCCACATGAAAAGGTCGCCACCCAATCAGTGTGTTTTCTTTCCAAAAGCCCCTCCTCTTTCATTTTGGCTCGGGAGAGACCCTTCGAAAGCCTGCCCTTTCTCTACTATGCAGCCTGTGGCATATAAAAGCTGTTACAGCTCCTGGGGCCAGCCGCGTCAAAACTAGCAAGAGTTTTTGCTCTTAGACGGTTTGTAGTAAGACACACTCCTCCTTACAAGGGTTTATGCCACAACATAGCAAAGAACTTTTTTAAAAAATTGGAAGGACAATATATTCATTTTGGCATTGTTCAGAGGTAAGCCATTTAGCTGAATGAGTCTGTTTTGCATGCATTTATACTAAAGTAACTCACATTTGTTTTTCTTGAATGAAATTGAGCTAGAGTTATAACTTTTGTATATATTTTGTCACTCTCTTGCGCATGTGTCTGTGACACAGCATCCATACATTTACTGCAGGTAGCAGAAGCTGTTTCCTGAGATGTATTTCTTCTCCTCAGCATCTAGATGAGGTTGAGTTCCTTACAGATTGTCCACTTACAACCAAGTGCCCACTTGGGGGCATGTGTAATATGTTCAGACGCTGTGAGCAAATGGTTAGCAACACATCTGAGGTTTAGGGCTTGTGATATGCTATTTTATTCATCTCCATCTCTGGAGAGTTCATCTTAGGTCTTCTTCATCCATTAAAGCAACATGGGCAGTAATTACAGGCTTTCTCATAACATTGATTTGAAAAAAGTCTTTTGGATTGCAGAATATAATCAAGTCAAGGAAAGCTCTCAGAGGAGACATTTGTGTGTAAAATCATACACTCCGGCACATTTTTAAAAAATTTGCCTTCTCTAGATTGACCCTAACTCTGCCTTCCTGTTCCAAAGCAGAGTAAACCCAGTGGCTTCTCCTCTTCTCCATCCCAAGATGATAGCAATCTCTACTGTCAGTGGTGTGCTCTTGTTTTCCCTGCTCTGCGAAACAAGTGCAGTCTTACTCAACGCCACTGACTCATCCTCGCCAACCAATAACTTTACTGATATTGAAGCCGCTCTAAAAGTACATCTGGACTCAGCGGATATCCCCAAAGCCAGGAGGAAGCGCTACATCTCGCAGAATGACATGATTGCCATCCTCGATTATCACAACCAAATTCGGGGCAAGGTGTTTCCACCTGCTGCCAACATGGAATATATGGTAAGAGGGGTTCTCTTGTGGGAATAGGGAGGGGGTTCTTAGTAGAAATGCCCAGTTTTAATTATCGGACTCTAAGAGGACCAAACATCAAGCCAAGGTGGTGTTTTTAAGAGAGGAAGAGAAGTGTGTGTACAGGGTGGTTCTTAATGCCATAGAATGACAAGTGAAGATATTACTGGGGCATTCTGTGATTGTTGATAATTAATGAAAATGGCTTTGAAGATAGAGATAGAGAATTGTCAGTAAGCTTCTTGAATTTGTCAAAGGAAGAGCTATGAAAAACAAACCTGGAACTTATACATGAAAAGTTTATTTCTCTCTGAGTTGCAGTCTGAATTTGAAAAGTTTCCTTAGTAACAACGTTTCAGTAGACTCCAGTGTGCTTGTCTTGCCTTTCTTGGCTAAAACTGTTTCTGGAGAGACTCTACTGCTCTGCTAACAGACCGTGCCTGATATTTCCTCATTATGGCTTAATGCTTTGTCGTTCAGATAACAGCTCAGTGAGTGAACTTGTAGATTGTTCCAATCTGCAGTGAATAAATACTTTGGTACTTTCCCGTTAAAAATAGACTGTCTATGTTTAAATTATTTTACCTAGCAAGTAAAAAATTCAAGTTGTTTTTAAAAGGATACTCACATTTCTTTTTTTGGTTTTGAATGAATAATATTTTAAAAGCAATGTTTAACATCATCTTAAATGAGAGCAGCAGAGAGGCAGCTTTGGGCACTAAAGACCACCAACCTGATGATCAGAAGTTAACTATTGGGGGCAATGATAATGAAAACCATCCTCAACCTAATTCTTTGGGAGTCTTTCAGACCTGGTCTTCATCTATGCAATTTCAAATAAACTTTTATGCTTGATCGACTGAAGAGGTCAGTGGGGGGAAAATGTCAGCTTTCAAATATATAGAATCTCTCTGTTCATTTACGTTTCTTAAGGTCAATTAAGTTTCTGTCCAAATAAACTCTCCTGTGATTTCTAAGAAAGGGTAATCTGTGGTCATATTGGTTTGGGTTACTGTCTTTTCAAAGACTTAATAGGAAAGGTACCAAAATGAGAATGATGCTAACTCAGCCAACAAGTATCTAGGGCAGATAGGTGGTGCAGTGGATAGAGCACCATTTCAGGAGTCAGGAAGACCTGAGTTCAAATCTCATGTCAGACACTTAACTCTCACTAGCTGTGTGACCTTAGGCAAGTCAATTAACCCCAATTGCCTCATCCTGGGTCATCTTATATCTGGTCACTGGATTCAGATGGCTCTGGAGAAGTGAGGCTAGTAACTTGCACAGCCCTCCTTCACTCAAAACAAAGTCAAGTGCAAGTCACGTCATTATTTCTCTGATGGTTTCTGTCTTCCTTGGCAACAAAGGATGAACAGACACAGAAATAAGGGAGGACAAATTAATTCATTCAATTATTCTATTTAATTGGTTTTTTACTTTAAAGGGTGGAGTATTTAGATTGTGTTAAGGCCATAGTGGAGCTCCATTAACTTCAAAAGATTATGGGTCATCAAGTCCAAGGTATTAATTTTGAAGGTGAAGAAATGAAGAGTTTGAGAGGTTGTGACTTGCCTAAAGTCATACAGTTAGAATAGAAGAGCCAGGATTTGAACCCTGGTCCTCTGACTCCAAGTTCAGCACTCTTTCACTGAACCATCCTACTTTTTTTTCTTTCTCTAAAGGGCATGGCAACAACTTCACTTTGAGTGAAAAATGGAAATTCTTGAGAACAGGTTCAGCTGAAGAGATTATATATTCCATAAAGCATTTTATTATCAGACTAATTACATATAATCATGTTTTACATGCATTGCCTAATTAACTCTATAACTCTCTGAAGTACATAATGCTAATATTTTATTCCAGTTTTACAGACAGAGAAAATGATGCTCAAGTTAACTAAATTGCCCAAGTTCATACAGCAATAAAATATGGGACTTGAACTCAATATTTATGACTGTCAATGCAGTGTCCTTTCCAATACATCATTATTTTTCTTATCTTGCTCTAAGATAATGAAAGAATAATCTAATTTTCATTTTTTTAAGATTTAGTGATACTCAGCTACCTGTGTACTTGGGGAACAATTTCAATATTAAGAATCAGTAGACCCTCAAGCAAATAAATGATGCAGTGGATAAAATGCATATTTGGTGTCAATAAGTCCTGAGCTCAAATTCTTTATTAGATGCCTATTTAACTACGTGACCCTAGACAAGTCACTTAGCTTTCTTAGCTTCAGTATCTGAATCTGTGAAATGAGAATGATAATAGGTCCTACCTTCCAGAGCTGTTGTGAGAATCAAATGAGATCACAAGTGAAAAGCCCTTTGCAAACCTTGAAGTGCCATATAAATGTTGTTGTTGGTATTGTTTTTATTTTACTATTATTGCTGAGGCTGTTCTCTGTTGTTCTCTATGAAAGGGGACTAAGAGAATAGCTTAATTGCCTTGAGGAACCTACTTTATGAAAGATTTAGTATTTGAAAGATTTAGGAGTTGTTGAGGGAGACCGTACTCAGTTGACTTCATTTTTTTGCCCTACTGTCCTGGGATTTGGAATGATGATGTCCTTGACTTGGGAAGCACAGTCCTTTTTCATGTGATGTACCTCAGCATCAATGGACTGATTGCCCAATTGTTTTATTCACCATCTTTGCAACTTCCCAGACCAAACCATCTTTCCCAGACTACCACTTATCTCTTTGTACTCATTCTCACAACTAGGATGTAAGCTCCTTGAAGACAAGGACTGTCTTCATTTTCTGTTTCAGCATTTAGATCAGTGCTTGGAACACATCGATGATTTTCATTCATTTATTTTTACATTTATGGAATTCTGGAGATCATTCAAGCTCTATGACATGGATTTTCAGGCTCTCTTGGCATGATGATACTTTGAAGTGATAGGCCTTGTTTTAAATTTTCTTTGATTGCATTATAGATAGTTATTTAGGTGTAAAATTTCCATCCTAAATTCCACATCAAAAACATAATGTCTAAAACACTGGCCTAAAAGAGGCCAGTTCTAAATCATATGATACTTAAGGCATTTGTAAAAGGAATTATAAAGTCTTGTACTGTAAGTTTAAAGGAAAGTGATTCAGCAATCTCTAGGATCTCTTTGCAAAATAATGCATCGTATTGCACTGCCTAAACACTAAAGGCTGGCGTTAATACTACCTACAGAGAATCAAGTCAATGCTTTATCAAAGCTGGTAGATAAAATCATCAAACCACAGATATAAAGATTATAAGCTGAGAATGGCCTTAAGGATCTTCTGTTACAGCTCTTCTATTTCCTAGATGAGGAAAGTGAGGAGAAAATAGCTTGTCACAAAAAGCAACTGACAGAGCATCACATGTGAAAAGAGACAGGATTCAAATATACATCCTTTCAATACAAAATTTGACATTCTTTTCACTATTCTTCATTGCTTCTTGAAATACCAAACTCCAATTGGATTTCCTACCATTGTTTGCTCTTGGGTAGGGAAAGGCGGGAGATGGGGGGAGTAGATTGTCCTTCTGTGATCCTTTTATATTTCTCAGAGCCCCAAGCACAATGTTAGACATACCTAGATGCTCAGCAAATTATTGTGACTCACCGTTTTCTGCCAAAACTGAACAAAGTCAGAATAAGCTGAGATAGGTAGGACATGGACCTGTCCTTTAAATAATATAGGGAATGCAAACTTAAGGAATCTCTCTAGATTGGAACCTTCTCTGCAGAGAGTAGCTCACTTTAAGTAAGCCTTTAAGTGAATTATCCAGGGTCATGGCCAGTATGTCTTGCTAGCTCCAGGGTCACTTCTCAACATATTACACCATATAGTTGAGGTGATGTTGTGAAGTAATACAACAGCAGCCAAGAAGACCACATGGAAGTTCAACCAGTTATAAAGATTTATACTTATAATTCAATCAAAACACAGACTGTTCCATTATACCCTTTTATGGATTTTGGCTTTATTTAGGCAAAGACAAAGTCTGCAGAAAGTGTAAAAGAATAATCTGTCTGTAGTAGATTGGTGGGGACCAGCTCCTTTAGGATATCGATAATCTCTACTAATGCTGCCTTCCAATTCAAGAGTCAGCTTAAGATTCCAGTCTTTATTTCAACTTGTTAAAAAATATGGCATACTATGAGCAAAGTGATGGTCTGATCTGTTTCTAAGTACTCCAAGAGTTTACAACAAAGTTTGGCTCCCTGGGGGAGCTTTATAAATATTTGTTGAATAATCCACTGACTCCTTCCTCAACTTCCTTCTACAAGAAGTAGAAGGTTCTTTTTAATCAAGAAATTAATGTATTGCCAACTTGATAAATTGAATTAGTTTGAGATTAAATGTCACAAACTTTAACCACTTTCCTCTGAAGCTTTTTGCATCATTCATGAAAGACATTAAGATGCTTAGAAAAATATATAAACCCCATTTCCTTATAATGAATGTAAATCAGCCTTGAATGAATCAAAACTACTACATGTTAAAAAAAAAGTGGAGCATTTCACAGGTTAAAACTAAAGCTATTATTCTCTTGTATTCTAGTGCCTTTGGAAGTAAGGTAGTGGGAATTTTTGTTTCTATTTATTTCTTGGCATTAAAGTACTCATAAATTCTACTATTTATTAGCTTGATGTCAAAAGAACCTGAAGAATATAGACTCTAATCTACAGGTGAGGAACAAGTCTAGATTTTGATTTATTTGGAATCATTTCAAGATATTTAGATCTAATATGACTGTAGCAATTCTTTCTCAGCAAGTTTTATTGGAAATTATTGAGTTTCTTCTTCAAAAAGTGGGAATAAAACAAACTGTTTACTCAGGTGTCATGTTCCGTTTTAGCTTTCCCATCAAAATTTATTAAGATAAAATATTTTTAAAAAATAGATTAGTACATACTCTTTTCCAGGTAGTGTGGGGATGTGAAGGCAAATACAAAAAAAAAAGTTATGAGGCACTTACATTGTGCTAGGGGAAAATAAATTTTGCATACAAAAACAAATATAAAATGTATACAAAATAAATATGAAGTCATATGGCTGGAAGCACTAGCAATAATGAGGCAGAATCAGGAAGGTCATGTAAAGGAAAAGGTCCTTGAGTTGAATCTTGAATAGAGTGAGGAATTCAGGCAGAGATGGGGATGGAGAAATAGTGGATATTCTTGCAAAAGTCTAGAAGGAGAAGATAGACTGTTAATTGGAGAGAAGCATAAATAATTCAAGTTAGTGAGGATGTAATGTCAGTCATATGAACTGATGTTAATATTCACTGTATGCTGCACATCTACTCTCACCTCCTGTGAAGGTCTGGCTTGTGGTTTGGTTTGCTTTATTTTCTTGTGTTAGTTTAGTAAAGTGGTATCAAGAATTCAGGGATTTGACTAAAGTCTGAAATCAGTCTGATATGTGCCAGAGGATAGAGTGACCACAATGGTTTTTCAAAATATTGAGAATTTTATTCACAGATATGGGTATAAAATCTATGCTTATGCTAACAACGTCTGACTTCTTATACCACCGTTATGATTGGTAACAAGGTTCAACCCCCTTCTGCATACTTTCAAAAATTATGTGGGTGATCTATGGTTTTGATTCTTCTTAGTGCAGTTCCTTTGTTCATAACCCTCTATTATCACTTGAAGAATATGAAGAAGGAAGAGAAAAAAAGGAAAGGGAGGATGAGGAAGAAGAATTATCCACATTTTACAAATAGAGAAAGTGAGGTTGTTTGCTTAGGGTCACACATTAGTGTCACATAGAGAATCTGAACATCAGTCTTTTCGCTCCAAATTCAGCTTTCTTTCTACTGTACTCCACTACCTCTACTGACCACATCCCAGTAATCTGAGGCAATAGCTATTTCTCTTTCTTCCCAAGAGTGCAATTTAAACCACATATTCAACTGCAGAAATCAAACTGTTGGACAGTGGATAGAGTGTTAGTCTTGGAGTTGGGGAGACTTAAGTTCAAATCCTACCTTGGGCATGCCCTAGCTGTATGACCTTGGACAAGTCTTAACTTCTGTTTACCTCTTGACTCAATTTCTTCATCTGTGAAATAGAGATAATAATAACACTTACCTCCCAGGGTTGTTGTGAGTGTAAGAGATAATAATTATAAGATCCTTAGCCCAGTGCTGGGCATAGAGAAAGCACTATATAAATATCAGTGGATGAAGTGCTAAACCTTTTAATATACACCTACAAAGTATTTAGAAATGCTATCTCATTTTATCATCACAACAACCTTGGAAGAAAATGGTATTTACCTCCACACCCCCATTATAGAGATGGAGAAAATGAGGTAGACCGTAGTTAAGTGATTTCTCCAAGATCACACGGCTAATAAGTAGTTGAGATAAATCTTCCTTATTCTAGATCCAGCACTCTATACACTGGGCCACCTATCTTCCTGTAAGTTTCATATTCTGCTTTTGACTTTTAACTGGCGATGAACCCAAGGTCAAGACACTTAGCCTCTCTGATCATCTATGTCCTCATCTATAAAATGGTAATGATGATGCTTGTAGGGTCTACTTTGTAGGGTTATTGAGAGTGTCATCTGAAAAAAAAACTTTATGCAGACTTAAAAGCAAATTTTAATCTGGTTAGTATCTGAAAAGTCTGCATGTAAATCTGCCCATATATTTCATATAGCTTATTACATAGACATGTGCAAAAGAGACATTTGTAATTGGTCCAAGCTACCAATTTATTTTTTGTGAATTATCACCCACAGAGTCTAATTGGATCTTACTTCTCATGGCATCTTGTGAGAAAGGGAAAGGAAAAGGAAGGGGAAGAAGGAAACTATCAATTTATATCAAATCACCTGAAAGTGTGATTTGAATGAATGAGTGAATAAATGAATAAAAAATATTTAAAATAACCTTGGACATAACCACTCTGATCTACTTGCCAAGGATGAGTAGTAATAAGTTATAATTTATGAACATGTAGAATTACTTGCATACTAACTTCCACCAATCCCATGTATTTCCCTAGGGTGGCAAGGAAGTTGTACTATCATAGTATTCAGTCATAGGCATCATTCATTGAGACAAGGCTCTTCAACTACCTTATTCCTGTGCTAAGTAAGGCAATATGGTAAAATGGAAAGGACACTAGATTATTAATTTGGAGATTAGGGTTCTAGTCACTTTTTCTTTATGTGGTCAAGTCATTTCATATTTCTGGAACTAAATTTCCAGATGTACAAGAAGACTAAACTAGAAGATTTCAATATGTCATAGTCACATAGTTAGAATAAATGCCAAAATCAATCTAGCCAAACCCATAAGAGTCCCGGACTGATATTCATCAAGCCTTTGCTTCAAAATTACACAGAACTGACTGCCTCCTATGAAAGCCCATTCAATTTTTTGACAACTATATTACAAATGTTGATTCAACGTTTATACTGTGTCAAAATTTGACTTGTTCAAATTGCTACCCACATACCCTTATCCTGCTCTCTGGGACCCAGTAGAGAATACCTAGTCCCTCTTTCATATGATAATTTGAAATATTTGCAGAGACTCATCATAACTGTCTTCAGTCTCTTTTCTCCAGGCTAACTATCCTCAGATCTTTCAATAGTTCCTAAAGAGGCATGGCTACTTTAAAATTCCATCCTGCCCTAATGACCTGTGACCCCATAGGACAGAGGAGAAATAATCCTGCCTTTATTTTAATGTGGAACAGAATTTTGAGAGTCTCTATAGAGTGTGAAATGTTTTATAATTTATATATAAACACCAACCAAAAACAGCCCCCTTCTGGAAGATATCCATCCTTATCCAAATTCAGACAAAATAATATAATGTCCACAAACCGGGCATTTACACTTACTTGGGTGAGAGAATGCTTAGAAATTTAAAGTGTCAACTCTGAAGTCTTTCCATAAATGTTTTCACGACCACTAGAAAGTCTCCTGAGACTTTTTGCCAAAGAGCAATGAACCCAGCAGGATCTCTGACAGGAAGGCATTTCTCCAGCACATTCAGAGCTCTACATTCCTGTTGTACATAATGAAGAACCTTTTCAATGCCTTGGCTAGAAATAGAGACAGGGCACATTTTTCAAGAATTTTCATCCAAGGTACACATTACTTTGACTAACTTGTACATGAATGGAGAAGGTAGTAACCTTGAAAGCTCCGTGCTTTTAGTCAGCTTTCCACACACAAAGCCAAAAGGAGGCAAGGTTGTACTATTTTTTCCAGCTGTGAAATGGATGCTAAAAAGGTAAAAGGTGCAAGTAAATTCTAGGGAATCACTGTAAACTCATGGTTTCACTGAAGGTAAAACGAAACCGCAAATAAAAAGTACCCCCCAAAACATGAGATCCATAGCTATGAATTAATTACCTTTATGACTTTAGCTTTTAGTGGTTAATTCCACATTTGATTTCCACAAAGTTGCCAAAGTGTTTTCCTTAAGTGCAGGCCTAAACCATATCATTTTTCTTCTCAGTAAACTCCATGGACTCCCTGTTACTTCTAAGATCAAATAGAAATTATTTTTCTTGTATTTCTATTTAAATTTGTCAGTGATCTCTTAATTGCCCAATCAAATGACCTTTATTCAAATCTTATTCTTCTTGTCCCCTTTGAACACTGCTGAGTATCTTTTCCTGTACATTCTCTCCTCTCTAGATTTTCATTACAACCTTCTCTCCTAGTTCTCCTTTCTATGTAAGAGCTTCTTCTTAGTCTCCTTTGCTGGATCTTCAACCCTGTCACTTACCTTGAGTCTCCCTCAAGTTCTGTCCTGGAACTTTTCTATTTTCCCTCTATACCATCTCACTTGGTAATCTCAACTCTCATGGGATCCATCAACTATTATTTCCATGCAGATTATTCCCATATCTATAGACTCAACCCTAATATCTCTCCTAAGCTCCAGTTTTACATTAACAATTGCCTTTTAGAATTCAAAGTCTTACATGCATCTCATCTTTGCCATGCCCAAAATGGAATACATCTTTCCATCCAAATTCTATCCTCTTCCCAACTTTCTTATTTCTACAGAGGGTACCACTATCCTCTTACTCAGTGAGGCTCACAATCTTTGTTTCATCCTCAAATCTTCACTTCCACTAACCTCAAACAGCCAACCTCTTGTTAAATCTTGCCATTTTTGCTTTCACAATATTTCCTGGATAAGCACCCTTCTTCTCCCTCATACAACCAAATATAGACTTTAATGACATCCCTAGCCTGAAACTTTTCAGGAGCCTTGGTCTCCCTGCCTAAAGCCTCTCTCCATTCCAATTCATTCTCCATTCAGCGGCCAACGTGATATCCTATAGCATAGGTCTCACTATGCCACACCTCTCACTCAAAAAACTTTAATAGGCTGCCTATTACCTCCAGGATGGAACAGAAACTTTTCTTTTTCTCATTTAAAGCCTGGCCTTTTCCCTTTCTAGTCCATGACTTCTGACCCAGCTACAATGGCTTACTTGTTCGTTCTCTGTCTTTCAACTCCATGCGTTTTCACTAACTATCCCACCTGCCTGGAATGTTCTGTTTCCTTACTTCCAACTTCTGCCTTCTCTTACTTCCTTTGAGACTCAGTTCAACTCCTGTCTCATAGGAGGCTTTTCCAAGGCTCTTTCTTCTGAAATTACTTTTAATTTACACTATATATTTGTTGGATTAATTATTCCTAGCTATAATCCTATATTTTCTTTTTGATTTTCAGAATATCATTAGTCCATTTTTTCATAGTGGAGGCTGCTAAGTTGTGTGTGAATCTAGACTTTCACTCCATAGTACCTGAATTCATTCATTCATTCATTCATTCATTCATTCATTCATTCATTCATTCATTCTTCCTTCCTTCCTTTCTTTTTTTTGACTAGGTAAAAGAGGCCATTCTTTGCCTTATTTCTCACCTAGCCTTTATCACAGAATGAGGCATTACCTCAGTTAAACTGAAACTTGTTAAAGACCTTAGCTTAAAAAGGCCAAGGTTTTCCCACTGCATCAGGGCTATCTCCAGTCATCCTGATCTATATCCATTGGACCCAGATAGCTCCGAAGGAGACAGTGAGGCTGATGACTTTGCACAGCCCTCCCTCACTTAAATCCAATGCACTTGCATGTCAGGGCATCACCTTCCTGATGTCATGGTCCTCTTTGAGAATGGAGGGAAAACAACAACAAAGCACACATACACACACATGAGTGATTTCATTATTTGTATTGTCTTCCCAGTTAGAATGTGAGGTCATTCCAAGCAGGGATCCTGTTTTTACCCTTTTTCTAAACAAATCTCTAGCACTTTGCACATTTGTCAGATAGTAAGGGCTCAATAAGCACACACATGTACACACACACCACACATACAAGCACATGCACAAGATATTGTATCCCAATTCTCACCCAGAACTCCATGCTTTTCTATAAGCTGCCTGGAATGTATTTATTTCTCACATCTATCTTTTAACAAATCTAAATTTCTTCAAAGAGCATTTAGGTGGCACAGTGGATAGAGTGCCAGGCCTGCAAGCAAGATGCCATCTTTCTGAGTTCAAATCAGGCCTCAGACAGTTATTAGCTGTATGACCCTGGGCAAGTCCCTTAAACTCATTTACCTTAGTTTTCTCATCTATAAAATGAGCTGGAGAAGAAAAGGGCAAAACATTCCAGTGTCTTTGCCAAGAAAAACCTAAATGGCTCATAAAGAATCAGACATGAGTGAAACAGCTAGACGGCAACAACAAATTTCCTTCAAAGCCTAGTTTAGCAAAACTTTCTCCATAGAGTCTTTTCTGATTCCACCAGCATTTGTCTAGCCTAAATTTATTTTATTTTATGTAGATATTGTATTTTACTTAGGGACATGTTACCTCACACAAAACAACAGACCCTTGAAGGCAAGGTCTGTTTCATTTCCTACTTTGTATCTGGAGCGCCTAGCAGGTTGCCTGGCATATATTAGACCCACAAAAATGCACGTTTGATTAGCATAAAATGTTCAGTCCTAAGATCTTTGTTTATTTATTTAGCATATTGAGGAGAAATTGCATTATATTCTAGAAAGCCCATATTGTGTTAAAGGATGGACTTGGAATCAGATCTCCTGATTGTCTATAGAAGCTTTCTGAGCCTCAATTCAGTTACCTTGAAAATTCAAATGATAATTATACATATAAAACATACATATATATGCTTATATATAGGCATTTAGTACCCTATAAATGTAAAATACTATTATTAATATGAATAATTATCTAGAAATACTTGTATTTGTTCAAGTAACTTTTTAGTTCTTTGGTCTAGAAATGGGCTCAGCTGATAGGTTATTATGCTGGGCAGAAAAATCATGGAAACCATGCAGTTTCACATCTTAGGATGCCTTCTACCCAGATGTGGGAAAACAAATTGACTGTGTTGTGGTAATTCATTGGAGAACTTTAGTTGATGAAGCAACCCCAATCCATCATATAAAATGCTGAGTAAGGAATGCATAAATGAGGGTCATGAGGGAAGATACTACTCTTGGAAAGGTATCATTAAAAGACAAGGGATATTTCAGGTGAGTAAGCTTCACCTGAGGCCTGTGGGACTAGAGCCCTAGGATTGTAGGAAATTTTCATTTACATGTTCCATATAATAAAGGTAGATACATGAAAAAAATACATGAATCTTTTATGGTTAACCAGAATCTCATCCTGGCCCAAAGGTCATATCTTGGATGCCATACTATACCCTTAGAGACAAGAATTTTCTAGAAATCATATTAGGATTCTAGAAATAGGAACTGTCCCCGTGGGGACCCTGGCCTAGGCTAGCATGAATTCTAAATCTTTTTTTAACCATGATCAGAATGACATACATAATTCAGTATATCTAACATATATTCAATGATATTTTGTTTGTGACTCTTCCTGAAGTGTTGGAGGCATCATGAAAGATTCAAAAGTTTGAAACTTAAAGACAATTAATGAAAATTGGCTTAGTTTTAGGGAGACAAGGTTCTTTTCTCACTGACCCAAATTGGCTCAATATTTCTAAATACATAAGCCAAACATTTTTTTGACATAGATGTGGCTGGTTGCCCAGCAAGTTATATGTTTAGTATTTAGACTATATTTTTTCTTTATCTTTAAATTAAGTTCATAAAATTTCATACAACATAAACCAAAGTGAAACTTTTAAAGAAGATGTCCCTTGGACACAAACTTAGATGTTGAATGCAGATATTTCCTAACCTAATTAAATGTGAATCTAGTACCAAATCTACATTCCTTTCTGCAATCTTAAGCGATCATATGTCTTCCCCAGGCAGTAGGTAGAAGTAAAGATATTTGTGCTGTATTGCCCATGGTGGTTAAATATGCTTTTGCCAAAATGTTGTTATTCAGTTGTTTTAGTCTTGTCTGACTCTTGGGTTTTTCTTGGCAAAGATATTAGAGTGGTTTGCCATTTCCATCTCTAGATCATTTTACAGATGAGGAAACTGAGGCAAACCAGAGTCACACAGCTGGTAAGTGTCTGAGGTCAAATTTGAACCATTTCTTCCTTAGAAAGAGGGAGCATGGCTAGGATCCATTAATGTATTAGAAATGGTCTTTCAGTGTAGAAGAGAAGGGCCTTAACCACAAATAGACAAAGGAAGGGAGAGAAAACATTTCTGTAAACGGTACCGCCATTCTCATCCACCCTCATGACATAGTTGACTCCTCCCTTTCCACTGACTTCGATAACCAATCAATTGCCAAATATAGTCAGTATGTTCACAGTATCTGTCAATAGCCCTCCATCCTTTTTGTCTACTACCATTGTAGTACAACACATCAGTACCTTCTCATGGACCATTACAATTGCCTTTAGTCTCACCCCTCCCCCACCTGTCACCCTAGATCCTTTACACTGATCCCAGAGTAATCTTGTTATGTGTAAATTTGATCAGACAATCCTCAATAGTGCTTGCCTGAGATATGAAATTCAAATTGTTTAGCTGAGCATTTAAGACCCTTGTCAAAATGGCACCCACTAACCTTTATGGTCTTAGTTCACACAATTCTCTTTCATGTGCTCATTTACAAACAAACTGAACTGGTAATTTTCCATCATTTGCTCCTTTGCTTAAAGTATTCCCTAACCATAGGAATGAAAGGGGCAGTTATCATCCTGTAAGAGAGAATCAAGGTTCAAAAAGAACTTGTCAAGAATATTGGGCTGAGAGAAATAATATTAAATGTAATACAGATAAATTTAAAATATTACACTTGAGATTTTAAAAAATAACCTTTACAAGTACAAAATGATAATGAAGGAAATGATGGCTTAGCAGTTCATCAGCACACTATATGAAGGGTTTTAGCAGAATGAAGACTCATTTTGGATCAAAACCCCATCTTGAAAACCAAGAAAAGTAAGGCATTAAGAGTTCCACTGTAGACTCCCTTCATCAGAATACATTTGGACTATTATGTTCAACTCTGAGCATCATATTTTAGGAAAGGCTTTGATTGATAAGCTGGAAAACAGCTAGAGGAATGAAAATAATCTGGTGAAAGGCCATAAATATATGTTGTATTAGAATCAGTGGTAGAAACTGGTAATGTCTATTATGGAGAACAGAAGACTTATCAGGAACATGATAGCTACCTCAAAGTATTGGAAAGGCTGTTACACAGAAAAATAATTTGACTTTTCTGCTTGGACCCAGAGAAATAGGAGTAATGGGTAAAAGTTACAAAGAGGGAAATTTAGGCTGAGTACAAGAAGATACTTCCTGACAATTTTATTGCTGTCCAAAAGAAGACTGGTCTGTTTCATGAGGGGGAAATAAAAATTGGAGATCTTCAGGCCAAGGCTAGAAAAACTGCTTGTTGGGTATGAGGGTTTTTCTTTCAGGTATAGGTTCATTTAGATGGCTCCTGAGAACCATTGCCCCCAGTGGCATGATGAAAGGGATACTATTTCTGAACTCAGAAAATCTGATTCAGACCTGGATCTGCCATTAATTGCTTGTATGACCTTTGTGCAAATCACTTTCCTCTTTCCGATTCTCAGTTTGCTCATCTGTAAAATGAAAGGGTTGGACTAAAAGACCTCTATGGTCCTTTCTGGATCTTAACCATCAATTCTATGATCCCTTTCAACCAGGGGCATGCTGGAATTGCTTGAACTAGCTCTCTAGTACTAATTGTTCAATTTTCAGTGTTAGCATTTGCATTTCTGAAGTTGGTAAATATTACAAATCAGGGATGGACTTGCTGTTTTGTTGATTGTTTAGACTTAAGAAAATCATGGAGAAAATGTTAATAAGTCAAATTAAATTTAAAAGTTTGTTGTGCATTTTCAGAGAGCCAGTTGTTAAACATATAGCATTCCACTGCTTCCAACTATCACATCCTGTGAACATATGATATGGAATGTCATTTCTACCAGTTTTTCACAATCTAGAGGCAATAATTCATGTTTCTTAATTTCAGTATACTTTCTCAAGAAATTTTATTGTGAAAGAAAAGCTAGAGAGCTTGCTCTAAGTCAAAAAGACCTACATTCCAGTCTTATGTTTGACATTTACTAGATATGTAACCTTGAACTACTCAATCTCTCAGTGCCCTAGGAAATGCTCTGAATTAGAAATTACAAAGGAATTGCTATATACATTTATTGAGGTAGATATCCCACCAGGGCATCACAGCTTGGACCCAAAATATTTTTTTCTAAAATTTAAAAAATGCCACATCCTCCACAAAGTCTCCCTTCCTATTCTTAATCTGAGAAATGATCTTTTCTTAAAGAGACTTCATAGTATTTTGTACCTCCTACAATCTTAACACATTTTATGGTATAGATATTTCTGTATCAGAATGGATTGAAAACTTCTTGAAGTCAGTGAGGATCTTTCACTCTTCATAGATCCCCCCACAAAGATGTTCTCTACCCCTGTGATTTCACTGGTGTATGGATTTCCAGGTGTGGATATTCCCTTCATCATATGAAAATCAGACACTCATTTGTAATCTAAAGTCTTAGAGTGTTAGCTAGGAAACTGAGAGGGTAATTCCCTTATAGGCCATATAGCTAGGATATGCCAGAGATAGAATTTGAACTCAGGTACCTTCCTGACTTTAAGATGATTCCTTTATCCACTACATCCACTGCCCTTTGTTCCTTGTACACATCAGGTACTTAATAAATGTCTTCTGACTTAATGAATCCCTTAATCATTGTTTAAATATTGCTGAAGCTCCTAAAGGATTTTTGTTGTCATTGCTAATTTCTGTCTTCTCCAGTCTGGTGCTGTTTTTCTCATTTATAAGCACAGAATTACTAATACAAGATGCCCTGCTTATGATTATATAGCAGTTTAAATTATTCCAATGCAAAGGAAAAAAATCCTCTATTTGGGTTTCTATCTGATTGCTTACTTAGCTTGGATTAGAGCTTGAAGCCACATTAATGCCAAACTGCATTACTAATGTGACCCAAACTATACACTAACATTTTTTCCATGGTTTTCTAGATACTTGCTCAGACTTATAAGTCTGCCATATGACAGGATGCGATTACAGTAAGACGGTGGGAGTTCTAGTTTTGTGCTGTTGTGTTGCCTAGGGAAATTTGGGGTTATATGACTATATATGTATATGTATATATATATTGAACTTCTGGGTCTTTGCTGTGTCTGGAAAATGACCCCTCCTCTACCACAGGAAACCCAGGAGAGGCTATCAATAGAGAACATTTGAGAGTGTCACTTCTCACACAAAGTAGACCAATGGGTCTTGTGATAATAAAAAGATTTCCTGGGTAGTTAGAAATACATCTAGTTTCTTCACACAAAAGCTCAGTGTGATGAAGAAGCGACTTGGTGCATACCTAGCAATAGTTGTTAGAGGAGATTGGGCAAAAATGGACACCAAATGAAATCACAAATCAATTCAGTCCACTACAAGCATGTATTAAACAACTGTCTAGTAGGTACCATGCTAAGCTCTGGGACACATTGAATGGGAATACAGTCAACTTGACTGATACCTCTAGTAAATAGTCCAATTTGTTTTTTGGTAAAATGTCAGTTGCCATTTAACCCTGATATTTCTGATTGTTAGGTAAGAAAATGCATTTCAGCTCTTCATTCAATACTTAATAGCTCCAGCTCTGAGATGGTTGATATGGCCACTGTTTTAGGGCTGGATAGCACCTTAGAAGATTTCTAAGACACAAGCCCCTTAAAAGATGAGCAAACTGAGACCAGATAAAGACTCTTCTCCAAGGCCTTAGGTGATAATTATTGGAGCAGGAACTCAAACTCAGAGGTCAAAATCCAATACAACACATCGCTTCTTGTTTGAACGTCCTAGTGACTTAGCTCTCATGGCATAACTTGACACTTTGGTAAATTTCTCAAGTGAACCTGAGTGCCATTAGACATTGGTTTTCGGATTCAATTCTATGAGCATTTTATATTAAATGTCTCTTATGTGCAGAACATTGTGTGAAATGCTAGGGAAACAAAGATGGAAAATGACAATGTCAATGAACTTGCCTTCAAGGAATTTATAATCAATTAAGGATGATATAATATCTACATAAATATGTGCAATACAAGGTAGGGAATGACAGAGTCAAAGAACATTGACAATCTGAGAGGTTCTCATCAGGAACTTGAAAGCAAAGGATATTATCATCAAGGCAGAATATTGTTTGTGTCAGTTCTTCCTCTTCTTTTTTTGATAGTAGTGTCTGAAGTCCTTCAGCTGTACAAATTCCAAAACCACATTTATAACATCCAGAGACAAATCCTGGATGTATAAACCTGGGAAGTGCTTCAGAGATCATCGAATCTAACCTACCTGTTTTGCAGATGAGAAAACTGAGGCATAAATAGTTTAAATGATTTGACCTCCATCACACAACTGGTTAGTGGTTAAGCCAAGACCCAAATTCAGGTTTATTGGTTTGTGGTGAGATACTTCACTGGCACATAGTAAAATTCTCTAGAAATTCTCTAGTGTAAAAATTCTCTAGAAATACTCCTAGCCTCAAGGAGGCATTTAAAATAGGATATGTGTTCTCAACTCTCATCATTTCCTCAAATACATAAACAATTTCCAAAATCCTTTCTATTCTATTACTTCATTGCTAGTACTATAACTTGGGCCCCAATTATCTATATTATTACATCAATCCCCTAATTTTTCTCCCTGCCCTCAGTTTTTCCCCATCCAATTTATTTCCCACATCATTGCTAAATTAAAGTTTCTAAAGCACAACTCTGAATATATAACTGTCCAAATAAAAAAAAAACTTTTAATGATTTTGTCACTTGTATAACAAAATCAAATGTCATTGAATTATATTTGACTTTGTCAAATGCTTTGCCTATCCTGCATTTTCTACTTCTGTGGCTTTTATTAATATTTACTCTACTGAGATTCTCTTCTATTAAAAATCTTACCTAATCAAGAATACTGGATCTGGGATCAGAGGGCTTGCTTTCAAATCCTGGCCACACAAAGTAGAAATTATATATAGTAAGGGACAAACTCCCCACTCCTACCCCCCCCACACTATATATATCCTGAAAGAACTTCAGCAGTTTCTCAGCTTTGCAAAGTATTTCTCACTGCTTTACTCAAGAGGAAGCACCCTAATGGTGTGCCTCATTCCAAGGATTTTCAGCAAACACCCATATTGGAGAATGTAGTATGATGACATTGTGAATTAAATGCTGAAGGGTTGATAAGTTGTATATTGGTGGAGGAAATTCCTGTAGTGGGAGTTCCAGGGTTTTTATTATTATTGTTATTAGACTTGTGATTTCATCATTACAAGGATTCCTAGTGAGGAAATTCTCAGGACAAGTACAGGTCAGCACCAGTTCAGCAAGTTAGTCTTAGATAATTCTGTGTGGCACAAACCTACTTGTCCTGGCACACACACCAGCTATCTAGACTGACTCTGGGGCTAGTCCTCTATCCACTGCAACACAATTGTCCCTTCTTCATATACTGATGAAGTCACAGATGCCGCCTTTTTTTTCCTGATTCCTCTAGTGGGTTATATCTTATTTGCCACTTGGCTAACACGCTTCCTGTTCTTATATCACCGGGGAGGGAGCATCAATGCAGGCTCTGATGTTTTCCCTTTTGACCTGACTTTTATTACCCAACCTGCTTTGTAGAAGATCAGTACAAAGTCATCCACTGTTTTAATAATTCTATTCTCCAGAGAACATTTTGCTCCTCACTTCATCACATGTATCTCCTTTTCCCCTTTCCCACTCCCCTAAGGTTTTATCCCCTTTTCAAAGAGTTTACTCGATAGCTTTATAATAGATTCATTCAAGAATTCACAATGCACACTGACAATTTAATGATAATATCAGTATTCCCAAGGACATCCTTATTGTTTTGCCCTAAATTTTAAAAATATTAAAGACCAATTTTCAATGTACAAGTTTGCATGTAGAAATGCAGCCTCTCCCAACTCCCTCCTCTTCTTCCTGTCTTGTTCAAGATGATCTTTTCACACATATTTCTATAACAGATATTTCTTAACTGCTTCTACACAATGGGCATAAATCCACTAAATATTTTTATTTTGAATTGGAACCATGGTCATTGTGCTTAGAAAGTGTTTCAAAAGCTGTCAGCTATCCTTGGGGAAAATATTTTTGTCAACACTTTTAAAAAATAAAACGTTTTGTGGTCATTTCCTCTGTTAATCAGCTCTTTTTTTTCCAAGAAACTGACTTTTTAAAAAAGCATGCATTTCTCAGCTAAAAAAGAAAACATGCTGAAGATTCAGAAATCATCCAATTCAACCTCCTTGTTTTACAAATGAGGAAACTGAGGCCCAGTGGGATGAAGGGAGCTGTTGAAGGGCAGGTATTAAATGGTAGAGATTGGATCTAAGGACAGATCCTCTGATTTCATATCTATCCAGCATTCTTTCCGCCTCATCATGTACAAAATTTATCCTCCCAGTCTATTGAAATTTACTGCCTTCATTTTTACAAAAAGCGATGCATATAAAAATACTCTGTATTTTCTCTATAACCATTGTGGTGTTGTTCAGTCTTTTCGGACTCTTTGAGACCCCCATTTAGGGTTCTCTTTGTAAAGATACAAGAGTGGTTTGCCATTTCCCTTTCTGGTTCATTGAACAGATGAGGAAACTTAGGCAAACGGGGTTAAATGAATTGCCTAGAGGTCACACAGCTAGTAAGTGTTTGAAGTCAGATTTTAACTGAGGTCTTCTTGACTCCAGACCTAGTGCTCTATCCACCGAGCCACCTTGCTGCCCATCTAACCATTGTAGATATTTGTTCCAATCTAGCTTCAGAGGAGTGCTTTAAACAGCATCACCTCCAGGAAGGCTGGAGGGGCATGGGCAGCCTTCATAATGCTAAGTAAGGGTAGAAATTTACTTGCTTCTTTGTTGTCTGTAACCTCACAAACCTGCAGGTGTACAATGCGTTATCACCCTTTCAATTGCTATTTGGGAAATCTGAAGACAGCTTTGGAGATATAGGAAAACTTTGAAATTTGGGCACTTGAAAATATGTATAGTGATTCAGAAAAACACATGATTTCATGTCTCTTATAGCATATGACATAATAGGACTATGAAAGATATTTTTCCCTATTTAGACATTTGGTTTTATGTTTTCAATGGTCATACAATTTAGTAGATTTCAAAATATTTGAATAAAATCTAAGTTCTTTGAGATCAGGAATTGCTTCGTTTTTTGTCATTGTGTTGTTTCTCCTTAACACAGGCTTGTACCTAGTAGGGTGCAGCTAGGTGGCCCAATGGTTACAGCACCGGACTTGGACTCAGGAAGACCTGACTTTGAATTTGAAACACCAGTGGTATGACCCTGAGCAAGTCATCTAAACCATCTGGGACTCATCTCCCTCTTCTGTAAAATGTGGAAATTGGATCTGATGTTCTCTAATATCATTTCCAGTTTTAAATTTGTGATCATTTGATCTCAGTGCTTAATGAATGAGCGAACCCTACATGTATAGAACAGTGCATATTTAAAACATTTTAAAATAAAAAAAACTACTTTTAAGAATGACATTAGAATCATTAAACATGCTTATACTCGTTTTGAACATAATCTGGATATGACCTCTCCATGGTATTGAAAAGTACAGGAGTGAAATTTACATTATCTAATAAAGCTCACTGGTATGAATTCGAACCCTAGCCCTACTTTTACTAACCTTGTGACCATGGGCAAACTGCTTATCCTTCCTGAGTCTTATTTTACTCTTCAAAAGGTAATAGCAGTATTTTTCCGGTATGTCTCACAGAATTGTAGCTCAAGTTATTATTCTGTGCTTGGGCACTCTCTCATTCTTGTACTTTTCAGTGTTCCCTGCTGGTGACAGAGTCTTTGTATATGGCCAGAAGCCAGTACCATCCTTCAACTCTCAAATCCTTTCAGAGTCTCCCATTCCTCCTACACTAAAACTTACCATTCTTATCATACTCATTTTAGAGTCTGACTGTAGCTTCATCAATAAGTAAAATAGAAATAGCTGAAAAGAATTCTTTTGAATTTTCTGTTCACTTCTGAAGTTTTGTTTTCTCTATTGTAATTTATAAGTTCTATGTTTCTCATTCATTTACACTTAGGGAGAGATACTGGACCTGTGATTTCATTGTTATAGGGGAGTCCAAATGAAGAGACTTCCTCTACAAGTGCAGGCTGACATCGTTCTGCAACTTGTAGTCTTAAAAAGTCATCTGAGGCACTGAAAAGTCAGGGATTTGTCCAGGAGTCACACAGATGATATATGGCAGAGACTAGGGTCTTCCTGACTCCAAGGCCAGTTCTTTATCTGTTGTATTACACTGCCTCTCATTTTTATACTTGCATTCTCAAAATGTTCTTATGGAAGGGCTATTTGACATCTAACAGTACTTTTAAAATTAGTTTTACTAGAAAGAGTTTTGCTAGAATGTGACAAATAGGAACCCCAAAAGGTTTCAGTTCTATGAAACTACAATTTTAGAATTTTATAAGTTGTGTTATATGGCATAGGGAATAGTCCTTTTCTTTACAATACTTTTATAAAATTCTTAGCCAGAACTTTAATCACAAAGAATTTTTAAGTTCTTACAATGTAGCAGTCAATGTGTGCAAAATTCTGGGGATCTATAGACAAAAATACATTAATTTTTGCTATGAAGTTAGTTTCACTTTGTATATCTTTGGTTAATGTCCTCAGGAAGGAACAGAAATTCAGACATTCTATTAGTGAATCAACATGTACATATACAGGTACACACACACACACACACACACACACACACACACACACACATATATATATATATATATATATATACATATAAACTAAATTTAAAAATAAAACCAAATACCTAAGTCAGGAAAATATTTTCCATAGTCTTCCTTTGTCATATGCTATAAGGGACATGAAATGCTGAATTCGAATGCAGAAATTCCTGACTTCAGGACTGGTGTTTTATTCACTGTGCCACTTAGGTGCCCCTATGTATGTTTACATTACTGAAATATTAAATCATAAAGGTAAACCAAAGAGCAAACCCTTCAGGATATTATTTTAATTCCCAAAAGCTAAGCAATCAATATTTTAAGCACCTACACACGTGTCATGTATATGATGTGTCACATGTGATATAACATACATTTCATATATATGGATGACACATAGATGGTGCATAATTCTGTCTTTAAGGAGGGGAATAGAAGTACACAATAGAATATATAGGGGATAAATGAAGAATACTTTTTGACGAGCAATATATCAAAAACTGCTAACTGATAAATGGAAAGATACGCTACATAAAGAATCAATGAGGGCATGATGGAGTCACTCTTGTGAAATTTTCTTTTTTTCTTCAAAGTCAAAGATATAGACCAAAACAGAAACTCAGAAGCCATCAAGTTTGATTCTCTTGTTTTACGATGAGCAGTGTGAGGACCGAGGATGGAGGTCACATCCTTGTGTCTAAGAGTTAGTCAAGATTTGAATCCCTCAATGAGTATGGAACATGTACCATAGAGGCAGTGTGAGGGAAGGAATTATAGGAAACTGAGGCACAGAGAGGTACTTACCTAATGTCATACCACTAATAAAAAATACTCCCATAACTAGAATGGGAGTATTTTGTTTTCTCACCTAGGACTCTTTATACTACACAATGTTGTCTGATTAATTAGGTTGAGATTTTGTGTGGAGAAGAGAATCTTCTATGTGTTTCTATGGCTAACAAGCTTCCAAGATATTCCCTGAACCACAGCTACAATCTCTCTCTAGTATAATGATAGTTACTTTCGAAAATTTCCAGGGGCCTTGCAAGGAAAGTGTTATATATTATTTTTATTCAAGGCAGAGAACCCTTTAGGACTGTATCAAAACCATGCAAACAGAAGTGACACCATAAAGAAAACACTGATGCCCTGGAATAAGGCAGCATCATGCCAAATTCAGGGAATGTGGTGTCTGTTGTTTGTAGTACAGGACAATGACATTTGTCTGCCTCTGGCCTTGGTACTGGAGGCCTCCTGTGGGTTCAAAAGCAAATAGTAAGAAGAGACTATATGATTACAGGTAGCCATTATAATGTGGATTTTTGTTGTTATTAATAAAATTATAGTACTTCAAAATGCATTAAGATGTCTAAAACTCAAATTTAGTTTAGCAGTTGTAGCTGCACTTCTTGAGTCATTTCAGTTGTATTTGATTCTTCATGACCTCATTTGGGGTTTTCTGGGCAAAGATACTGGAGTGGTTTGCCATTTTCTTCTCCATGTAGTTGTACTACTAGTATTTAAATATTTGTTTTATTTCAGGAATATTTATTAATCTAACTCCATGTTCTTATAACAAGGAATAAAGAATGCTATAATAGGTAAAAACAAGGAGACAGAATTAGAGTTAGGGTACCTTGTCACATGAATTTAAATCACAAGTCCCAGAGAAACCAGATCCCATGGTACAGAAAAGCTGATATGTGTTTTCCAGGCTACTGTCAATGAGCTCTCAAATATCATGGAGGACTGAAATATGAAATATGTCTGAACGAAATATGAAAAATCATGTGATAATATGATATGAGAAATATCATTCACAGAACTCAAGAAGGGCAAAAGCTGTCCCTATTTTCAAAAAAGGAGAATAAAGTCTATAGGCTAGTGAGACTGATTTCAATTTCTGCCAAGATCTAGAACATATTATTAATGTGACAATTAGGAGACATCTAGAAAAGGGAGTACTGATCTTAAGGAACAGTCATTAATGGTTCACTATCACCTTTCTAAGACATGTTCATTGGACTGTTCTGAGTGTGTATACTTCCTCCTATGCCTTTTAACATTTTTATCACTGTTGTAGAGAAAAGTATAGATGATAGGATCATCATATTTGTATAGATGACAGAAGCTGTTGCATACTGGGAATAAGGAAATAAACAAAAAAATAAAATTTTTCCATTCCATCATGCTTTCTCTTCCGTTGTACTGAAGTCTTATGCTGAAATGAACCTAGAGAGAATTTCTGCAGAGAGCAATCTACTGAAGGACTCCAGATCTCAACTTCAATCTTTATTAAGGGTCCAATGTGTTAATACATGTTATTTTACACTTATATCCCATTTCCACAGCCCTCAAGATTGCCATCATAGATGAAACAAGTGCCTTTTTGGCCCAGGAAATAGGTTGGAATAAGCCTATGGCACAATCCCAGTCCCTTTCTTTCTAATACAATGTCATATCTGCACAGAGATAATATGCAAAGAAAATTAATATAGTATCAAAAGTTGGTTATTTCTGTGTGTCCTGAAATGTTTTCCATTTATTAATCTCTAGTTCTTCATACAGGCTGTTTTGTTTTCTCTTGGCTATTGAATGAGGCTCATATTTCTGTTAGTTACCAGAAGGACATCTGAAGAAATATAGAATGATAGAACATTTGGGCTAGACTGTAGAAGTGATTTCCCATCTCTTCTTAGAAGAAGCATGCATGAAATTCTTCTTCACCATGTGCAACTTGCCTGTTTGGCTTCCTGTAAACTTGACCCTCTGTAAGTTGTACTCCCTGGGATCATTTGATACTGTATAAGCCATAGATATTCTAGCTTCCAAGGGTTTAGAAAACATCTAAAAGAAGACATACAAGGTTTTAAAGGAAAATAAACACATCTAATTAGTAATGTATCATTAATATAATTTCCCTAGACTTCTGTAAATAAAGCAATTTTTCAAATGTCATGCCAAGAGATTAATTTCACCTGAACTGTCAGGATAATTAGATACTGAAAAACTCCCTGAAGAAACCTACTTACTGTTTAATAGTTAAAAAAACCAAACAATCCAAAATGCATCATTAAATGTTACAAAATGATGTAAAATTAGAAAATAGATTTTAATTGTAAAATATTTGCAACTATTTCTGATTTTAGAATATTCTGTTTAGTTCTGATTCTTTGATTCTTAAAAAAAATATGTTCTTTACCAGCAGAAGAGGTCATCTAATCTGATTGCCAAACAGATGATTTCATAATTTGCATATTTCTGGTTAAAAAAAACCAAAAAACAAAAAATTCATTTTTAGCACAATTATCTGAACAATATTTCAAAATCACACATTAATTTCGTAGGTCTAAGTTTTATCATTATACAGTTTATCTATTTTCTCTCAATGCTATCTTAAATTTCTATTGATGAGTATTTCTTTTAATGAAATGAAAATGCAAGAAAAAGATTTTACCCTACCTCTGAGAAGTCTCTGAACAATTCCCAAATTAATATGTTTTCAAGAACGTCTTCTGACCCTATGGGCAGGGTCCATTTCAGGCCTTTACTTGTCAACCCATACTTAAGATATTCCATGACATTATTAGGGCAAAGAGTATGTAATACTTATCATTTAATAAAATGTTTTCCAGTTGGAAAAGACCTGAGTTCATCATAAATCCTATAGTTAAATAACTTTCTTTTAAAAAATTATCATAAGATCAAAGCCTAGAACTGGAAAGTAATCCAATTTCTTTATTTGACAAATGGGAAAAGTAAGGCCTAGGTAGATTAAGTTACATTTGACAATTACAGTGGTAATAACATTAGAGATAAGATTGGAATCCATTCCTCTGACTCCACAATCAGTGCTCTTTTGACTGTGCCATTTAAGGCAACGATGCAATATTTCATCATGTAACTATATAGTATAATATTGTAAACAAGTCATTACATGCACATATTCCTGCCAATGCATGCTGGACTTCCTAACGATGCTTGACATGCTTGCATGCCAATATTTACTTGTTAACACCTGTCAGCAGATTTGACCACTTATCAGTTATAACTTGCATTTTGTGGAAAATAATGTAATCACTACAACTTTAAGTTTGTTACACAACAGATGAAACGTATGAATGGTTTTTCAAAATTTTCTTCTCTTCTTTCCTTATGCTTCCAACACCCCTTATTTTTATTCAATGACCCCCCCAATTGCATCTGAGGCTACTACTGATACCCCTTGGATATCACCCAGGGGGTGATATCACCCATTTTGGAAACCTATGGGGAACAAAAGTAATATGCCTGTTTTGCAGTTGAATGATCAGGAAGTCCCAGAAGTTGATTTGGAGACCTAAATTATATCTCAGTTTTTATTAAACGTTATCTTAAGCACAATTTGCTTAGACAAATATAACTAAATAATTTCCAGATGCTGTGCACTAATTTATCTCTTACTATGTCAAGAGAAGGTTTTTATTGGTTTTATTGGTTCAGCATTAGACTATTTTGGGGAACTTCTGTTGAGTTAAGAATTCAGAAGACTGCTCTTTATAGGGGCTTAGTAGCATACAGGCTAAAGTGACCTTTTAGAATTGAAAACTCATGCAAATTCACATATGGCCTCTAACTATCTCTGGAACCCTAAGCAAGTAACTCAACACTCTATGTGCCCCAAACAACCCCCGGTACTTATTTTATAAGCTAGTGATGGTTGATTTGGTGGAGAGAGTTTACTAAACTAGGAATTGTATACATCAACAAAAAAAAAAAATCCTTATCTGCTGTTCATTTACAGACAAACCACTAGGAAATGTGAAAACAATCAGACATGTACTCTTTTGAGCATCTTTTTCTATGCCATTTTAAGTTTTGTTGTCCCTATCAAAGTTTTTATTTTTTTAGATAAACTTTATGAACAAATTAACCTTTCACTCTTAATCTTTAAAATAGGGTATTTTCCATATATCTATCAATCAATCTATCTATATATGTTATATATATATATATATATCTTCTAGATTGTTATTAGTACTTCAATGAAATTCTCATATAATAACCATTACAATTTAGATCATAGGATTTAGAAGTTGAAGGGACTTTTGGGGTCACCTGATCCAACTTCCTTATCTTTTTGTAATTATTAAATTATATCTGCCTTATTTAATATTTTAAGCCCATTTTCCCATCATTTTAAGAATAATTGTCCATGAAGGTGGGGAATGTGAGGAAAGAAGGGATAATGCAATAAAGGAAAAGTTGTCTCAAGAAAGCAAGGAACGATGCTGTGATTTCCATGGACCCAGTAAAATTCCACATGCTTTGCCATCAACAGACACATAAAGCTAAGTTTCCACTGACACCAGGTGGATGATTTTGAAAAAACACTTTTCTAGGTTGAAAAAGAATATTGTTTAAATGTTTTCTATTTTCTCTACTTCCAACATAGCAGTAGTGGTGACAACAATAACTAGTATTCATATAGTACTTTAAGGTTTGCCAACAATTTTATGAATAATATTATCTCATTTGAGCCTCACAATCCTGAGAGGGTAGTTGCTATTACTAATCCTGCTTTAGAGATGAGGAAGCCAGGACAGATGGAGGGTAAGTGACTCTTTCAGGGTCACACAGCTATGAAGTATGTGTGGCTGAATTTGAAACTAAGGCAGATAGAGGTTAAGTAACTTGTCTAGCATCACACAGCTACCGAGTATGTGGAGCTGAATTTGAACTCAAGTCTTCCAAACTCCAGATCAGTGAGTGCACTGTCCAAATTTCTACCTAGCATACCTGTTAGGAGCTAGTTTACTTCTGTAATGGTGTGTTTCCCATGGTCTTCCCCCACACTACCCCATGGAAGCATATGAAATTACATAGGAATTAAATGATGGGAGGAGAGGAAGGGCTAACAATCAACTCTGCATAACCTTGGTCAAATCATTGAACTTCTTTTGGTTCCTATTTCCCTTGTCTATATTAGTTACACTAGTTAATCTCTCTCTCTCTCTCTCTCTCTCTCTCTCTCTCTCTCTCTCTCTCTCTCTCTCTCTCTCTCTCTCTCTCTCTCTCTCAGGTGCCTTCCAATTCTAACATAGAACAAATTTCTTGATTCTATAAATTCGTTAGGGGAAATAAAAAGAAGAAATTCACTCATATCCCTCTGTAATAAGGAGCAGAAGTATGTACTACAGCTATTGAAGCAATTAGAACTATTTCAGAGGATTAGTGTCCTCTTTTTTAAAAAAAAAAAAACTGTTGACTTAGATATGTAGATTTTATAGCAGCCATAGACATACTTATTTATTTACAATTAAGAAAGAGGGACTACCCATCACATCCTCCCTGCATTAAAAAACCCAACTGCATGTGTAATTTATACCAGGGTTTCTTCAGATGGCCCTTCATCCCCTGCAAGCATTCATCTCTGTGTATACAGGTAAAATCCTGCAAGCAATAGTGAACAGCATTAAAATGAACTATTCCAAGTAGTTAATCTTTTCCAACATCCAATTGGGTGGCCTGAAATAACAAAACTTTGTTGCAACTGATTCAGAACAATAAGAAATCCTGTGGAGTGAATGACCTCTCTTTTCCTTTTTCATGTGACACTCACCTACTAAACAGAAGGAACTGATTATATGCTGAAGAAAGAAGAAATAAACTCTTCATGGGTCTTTTGTTCTGCTATCAATCAAAATTTCCTTTCAGTTGTCCCTAAATATCCCAAGCAACCAACCAAAACACACACACACACACACACACACACACACACACACACACACACACACAAATATCTAGAAGCATGGAGATAGAAAGACTTTCTTCTATAACTGGGCTCAAAGAGTTTCCTTTTACTTTCCGATTCAAATCTACAGATTTCCTCTTCAACTTTCAACTGCTCTGGGGTAAGAAAGGGAAAACTCCAAAACACTAAGACAAGGCAGAGCCAGGGCTTCTAGTTTTGTCTTTTGTTATTAATTCACCGTAGATAAGTCACTGCATTCTCCGCATAAGTTTCTTCATGTATTGCCCCTGGAAATATCACAGGGGGTTATTATACTGGAACATTTTCATGTAGTTTAAAATGCATTGCAAAGGAAATGTGCTGTCATCATAATACCTTAATTTAATTCTCTACAAATATTAATTATTTTAGCAATGGAATACTTATGAGAAAATTGTGTCCTTGTGAAATGTTGGAAGTCTCACAATGATGCTCATATCGGATCTGTAGTTGGAACATTCTGGTTTGAATCCTCATTCAGTTATCTACTATCAGTATAACCATGGAGAAGATCTATAACCTTTCTTAAACTCAATATCTCATCTATAAAAGGTGGTGCCCTTCTAGAGCTAAAACCTAGAATTCAATAGACCTCTTTTACAAATCTGTAGGTTTATTTTATAACAGTAGACTTTTGACCTCTAAAATCTGCCACTACATTAACTACAAATCTTTCAATCATTGAATATATATATACATATATATGTATACATATATATGTATATATATTAAACCTCTTACTCTTTACCTAAATTTGGGTATGCTAGATAGTCACCATTTATTTGAATAATTATATTTTTATAAGTACTTCTTAAGATATTGGTTTAGGCAGCTGGGGAGCACAATGGATAGAATGCCAGGCCTGGAGTCAGGAAGACTCATTGGCATGGGTTCAGATCTGGCCTTACATACTTACTAGATGTGTAACCCTGGGCAAGCTACCTAACCTTGTTTGCCTCAGTTTCATCACCTGGAAAATGAGGTAGAGGAGGAAATGGCAAATCATTCCAATACTTTGCCATGAAAACTTCAAAAAGGATCATCAAGAGTTTGACGTTACTGACAAATTACTGTACGACAACAAACACAAATGCAGCATAAGTCCCTACGATTGGAGATTTTGCTATTTTTACATATTAGTAACTAACAGAGAACATAAAGTTAGGTTTCTCTTTTGCAAAGCATTTCAGTCATTTTGCTTTTATAGAACATTTCTTTTAGTGAAATAGAATCACTAAAACAATTATAAAATTAGGATTCTTACAGATCGCTAAGACCTAATCTCATTTTACAGATGAAGGAATCCAGAGTCAAAGATATTCACAAATTAGTTATCCCATAATACATGCTAGCCATTTGCAGAGCAAGAATAACACCCCAGACCATTTGACTTCTAGTAGATTGATTTTTTGGTTTCGTGGCTCTGCTTTAAACTCTGGTCATCTGTGAAAAATCACAACCAACATAATCTTTCTGCATCGGAGAGATCATGTGAACAGTTGTAAACAACAGTTATCTTCCTTTGGTTAAAGATAATTCCAAGTTTTAGAATGTGGACGTCTAAAAGTAATTGCATTTCACCTAGATTTTTTCTTGGTTTTGTCACTAACAGTGCTGAGAAAGCTAAAAGCATTTTCCTTTTGGCACAGGTTTGGGATGAAAACCTTGCAAAATCAGCAGAGGCTTGGGCCGCCACGTGCATTTGGGACCACGGACCTTCTTATTTACTGAGATTTTTGGGTCAAAATCTGTCTGTGCGAACTGGAAGGTAGGAGGCAGTTTCAATGACATAATTCATCCACATGAATTTATTGTTTATGAAGCCCAGGCTTGAGCAATACCAGTTGTTGGTCTAATGAAGATTTTTCATTTTGTTCAACGGTCAATAAATCACTTGAATAGAGCTTAGTGAAGCCAATTTTCCTCTTCATTCTAGGAAGTTCCACACCCTTGTTAGAATAGATTGGCTAAAACACTCCCTCCACCTTAAACCACCCACTAAAATTTTTTGTAGTGATCAGCCTTATACAGCTTCCTCTTAGATGATCCAGGGGAATTCCTTAGCTGCTGCTGAATCCATACCTACGACTATGTAGTGCATGAGAAAAGCCCATTTTTTAAGGAGAGGAGCTGAACAATTCACTTTGGAAAGAACTATGACATATTGCCATAGGTGTGAGTCATCAGCCCATCTTCCTCCCCTCCTCTTACCCCTACTCCTGCCAGTTCCTTTCCCCTGCACTGACTCTGCTTCAACAAGTTTGCTCAACTCTGGAAATATTTGATTACAACAAGATTATTATCTATGCATCCTTTGCATAAAGTTGTCCAAAGTGCATACTTTCTTTAGCTTGAGGTAAAGAAGCATGTGAAAATAAACAACACATTCTTAGCAGAGTTTAATTTTTCATGTGCTGAAAGAACTTCAGGACTTTAAATCTATGCATCCTCAGTAGCCTACACATCCTCAATGAAGGTTCTATTTCAGTGTCTTCTCAGACCTTGGAGGTGAGGAGTCAGGGCTCTCTCTCAAAGCTAATGTCATTAGAACGTGTATTCTGACTGACTTAATCACACCGGAAAAACTCCAAATAGAGCCCCTACTGGGGGCCAGGCAGGAGAAGAATATTTCTAATGTTTTAGAACCATCTTATCCAAGTTCGAGAAGTTCATCAACAGAAACTTGGTATCCGGGTGATATTTTTTTATTTTGATTTTTTTGCTTGCATATCCAGGAAATTTTGTTACTGGATCTCATTTCTGTACACTCCCCTTCAAATTTATCAGTGATTATGACAAGGGACCTAAAAGGAAACAAAGGATACAAAAATATCACAGAGTTTTTAGTCAACAAAAAGTTAACTTAGCTGTTGTTTATCTTAAATTCATCTTTTTATAAAAACCTTTGAGTTGAGGAGCATCATATTGACCCTCTAACAGAAACCAGAAGATGTAAAAAACTAAAGCTGAAACAAAGGTATTTCACAGTTTCTCCTTATTAAGCATAATAAAAAGTGCTTGCTGTTGATTTCACCAAGAGGCAAAAAGAAATGAGGTACTTGATCGTCTTATAGTGCTCACAGCGACCATATCCAAAGAGATCATCTTGGACATAGCCTTAGCTTTTGTGGTATGGTCTTTGCAGTGTTGATGGAGTACAGAAACTTCATGAAGAACTTAAGATCCTCCAAACCAAACCGAATAAATATATGCCTTTATACTTGACTATTTCAATATTAAAGTTGATATAGGGAAATGACTAATCTCTATAAAATACTTTAAAGCTTGCAAAGCAATATAAATATATATACAGTACATATATGTATGTGTGCATATACGGTCTTATTTGAGTTTTATAAGAGAGGTAGGTATTTTTTTAATGCCCATTTTATAGATGAGAAAACTGCAACAGAAAGCCAAGAGTAAATTTCCCAAAATCATATAGCAAGCATGCCATATTTGCAGCCAGATTCAAACCCTGGTTTTTCTAATTCCTATCCCAGCACTTTATCTGCGGTGAACCTCATTCACCTCGCTGTCTCCATCTACTACACCACCTCAGGATAGTAAAAGCAAAACTGTTACAAAATATGTCTCATTATCAAAAAATGAAAGAGGATGAAAGTTTTCAGATTCCTCTGAAGCCCCATGCTTATACAAAATGAAGATTTGAAGTGAGAATTAAAAAAAAAAAAACCAGAGAGGAAACTACAGGTTAAAGACATAGTGGCCATTTCAGAATAAGCTGCTTGCATGTTGTCAAACCAGAATTTGTTTGGAAAAAAGATAAAAATTCATATCAAATTTGAATAAAACTTACGGAGATGTATATAATTGCGACTGTTCTAGCCGAACCTGTTCAAACAAGTTGTTGACTAAAAAAAAGAAATTCATTCTATTAATAATTTCTTAGAGAAACAGTTGCTACAATCAGAATGTTGAAAGAGCCCTAAAACTACTTTAGGAAGCAAACCATTCATCTCATTGTTGAAGAGACATGGAAGCCAAAATTCTTCAGAGGACAAGCTCTTTTTTGTTTTTGGTGAATTCATAGATAATGAAATATATGAAAAAAAACTAGCCTTCAAGAAAATAAATATGATATTCATCTAAGCTAAATCATCTTGTGAACATTCATAGTTGAAAGGAAATATATATAAAAGTAATTCAATTTTATTATTTATGTACTATTATGTGCCATTTATGTACTCAAGGATGACTTGAGCATGAAAAGCAGCATGAAAGATATTTCATAGGAATATATATTTAGAAGTAGAAGGAACCAAAAAACATTGAGTACAACATCTTCATTTTACTGATTAGAAAACTGAGGCTGGGAGAGGTTAAAATGATGTTCCCAGGGTCTAAGAGTTCATCATAAGTAATTTTCAAGGTCCCTAATCTTTTCATAGATTATCTCAAGCTGACTGCATATGCCTCCCAAGGAAACTGATCTGTGACAAATTCAGTTTGTTTTGACAGTGGGCTAAAGGTGGGGAACCTGCAGCCTAGAGGCCATATGTGGCCTTATAAGTCTCTGGGTGCTGCCTTTTAAATGAGTCCAAATTTTACAGAATAAATCCTCTTATTAAAGGGAAGTTTAGGATAACCCTTAAGATTCTGAAGGGCCACGTGTGGCCTGGAGATCACTGGTTCCTCACTCCTGGTAGTTCCACCCCCTCTCTGTTTCCCACTCTTCTCTCTGTCCTCAATCTCTCCCCCTCTCTCCTTTCCGCCACCTCCATTTCTGTCTTTTTATTTTTACATCTAGGTATCGATCCATTCTCCAGTTGGTTAAACCATGGTATGATGAAGTGAAAGATTATGCTTTTCCATATCCTCAAGACTGCAACCCCAGATGCCCTATGAGATGTTATGGGCCAATGTGTACACATTATACACAGGTAATCAGAGTTGTCTTCATATTTAATCTAAATTTAAAATATGCTTCCTATTTTCATGGTATTGTGTATTTTATTGGATCTTGGACTTCAACAAAAGAATAATTATTTTTTTAGATGGTCTGGGCTTCTTCCAATCGAATTGGCTGTGCAATCCATACCTGTCAGAACATGAATGTTTGGGGAGCTGTGTGGCGGCGTGCAATTTACTTGGTATGCAACTATGCCCCCAAGTAAGTGTTTAACTTTTATTTAATAGATACTTTATAGAATCCTCATTTATTGTCAGTTTTCTATTCTAATTCTGTTATACCCAGGCTTCCTTTGGCTATTACTCAAGACGTATGATTCATGTGCCTGTATTTAATGAAAAATTCATTGACAGTGAACGTAGATCCTTTGAATTTAAACCTATCTTGCCTAATATAACTGTATTTCTCATTAGCCAAGGTATGAGAAATAGAGTAGGCTTTGGGGTTATGTGGGTCGGCTTGGAGAAGACGAGAAGAATGTATGTTTTTTGTATCCTCTTCAGTCCTGAGGCCTAAAGTGGTTCGGTTATGTTTGCTGGGATGTGGGGTTGGGGGAGGCATTAATTTGGCAGACCATACAAATCATCTATGGCAAAGAAGGATTTCTCCACCACCTCCACCCCCTCAGGATCGGAATTCCAGGATCTAAACTAGGCAAACTGGTTTGTAATAGGAACTTTGGCTTTGCATTCTCATCAGTTTATTTCTTTAAAAAATTTGGACGTAGTTTTTTTGGTATAGGGAATTTCTAACATGGAAACTCTCTCTACTAATAGAGGTCTACATGTCTTAGAGGATTGTTTGAAGCACTGAAAGGCTAAGTGTCATGTCAAGTCATATGTGTCAGAGATGAGACTCAACTTTGTTGACAGTTATGTGCAGGGGGACCAGAACAGAACCATCCAGGGAATTTCTATGTATCTTTCATTCTGGTGTGGATTGTGAAAACTAAAAGTTCCCCAGTAAAACTGGGATGTCTGGTGATTATAGCTGTTAAATCCTTCCCTGGGATTTATGAGGAAGAATCTCCACAAATTATTTTTAATTAAAAATTGCTGATAAAATCAGCAATAAAATCATTTCCATGGAAGTAAAGTACATTGGAAAGGTAGCTCCTTCATTTATTTTCTTAAACTGGATTTCAGAATCATATGGTACCCTATGGACCTATAAATAAAGAGATTTGATTAAGAGGTAGATTTTAAATGTGGATACTTTGTCTTTTTTAAAACTTTGCTGTCCTTTCAATTTATATGCAAATAAACCCTGTCTCTTTTCTCCTGGACTCTCCCAACAATCTTTTGTTGATCTCCCTATATCTAGTGACTTCCCTTTCCAGTCAATCTTTCACATTGTTATCTAATTAATATGCCTTATATGCATATTTGATCATATCTCTCCCTTGCTCGAGGAACTTAAAAATCTCCTTATTATAGCTAGTATAAAATACCAATTCTTCTCTTTGGCTTGCTCTTTATTATCTCTTCCTCCTCTTCTCACATCACTCAGTTTCCTTCTACCTCGGTCTCCTCCTTCACCCGATCTCACAAGAAGAGTAGGTGGCCTTTGTTCAAACTGAGGCTAACCTCTCTGCATAAACAAATGGCCCCATAACTTCTCTTCTCTAGCAGATTGCCCCCTCATCATCCCACTAATGAATTTTCAGTCTCTAACTTTCTGCTGGTGACTTTTCTACCAACTACAAACAATCCGTCTTCTCCATCTTCCAAAAAATTGTTCCCTTGATGCATCCATCCCCACTAGTTATCATGTTCTGTCTCTTCTCTCTGTGGTGTCTCAAATTTTTAAGAAGGCAATCTACAATTAGTGCCTTCACTTTCATCTAGTTCTCTTAGTTCTTTGCAGTCTGGTTTCTGACCTCATCATTCAACTGAGATTATTCTTTCTAAGGTTATCAATGATATGAATGATCTCTTATTCACCAAATTTCATGACCTTTTCTCAGTCCTCATCCTTCTTAAATTCTCTGCAACCTCTAATACTGTTTATCACCCTCTTCTTGATAATTTCTTCTATCTAGGCTTTCATGACACTATTTCTATCCTGGTTTTCCTCCTATCTATCTGACCACTCCCCAGTATGGTTTTTTTTGCCTCTCATCCAAGTTGCACCCACTAACTGGATGTACCCCAAGGCTCTTTCTAATCCTAACTCTCTTGTCACCTCTACAGCACTTCCATTGTTTATCTCATCCACTCTCATGAATTCATTTAGCATTTCTATGGTGATGATCTAATCTAAATCTAATCTCTCCCATGACCTATCTGATCTTTGAACTCTAAATGCCTATTGGACATCTCAAATTGGATATCCTATAGCTATCAAGAACCCATTATGTAGAAAGCTGAACTCATCTTTTACCCAAAACTCTTCCTTCTTCTAAACTTCTTTATTACTGCAAAAGACACTGTCTGTATTCATCCTTCATTTTCGAAGAAGACCATGATATCAGAGAAATCATGACATGACTTGCACTTGACTTTGTTTTGAGTGAGGGAGGGTTGTGCAAGGTCACCAACCTCACTTTCTCCTCCTGCGCCGTTTGGGTCTAGCGACCAGATATGCATTAGGATGACTACCATCTTCCCAATTACCCATGTTTGCAGCCAAAAAATCAGCTTTGACTTTTCATTCTCTCTTATCCACCATATCTATTCTGTTGCCAAATTCTATCAGTTATACCTTCATAACATTTCTTTTGTATGCCTGCTTTTCTCCTTTGAAACAGCCACCTCCTGTGCAGGTCCTCACCATCTTCTGGTTGGTCTCCCTGCCTCAAACCTCTCCCTTATCCACCATCATTCACTTAATTATAAAACTGACCTTCCTAACGTGCAAGTTTAATAAAGTTCGCTGCCCAATTCAGTGAATTACAGTGGCTCCTTTTCACCTCCGGGATAAAATATAAAATTCTCAATTTGTTATTCAGAGCCTTTGGTAATGGCCCCAGAGGTGTGCTAGAGTCAGGTCTTACTGGCTCACTGTAGGTTTTTTCTCCTTAATGTAAGAATTTACACCTTGGGAACTGCGAAATGATATCAATGAGGGTTTGATTTATTGGTTTGATGATTATCTAGACAAGAAAGTGATGAAGAAAGTATTAATGAAAATAGCATGTTCTTCATACATTTTTTTCCTTTAAAGTTTTAACATTTAACCAGTATACTCCTGCCTGGCCTCCTCCGGTTTTCTTCTTCTTGATTCCTTCCCACATTCTGTTTTGACCCAGTAACATTGACCTGCTATCCTTGAATATGATGCTCTATCTCCAGCCTGGGACTTTTCACTGACTGCCTAAAAATCTCTCATCTCCATCTCCTGGATTCCCTGGCTTCTTTCAAGTTTCAGCTGAAATTCCATCTTTTACGAGAAGCTTTTCCCACTCCTCCTTGATAGTAAGCCCTTCATTCTGTTAATTATTTTAAATTTATTTTGTATATGTCTTGATTGTACACAGTTGTTTGGATGCAGTCTCTTCCTTTGTACCAGAAGTGCCTTGAAAGCAGCACTTTTTGTGTGTGTTTCTTTTAATTTCCAATGCTTAGTACAATCCTTGCCACATTAAATATTTGATGACTGTTACTGACTTTCCGATCTGTTTCTGACCTTTATTTTTAAAGTTCATCTTGCTCTTTTAAACTCATTTTGATTTATCATGGAAGAAATCCCTAAATTTAAAAAGGAACACTCCCTGAGAACGATTAAGCATCATAACAATAAAGAGAATGTGAAACTGCTGGTAAATGCAAATGTGGATGTAGTACCAATTGGTGGCATATTACATTTACCCTGAATTTTGTTGCTCTTTAATGTTATCTTTTTAAACTAAAGTTATTTTCTTTTAAATTTAATAATATGTGTTTCTTGCTCTCTTCTTTATCAAAGACCAAGCCTTGAATTGAAATTGATTAGTCATGGAGTTTTCTTCTATCCATAGATCTTATAGATAATTTTTCCATGTTTCTCTAATTTGTTTATTATGTGACCTTTCATGTCCAGGTCATATGTCCATTTGGGGCTTATTTTGTCTTAGGGCATAAAGAATTCCATTTTCCAAACAGTTTTTATTTGTTAGGGGTCCTTATCCCAATGTTGTTTATAGAACACTAGGCTACTGGATTTGTTTGCTTCTACATATCACATACTAATCTGTACTACCAATCAACTTCTCAATTTTAATATCAAATCATTTTGAAATTTACTGATTTATAACAAAGTTTGAGATCTGATACTATGAGATCTCCTTCCTTCCCATGGTTTTTAAAAATTATTTTCCTTGAGTTTATAGATTTTCCCCTCCTTATGAACAATTTTTGTAATATGTTGTTTTAGTCTCTTTGCTCATATTTTATTTAAAATCTTTGAATTGGTGTCCATTAAGGATATGGGCCTGTAGTTTCCTTTGTCTACTCTCTTCAACTTATCTTTCCAGGCTTTTTGCACGTTATTCTCCTTTATATATTTGATACTCCAAGAAAAAAAAAAACTGACTTTCTATTTTTTGTTTTCACACAGCATTTTATCTTATAAATCTTTGCTATTGTAATGGATGTCTGGTGTTCTGCCTCCTTGTCTCCATCTCTTAGAATCACTAGTTCCTTCAAGGCCAAGTCAAATCATACTCAAATGTGATTTTTCCTCGCTCCACCACTGTTTATATCCCTCCTGAATCAATGGGTACTTATTCTGTAGATGTCCTGTATTTACTCATCTGTGATGATGTTGTATCCTCCTGATATAATGCAAGGTCCTTTAGGATATTATCACTTTCACTTTTGTCTATGTATCCATATCATTTAGCACAGTGCTTGGCACATAGAAGGCACTTAATAATTTTTCATTAATTAAATGAAAGAAGAAATAATCTCTGTGATATTCTTCATACCATACCTCTAAAAATCATTCTAAAGTTAATTTTTGAAATTTGTCAAAGGTTCTATAATATGATAATTTTCAGTTACTTCCTCTGGACTAGCAAATCAGTTAACACTCATCAATATTTTATTTATACTAGTCCAACTCAATAACAGAAAAAGAATACATGGTAACAAGTTCCCCTAGTTTCATTTTCCATTTGGACTGAAGAAAAGTAACGTTTAAAGGATTTATGACACTGTTAGTGTCTTCCAAAGTATGGCCCAAACAAATCCATGTTCTCCATCTCTTCCATACAGGAGAGAAAATGATAATATATAACTGAATTATTCATCATTATGTACATACCAATTAAGGAAAGGCTATAAAACAAAAATAATAGAATTTTACTGATTGATGGAGATCAGTGGAGTTCAATGATTTCTATCAATAATTTATGTCAGGCAAATTACAAAAAGAAAACTCAGAAAAGTTGCAAATTAAACATCAAAATTATTCAAGCCATTTTGGGTGGATAGACTGATATTTAGTAATAATGCCTTTCCTACCATTTAGTATTTATAATAATACACATATAGTACCCAAAAGTTCAGAGAGGTCCTGAACTGGGGAAGAAGGGTAATGGTGACTATGGGATCCTTAAGGGAAGGGGATATACATGAGGGATCATAGTATCATAAAGTGAGGACTGGAAAGACTTCAGAGAAAATTTAGTCCAACCTTTTCATATTACAAGTGAGAAAATTAATATCCACATGTATGACATGACTTATCCAAGGTCACAGAGGTAGTAATTGTCAGCGGCAGGATTTGAATTTAGGTTCTCTGACCCAAAGGCATCATTTTGTCCATTGTATCATGCTGCCTCTTAAGTGTTGCAAAGGTGAGAATGACAGGATTTGACAACTAATTGAACATTTCAATCTGTTTAAAATAAGGTGTCAAGAATGGTGCCACAGTTGGAAATCTAGGAGACTGGAAGGGTGGTGGTGCTCTCAGAATTAAAGTGGGAAGTCAGCATAGGGGAAAGGTTTGTTTTTTTGAGAATTGACATAGTAAGTTTTGTTTTTGATGGTTTCAGATACATATGGATGAGTTGGTTCAAAATATTCAATAAGCATTTGGAGACGAAAAATTTAACATTAAATACATATTAAATATATCCATCAAAGGATTA
>JAJHZJ010000405.1:1252500-1330458 GCA_023548195.1 Bettongia penicillata ogilbyi | reverse complement strand
TTGGTTCAAAATATTCAATAAGCATTTGGAGATGAAAAATTTAACATTAAATACATATTAAATATATCCATCAAAGGATGTATATATAAATCAGAAAATCATCTGAATAACTGGACACATGGAAGCAAATTTTATCAAGTGAGGTTATATAGAAAGTGAGGAGAAGAGGGCCCAATGTCATGATAAGAATCACAATCCAGAAAAGAAGATGAAATAATGAGGCAGTAAGTTGGCTCAGTGGATAGAGTATTGGACCTAGAATCAGTGAGATGTGAGTTCACATCCTGCTTCAGCTACTTATTGACTGACTGTGTGACCCTAGACAAGTCATTTAACTTCTATTTGCCTCATTTTTCTCAATAAAAACATGAATAATAGTAGCTTCAACCTCTCAGAGTTGTGAGGAACCAATGAGAAAGCATCTAGCACAGATGCAAGCATAAAGTATTATTTATTTGGTCATTTCATTTGTGCCTGACTCTTCATGAATCCATTTGGAGTTCTGTTGACAAAGGTACTGGAACGGTTTTCTCCAGTTCATATTCATAAAAGGAAACTGAGGCAAACAAGATTAAGTGACTTACCCAGGGTCACATAGCTAGTAAGAGTCTGAGGCCAGATTTGAACTCAAGAAGATGAGTGTTTCTGACTCCAGCCCTGGCACTCTATCCACTGTACCACCTACCTACTACTCATGTATATAGTAAAAAGTATTATAAATACTAGCTATTATTATAAAGCTATCACTGATAAACAAAATGTTAATATAAGTACATTAGCACATCTTTCCAATTTGTCATTTCTTTCTTAGCCTTCATCCATCTTATCCTTCATCCTTTCTTATACTTCATCAAGAGCATCCACTAAGTGCTCTTGGTATGATCTGGCTTCTTTGGGTCACACACTAAGTTTTCTGAAGATTTTTTTTCCCTGATACCCTTTTTTTTTGCTATTTTGTGGGAGAATGCTGCTTTTATTCTTTCATTTCTACCCATGATGTTTTGCAAATGAGTTTACATTCTGTTGCCATAAGTGACTGTATCTTTCCTTTTTGCAGAAGACCAATTACATGTTGACTAAGGCAATTTCTAGGTTCTTTTGGCCCCCTTTACATACCGGCCAAATTTCTGTAGTAAATGGTGATATTGAAATCAATTATCTCCTGTCATTGCTTTAATTTCATCTCTTCTCACTCATTTCTTGTAATCTGGCTTTAGACTTCACTCAGCTGAAACTGTTCACTTCACAGTCGCCAGTGATCTTTTAACTGCTAAATCCTATGGCCTTTTCAATCCTCATACTTCTTGGTCTGTCTTGGCTAAATGGCTCATAAAGTGATGTTCATCATTGTCTTTTGGCACACAGAGAAATATACTCTTTCAACTCTTGTTTTCTCCTCTGAGGAAAAGCTACAAGTTATCCTTCCATTTAGTTATAATTATAATACCTTTATTCTTTTGTTTTCACATTTAAGAAGGATGTCAGTGTAAACATGAGTCATTTCATTCACTGATCGTTCAGTCTGATAGTCATTGGACAAAGATTGTACTTTAAGAGTATGAATAGTTTAACTAATATTTTGGATTACATAAAAATAATGTGATTGTCACCCTCTAAGTATTGTAGTTTCAAAAACATTATTTATTATTTTTAATGTATAAGATACTAGGTATTTTTCAACATTTCCAAGAAGAATTTTCCTTCCCTCCCTTTTTTTGCTTTGTGTGTTTGCTTTAAACATGCAAAGGAGTGTAGTATAGCCTTGTTCTGCATTACTTAATCCTAGATGAAGTAATACTGAACGTAAGCTTTGAATGAGAAGAAGTCCTTGTGGACATACAGTGGGAATGTCCAGTCTACTCTGAACATTTTAAATAGAGGTGAAAGAGGGGTAAGAGAAGGTTCTTTCATTTGAAGTGGTATGCATAAAGAGAAGAATACAAGATTATTTTGCATTGACTTCAAAGAAATTTTGACATTACCTACTTCAAAGTCTTAATTTTAAAGATAAGAAAATGGTGAGTCAGAGACTGAGCCAAGATCAGTCCAAATTAGAAGCCGAGTCACTTTAATCTTTGTTTAGTGTCCCTTTCCATACCACATAGTTGGTCATGGCCAAAAAATGGATAAGCTTCATTTTTTTAATGATTATATAAGTATACAAAAGAAAATTTGGGACTTAATGTCAACTCAGATTGTATACTTAAAGGAGTAGGGAAATTAAGCATAACAAAATGTGAACATACAGTCGGAGTGATATAAGAGAATTATGCAGCATTCAATATTTCCTTTATATTAATTAGCATGTTCCATATTTAGAACAGCCAACTTTTCATTCAAGTGATACATAAAAGATTGATCCAGTCAGTCAAGCACTGTGATTAGGAAATTCCCCATTCATGCAAATGTTATTTGATACTGTATTTCAATGAAATATTTGTTTATAGTTAGGGACCAGCCATTCTACTAATATATAGACAAATTAAATGTTATTTCAGAAAAGAATAAGAACACTTTGTTAAAACAAAATTACAGCCATATGACATTATAACATTATTCCCACTAATTTCACTGGAGTCTACAATTAATGCCTTCCATTCCTCTGTTTCTGTCTGTCTGTCTGTCCATCTCTCTCTCTGTCTCTCTCTCTTTCTCTCTATTCTCTAAACTCTCTGCCCTCTGGTTTTCTACCTAATAACTCAACTTTCTTTTCAAAGTTGCCAGTGATTTCTTAGCTGCAAAACTAATGACTATTCTTGATCCTCCTTGACTTTTGCAGAATTTGACACTGTTGTCAACAGTCTTTTCCCGGATATTCTCTTTTTTGGGGCTTTTGTACCATTAATCTCTTCTTGTTCTCCTACTTTCATGAGTATCCCTTCTGAACTTTCATTGATAGATGTTTATCCAGGTCATAATCTTTAACCCCCGGTGGACCCCCAAACTGTCTTTTGCCCTCTTTTCTCTACATAATATCTCCATTGGTAATCTCATCAGTTCACATTGATTCACTTACACCTCTGTGCTCATTATTCTCAAACCTGCTCATGCAACCCCAAACCTTTTCTCCTGACCTGGCTCATCTCCCATCACCAAATGACGATTGGACATCTCAAAATGTATGTCCTATACACAACTTAAACTCCACATGTACAAAACTGAACTCACTCTCTTTCCATCTAAATCTCCTCTTCCAAACTTCTTATTTCTGTCTAGGACATTACCATCCTCCCTAACCACCATATTCAATCTTTTGCCAGGTCCTAGCCAAGATGGCGGAGTAGAAGGATGCACATTTACGAGCTCCGAGCCCACAACCCATGAAATTGAGGTAAAAGGAGATCCCCATAAATTCTGAATCTCTGCAGGGGGTGCATAAACACAGGGGAAGAGATTTCCGTTCCACTGAACCCTGGAAAGCCGTCCCTGGGGTCCATCGCACCTCGGAAAGCAGACCCCACCCCCACCCCTGGCCGCGACCCAGAGAAGCTGCCCTGAGCAGACTTCAAAGAGGAAAGCTCCGGGGGAAGCTCCGGCAGCCGGGAAAGTCCCTCCGCCCACAGAAGCTACAGGTCAGTAAGAAAGAAAGCTGCGATAGGGGAGGGGAGCGGAGCGCCTCCGTGACTCGGGCCCCCTTGGGAGGAAGCGGCGGCGGCAGAGACGGGGGCAGGAAGCGGCGGAGGCAGAGGCGTGGGCGGGCGGCTGAGGCGGCAACGGCCTGGGACTCAGGAATTCCCCAGCAGCAGGCAGGATCTTCAATACTGAAGGTCTTTCCAACCTGAGGGAGCCGAGCCGGGGAGACAGCCCTGCCCCCACCCTGCTCTACTGCTGAACGCCTCTGAATAAAACCCCCAAGGGAGCTGAGCACAGCAGGCGGGGCCCCCCACCCCGCCCCCACCCGCTCCGTTCCTGAAAGTCTCTGCAGGAAGCCCCTGAGGGCCCAAGATTAGGAGGCGGCCCTGCCCCACCCCTGCGCCAGAACCAAAGCTTGCCACGGGAAAGCGCATTTGAATCTCAGAGGCCAACCACTAGCTGGGCGGATCCAGGTGGAGGTGGAAAGGAATCTCAGAAGTCAAGTAACTGGCTGGGAAAATGCCTAGAAAGGGGAAGAAAAATAAGACTTTAGAGAGTTTTTTCCAACAAATGCAAATGATCCCGACATTCGGATCTGATGGCGAGGACGAGAACGTATTTTTCCCATCAGGGAAAGATGTGGAGGGCGGGGCCTCAGTACCCCAGACACCCCAGGGGGGTGTTGGGTGGGCTCAGGCCTTGGAAGAGCTTAAAAAGGATTTTGAAAAGCAAGTTAGACAGGTGGAGGAAAGACTGGGAAGAGAAATGACAAAGATGCAAGAAGAGTATGAAAAAAAGGTCAATATCTTGGTAAAGGAGACCCAAAAAAATGCTGAGGAAATTAACACCTTGAAAAATAGGCTCACTCAATTGGCAAAAGAGGTTCAAAAAGCCAATGAGGAGAAGAATGCATTCAAAAGCAGAATGAGCCAAATGGAAAAAGAGGCTCAAAAGCTCACTGAATTTAATAGTTCTCTCAAAATTAGAATGGAACAGATGGAGTCTAATGACTTTATGAGAAACCAAGAAATCACCAAACAAAACCAAAAGAACGATAAAATGGAAGAGAATGTGAAATATCTCATGGGAAAAACAACTGACCTGGAAAATAGATCCAGGAGAGACAACTTAAAAATTATGGGACTACCTGAAAGCCATGATCAAAAAAAGAGCCTAGACATCATCTTGCATGAAATTATCAAGGAAAACTGCCCTGACATTCTAGAACCAGAGGGCAAAATAAGTATTGAAAGAATCCATCGATCACCACCTGAAAGAGATCCAAAAAGAGAAACTCCTAGGAACATTGTGGCCAAATTCCAGAACTCCCAGCTCAAGGAAAAAATCTTGCAAGCAGCTAAAAAGAAACAATTCCAGTACTGTGGAAATACAATCAGGATAACCCAAGATCTAGCAGCTTCTACATTAAGGGATCGAAGGGCGTGGAATAGGATATTCCAGAAGGCAAAGGAACTAGGACTGAAACCAAGAATCACCTACCCAGCTAAACTGAGTATAATACTTCAAGGGAAAATATGGTCTTTCAATGAAACAGAGGACTTTCAATCATTCTTAATGAAAAAAACCAGAGCTGAAAAGAAAATTTGACTTTCAAACACAAGAATGAGAGGAAGCATGCAAAAGTAAACAGCAAGGAGAAGTATTAAGGGAATTACCAGAAATGAACTGTTTGCATTCATACAGGGAAGGACAATATTTCTAACTCTTAAAACTTTTCAGTTTCTGGGTGGTTGGTGGGACCACACATACACATGTACACGCATGCACACACATACACACATACATTCACATGCAGAGACAGAGAGCACAGATTGAACTGAATAGGATGGGACCATACCTTAAAAGAAATTAAGGTAAATGGTGAGAGAGAAATGTAGTGAGAGGAAAGAGGGGGAAATGGAAGGGGGTAACTATATGTCATTTAAGAGGCAAGTAGGAGATGTTTTTAGTGGAGGGAAAAAGAGGAGAGCTGAGGAAAAAAAACAAACAAACAAACAAACAAACAAAAGTTTACCCTCATCACATTTGACTAAACGAAGGAGTGAAATGCACACTCATTTTGGTATGAAAACCTATCTTACAGTATAAGAAAGCGGGGGAGAAGGAGATATTGGGGGGGGGGATGATGTAAGGGAGGGCAAAGGGAGGAGGGAGTAATTGAAAGTCAACACTTGGGGAGGGACAGGATCAAAGGACAGAAGAGAAACAATGAGGGGCAGGTTAGGAGGGATGGCAGTTCAGTTAGTCTTACACAACACGACTATCAGGAAGGTCATTTGCAAAGCTACACAGATATGGCCTATAATGAATTGCCTGCCGTACCAAAGGGAATGGGTGGGGAGGGAGGGATGGGGAGAATTTGGAACTCAAAGTTTTAGGAACAATTGTTTAGTATTGTTGTTGCAACTAGGAAAGAAGACATACAGTTAATGAGGAATAGAAAGTCATCTGGCCCTACAGGAGAAAAGAGAAGATAGAGACAAGGGAAGGAGGGATGACAGAAGAGAGGACAGATTGGAAATAGGGAAAATTAGATTGGGGTATTGGGGTGGGGGGGAGGGGAGAAAAGGGGAGAAAAATTTGGAACCCAAAAATTTGTGAAAATGAATGTAAAAAGCTAAATAAATAAATAAATAAATAAATAAAAAAGAAAAGTGATATTATAATAAGAGAGATGAAGAAAAATGGTAAGTATACATAACAGCAAGTAAAATAGGATCTTTTTTCTGTTTTTTGTTTTGATATAATCAAGAAGTATAATGCCTCTATTTAATGTGACTGAGGAGGATCTTTCCCAACCATTGTCAGGCCTCGAAGATTTGTAGGAAGCATCCATGCCTTTTGTTAATGAGACACTGATTTTCAAGGAATGTGATGCCCTCTAACTCAAAAAAGTGTATAATGACTCTGATGTGCAGTTTTATTTTGGGGCTTACTGACTAGAAGTGTTTGTCCAGAAGAGGACTCTGGGAAGCCAGTAAGGAGCCCCCCTGACTTTGAGAGACCCTCTATGGTAAAGATGCATGTATGTTAATGGTCAGGCATTTTGGAAGCATGTCTGTTGACTTTTAATTTCGCTGTATTTTCTTTGAAGTTTGGGATGCTGACTCCCCTGAAATAGACGAATGGTTTATGTAGTTGGTTAAAGGATTGATACATATGCTTGATTAAAGTGATTGCTAACCCCTCAAAAGTTGTCTTTCATTTTATGAATGCAGTTCTAAGAGCCTGTGTTATCGGGTCCCCCATTTATGTTGGGGTGCTTACTGTTACAGTACATCATGAAAAAATATGAAGAAATTTCTCCAAAACAATGAGATTGTGGTCCTAGAAAATTAAAATCTAGGTTCATATACTAGACCTGCTGTTTCCTACCAAAGGGCAGAGCCATTATGAACATAAGAAAACAAAGGGTGTGACCCAGGATGCCTAAATTAGAAGACTTTTATAGTACCTCCAGTTCTTGCTTAGGGAGAAATAGCCAATTTTAGCCCCTAGTTAGAAAGAGCAATTAGTTAAAATAGAAACCTGCCAGATGGTAGGGTAGTATGAACCCCAACTCTGCTCCACTTTGCTCCCTCCTGTCTTTAACCCCTATTAAATACTACCAAGAATGCCCTTCCTACCTTATCCAAGACATAGAATGTGGTATTTGCCACAGCTGTAGAATGCAGATTTATGGCTCTGATTAATTAACTTCTGATTAATTACTTAACCTCACAGGGCTTCAGTTTCTTAATGAAGAAGCTAGACTAGATGATATTTAAAATCATTTTTGGTTTCAGATATTAATACGAGCATCTGGAGGGTATCTATAAGAGCTGTGTAAGAGTGATATATGTTTTTCTTCCCATGTGCCAACACTATGTGTAACTTTGATTTTAACACATGAAAGATTTTGACCTTCATTGCTGGAGATATGAAAGAGTTGTGTTAGAGTATTGCCCTGGCTAAATGACATTGTCACCATCAGTTGCAATGGAAGTCAAATAGTTAAACCTCCCCAATAAACAACTACCTGGGAGACAACAACTATCCGATATAATGGCAACAGTTCTAGACCATAAAAAGTATTTCCAAAGCTAAAAATCAAAATCTCGTGGTATGAAGATTGTTTTCCATTCAGTCATTATTATCTTCCTTGGATTAAAAAGTTCCAATTTGACCAAATTCTTCAGATCTATTTCTTTCTTGCACTCTGATCCAAAAATAAAAATAAAATAAAACTTCCCCTGCCACCCCCAACTGGTTCCTTTTCCCAGAACAAATATGCCTTTCCACTAACCATGACTCAGCAATTTGTCTGGGTGGAGAATGGGAGCTTCTGTGCCTGCTTATATAGAATGTTTTTAGGTAGAAAAAAGGGATAAAGGCCTTGGGAAACCAGAGTTCACCTTCTCCTTGACTTGAATATAAAATTTCTCTGCTTTAAAGGTATTACTTCTATCTCTGTCATTTAGGGGGAAAAAAAAACAACAACATCATTTGCAACCCTAACTCCAGCCCCAAAGAAATGGCACTGTCCGATATTTAAAGCCCTGACTCTTTTTCTTCCTTCCCTCCACTGTAATCAATGGAAAGAAGCTACACAGGCCCAGATGTGACTAAGGCCAAGCCCTTTTCTTGTGTTCATGTTTGTGTCTTTGACTCCATCCCCTCTTTCTTATATTCAGCATCCTTATAAATGAACACTTCTGCTACCTATAGACATGAGCATGTCTTCTACATCCTTCAAAAGTAAACAAAAAACCCTTCACTTGTGATCCTTCCAATTTTTCCAATTATTTTCCCATATCTTTCCTACCTTTCACAGTCAACACAGAAAAATATTTCTCTATTCATTGCTTCCACTTCACCTCCCACTAACTTCTCACTTCATTGAGACTGCTCTCTCTAAAGTTACCAACAAATTCTCTGGCCTTTTTTGTCCCTGCAAATCCATTTTCCCACTTTTAGATAAATAGATGAATGGTCTTTTCTTAGACCTCATCCTTCTTGACCTCTTTCCAGCTTTTGTCACTATTAACTCTCTTTTAATCTTAATATTTTCTCTCCCATCATTTTTTGTTTTGTTTTTGTGGGAGAGGATTGGGGTTTTTCTGTTTTGTTTTTTGTAATGTTGTTTTCTCCTGGTTCTCTTCCTACATTTTTAATTGTTCTTAATTAGCTTTATTGACTTGATAACAATTCACTTCCTATCCCCTATACATGGGTGTTTCCCAAGATGTTGCCTTGACCTCTTTTCTGCATACCCAATTTTTTGGTAATCTTGTAGGCTACCATTACTTCAACATCTGTGAAGATGACTTCCAGATTTATATGTCAAGCCCTAATCCTTGGCCTGAACTTACCAGATGCCATTGAACTTTTCCAGATGGTATTTTTTAGGTATCTCAAACTTTGCGTCCAAAAGGAATTGCCCTTCTCCAAACTTCTCTTATTTCTGCTAAGAGCACCACCATCTTCCTAAGAATCCGTTCTTTCTAAGAATCATTCTTTACATTCTCACTGCTGTCATTTCTCACATCCAATCAGTTATCAAGTCTTGCCACTTCTACCTGGAAACAATATCTTTCCTTCACATCTCCTCTCCACTCACACAAACACCGCCCTAATTCAGGTCTTCATTATCTCTGACCTGAACTGTAGCAATTGTTTCAGAGTTGGTCTCCTTGCCTTCAGTCTCTCCCTTTAATCCCTCAATAAGTATTCATAAGGTGTCTAATATGTGCTATGAATTTTGCTGTATGTCAGAAATATAAAGACAACAATAAAAACAACCTCTGCTTTCAAGAAGTTTCTATTCTGTCTGAGAAGGTAACATGTACATAGGTAAATATATGCAAATAACAAAAGATAATTAGTGGAACACTAGCATAGAAGGTGGCATTTTAGCCAACTTTTCAAGGAAAAGTAGAGATTCTAACATTCTCAAATCCACCATATGCACACATATCTAACCACATTATTTTGCTACTCAAGAATCTTCATTGCTGTTCAGTCACTTACAGTTGCCTTGAAGACTAAAAGAAATGAACTCATTTTAGCATCTAAAGTCCTTGAGAGCAGAGGTGTCAAACATGGCTACCACCACACATGGTCTGCAACAATCAGTGTGGCTGAAATAGTTAAACATGTAATTGGAAAATATTTAACAAAATAAATTAAAAATACAGTAGAACATAAATAATGTTACTATGTGGTTTTCTAAGTCAATATGCAACCCACAGGAATTCTTATATATGGCTTAGTGACCCCCCATTTTTATATGAGTTGGACACCACTGCTTTAGAGTCTCGAACCCACTTTTATGGGCCTATTTCACATTATTTTACTTATTCCACATTCCAGAAAAACTGACTTCCATATACTTGCTGTTTACTGAATTTAACATTCCATCTCTGACCTGTATGCCTCTTCATCAGCTGTGCCCAAATTTAGAGGACACTAGTTCTTCCCCACCACCTCTTAGAATCTTTAGTTTTAATTGAACTTCTTATGGGGCCTTCCATGTTCTATGTAAATACTTTACTGATACTCCTAGATATTTGTTAGTGATCTCCCTCCTCCATTTATATTGTTTTTATCCATTTAAATGTTATATTCCCACAAGAGAATGCATTCTTCTTAAGACTAGGGTCTTTGTGATTAAACTATAAAATTAGTGCTTATGGAATTAAGCAAAAAGTACCTTTCAGAGGCCCATTATTCTTAAGGCAATAAGGTAATATTTATTTTATTTAAATGGTAGCTCAAGAAATGTTGAGCTAAATTAGATGCTTTAATATAATTTATGTACTTGTTATATGGCAATATAGTTCAGAGGTTCATAGATCTATATTTGGAAGGGACCTCAGGGTTATCTAGCCCCATTCCCTCATTTTACAAATGGGTAAATTTGGGGCACAGAAAATGACTGGCGTACTCATAGCCACACAGAAAATAAATTGCAGATGAGATCCAGTCTTCTGACTTGAAATCCAATGCTTTTTGTACTACACTCATTAAAATAAAACTATGTTGGTCCAATTAAGATTATAATGCTTATATCTTTCCTCCATATCATGAGAGAATGAAAATCCAGATTCTTTTTCTTTTCTTTCTTTTTTTTTTACTTTTAGTCTTTTTTTCTGTCTCCTTTCCCTCAGAAAAACATATGAAGCCTGAATACTTTCTTTGGTTCCTGGTATGAAAAGAGAACTAACTCATCCCTATCAAAAATGTCAATAAGCACAGACAAGGGAGTATTTATTGTTCTTTCATGTTGGAAGACATATAAAAATGTCTCTACCGGGACATGAGATCAAGGTTCAGGATACTGTAGTAATTATTAAGTAATTTATCCTTATATGCAGTAATCAGAGGGAGAATTGCTACTTACTCTGTCACAGGCCCACCTTAGAGATGGTAGTACTAGAAGATAAGAAACTTGGTGTGGAGACTTTCACTTTTGTCTTTGTATTGCCAGCGCATAATTCAGTTTCTGGCACAGAATAGGTTCTTTATGAATGCCTTTTGAATTGAATTGAATTAAACCAACATGAAAATGCCTGTTATATATATATATATATACTATATATATATATATATATATGCCTGTTATATATGTGTATATGTGCACACACACATATAGATATATATTATATATACATATATACAAAAATTATGATTAAGTAACCATTAAGGCCTCATCTACAACTACTCTGGGTCTATCATGCTATGGCTGCTGATTTACTACAGAATAATACTTGTGCCATTTGACTCCAGAGGGCTGAACCAGGAGGAGATAATTTCAACTGGACATAAGGAAAAAATATCTAACATTAGAGTTTTTCAGAATCTTGTAATGTGTTCTTGGTACATAGTAAATTCCCCATTTATTGAAGGTTTTCAAAGAAAGTCTGAATGAGCACTTGTCAAGGATACAATAGTCATGCATCAGAAATGACCTTGACTAATTTAATTCTGATCTCTCTTACAATTCTAAGATTTTATGATTTGGTATAGTTTTGTGGTGGTTATTATCTCTCTCTCTCTCTCTCTCCTCTCTCTCTCTCTCTCTCTCTCTCTCTCTCTCTCTCTCTCTCATCTCTCTCTCTCTCTCTCTCCACTCTTCCATTCCCTGAAAATCATAGTGATACTGAATTATCTGTACTCTGACATTCTACCATTATAACTAGTAAGTATTTGTGAAATGTTTGGCAAATTGAATTTTGACAATGGGATATATTTTTTTCTTTTGCTTAATATGGCATGGCTGTTAGTGGGAATCAATTTTAGCCTCATTCATAGAACCATTAACCATCTGAATTAACTAACCTTAATAAATCTGAATAAATTAAACCCAGAATTTTTCTTGTTACATGATTTGAGATCCCATGACTACAAACAGTAACTTTCAACCATTTCAGGACTCAAGTTGTAGCTCTGAAATTCTGAACTCTGTCATGTTGGGCAAGGCTCCATGAAAGTGCATCATTATTATAGAATGGAGAAAAATAACTGACTTTTGGGATTGTCATTGAGGTGAATTGATATTATGTGTTTACTATAATGATGTACTTCATAAATGTGACCTGCCATTATTAACATAGACCTCCAAACAGCGAAGAATCTTATATTTTCATATGTAGAGCAAAAAAATGAACTTTTAGTCAATTTTAGAGATTTCCCTAGAAACACAATCCCCAAACTTTATCAGTTCATGAAGGCATTTTAAACATGTTTAATACTAATATTAAACATTTGCAGATATTTTTATTAAATGTCTTATTTAGCACTTTAATAGGTCTTCTGAGATATTCTTTCCCCATTTAAAAATCCTTCATTGTTTAATTGATATTAAAATAAGATATTAATGTAGTGATAAAAATCATTATATGACTGTAATTCTTATTTTCTTCATTATGCATGATCTGTGTTTAATTCTTCTGTAGAGCACTAAATAGGACCCCAACAACGAGATAGCTAAGGAAACTCATTTAATTCCTTCCTTGCCACTGGAGGAAATTTGGTACCAGGAAAAATACAGACCAGTGGTGTGTGTGTGGGGGGGTGGTGGTGGTGGTAAGGTGATCTGGGGGCGGGAGGCGTACACATGAAACATACAGAGAGTGTTGTGAAACTCTTGTGAAATTCCCCCTTGAAAAGGTTGACTCTTAGTTAACAAACTTAATATGGGAAATAAGACCTATGCAAAAATAATGTCCCCTGGATCATATTTTCTAATATACTTTTTACTATCATCTCCTGTACTCAGTTTTCTATTGAATTTCCACGTTATGAAAGTATCTGTTAATTTAGTTCAAAGGATGATCTCAAGCTCTTAAATTTTCTGTACTTCAACATCTTCTAGTGATTTTGTTACATAAGCTATAATTATATTCCTACTGTTGTTTTTGGCTTATGTTATCATGAGGATTGCAAGATGAAATGACCACGAATCAATGGTTTGGTGTAACAAGTCCTGCCAACTCCTTTATCTGTCTCTACAAGGAGAGCTAGTAAAATTTCAATTAAATGCAGCTCCTTTCTGTTGCCTTTTTTCTCATAAGAATATGAATACTGGTCTTGTCCAATTATTTCAACAGCATGACAATTTCATGGGTATTTGATAGTTTGCATTTGAGAGATAATAGCTAATGTTTATAGAAATCTTCAAATTGTGTGATACTACCTTTTTCCACCACTCCACAATCATTATCTCATTTTCTAAGATGGGGTTATTCAAGTATTCAACTTCCTCTTCAGTTAATCTGGGCAATTTATATATTTTTTTTAAAAAAAATCATCCATTTCATTTAGATTGCAGAATTTATGGGCATAAAGTTGGGCAAAGTAATTTCTAATTATTGCTTTAATTTCCTCCTCATTGGGGGTTAGTTCACCCTTTTCATTTTTTGATATTGATATTTGGTTTTCTTCTTTCTTTTTTAAAATCAAATTGTCCAAAGGAGTAAAGACCATTTAAAAGGTTTACTTGTTTCAAAGTTTGCATGGTTGAATACCTAGTAGCTGTCCTACTAGTAATGACCATCCCTTTGATGACTGAGTCTCTGGGCAACAACCCCAGTATCACGGAAGGAGCATACCTGAAGCTTTTCCAGAATAATTTAACCTGACAAGTTAAATTGGCTTATGATTTGCTAGTACGGAGGTTAGGAATTCCAGATCACCTCCATCTCACAATAGAGCAGGGGTATAGAATGGAGATCAGTCAGGGACTTGAATCAATATGATGAGATCATAAAGGAAAAGGAAAAGGGGATGTGGCATTTTGGGGGGACTTTGACTACATTTGCCTATGAACGGATAAGATCACGAATACTACTTTGAGTTAAGTAATAGTTTTGATATGATTTCATTTTCTGGCAGCAGTGGTGATATGTATGTGTTTCTGTTAATATGAGGTTGATTCAGAATATCTGACCTTGACCAAATGATGTCAGATTGGTTGGTTTTCCCACATTGAGTTAGTTGTCTCACAGTTGTGTGCTGGATTTCCTTCAATAAACACATTTCATTGTTCTCTTTTACTATATTTTATTTTTTCTTAAAAAACATATTACTTCCAAAAAATGCATGAAAGTTGTAGTGCTTAAGGAGTACATCTAATTGACTGTTAGAAATATTGCAGTAGCTGCTGGTTTGAAAGAGTCAAGCGTTTCAAGAATCATCTAAACCATAAACAAACTAGAGGAGCAAGGAGTAATACATTTATCAATTTAAGGAGACTGACAAAATTTATGGCCAAGTAAGAGCATATACTGCTTGCTGATGATTTTAGGTAGATACTGCTTGTTATTTTATGGAAAGTTACATTTATTCCTATGCTTTCCAGTGTTTTAAGCAGAAATGGGTGTTTTATTTTGTTAAAAGCTTTTCCTGTATCTATTGAGATAATCATGTAGTTTCTGTTAGTTTTGTTGTTGATATAATCAACAATGCTAAGAATTTTCCTAATATTGAACCAGCCCTGCAATCCCTGGTATAAATCCTAACTGATCATAATGTATTATTCTCATGATAAGTTGCTGTATTCTTGTTGCTAATATCTTATTTAAATTTTTTACATCTCTATTCATTAGAGAAATTGATCCTTAATTTTCTTTCTCTGTTTTCATTTTTTTTGAGTTAAGGTGTCTGAACCATATATATATATATATATATATATATATATATATATATATATATATATATATATATTATATATCTCATAAAGAGAATTTGGTAGGATTCCTTCTTCAATATCTTTCCAAATAGTCCTATATAGTATTGGTATTAACTGTTCTTTAAATGTTTGATAGAATTGACTTGTAAATCCATCTGGCACTGGAGAGTTTTTCCTAGAGAGTTCATCGATAGCTTGTTCAATTTCATTTTCTGAGATGGGGTTATTCAAGTATTCAACTTCCTCTTCAGTTAATCTGGGCAATTTATATATTTTTTTTAAAAAAATCATCCATTTCACTTAGATTGTAGAATTTATGGGCATAAAGTTGGGCAAAGTAATTTCTAATTATTGCTTTAATTTCCTCCTCATTGGGGGTTAGTTCGCCCTTTTCATTTTTTGATATTGATATTTGGTTTTCTTCTTTCTTTTTTAAAATCAAATTGTCCAAAGGTTTATCAATTTTATTATTTTTTTCATAAAGCCAACTCTTAGTTTTACTTATTAGTTCAATAGTTTTCTTAATTTCAATTTTATTAATCTCTCCTTAGGTTTTAGTATTTCTAATTTGGTATTTCCTTGGAGGTTTTCAATTTGTTCTTTTCTAGCTTTTTCGGTCGTATGTCCAATTCATTGATCTCCTCTTTCCCTATTTTATTCATGTAAGTATTCAAAGATATAAAATTTCCCCTAAGAATTGCTTTTGCAGTATCTCATAAGATTTGGTGGGTTGTCTCACTATTGTCATTATCTTGAATGAAATTGTTGATTTTTTCTATAGTTTGTTGTTTAACCCACTCATTCTTTAGAATTAGATTATTTAGATTAAAATTAATTTTTGGGTTATATTCCCATAGTCTTTGATTACATTTAATTTTTATTGCATTAAGATCTGAGAAGGATTCATTGACTAACTCTGCCTTTATGCACTGCTTTGTGAGGTTTTTATGGCCTAGTACATGGTCAGTTTTTTGTATATATGTCATGTACCACTGAGGAAAAGGTATATTCCTTTATGTCCCCATTCAATTTTCTCCAGAGATCTTTTATATCTACCTTATTCAGAGTTTAATTCACCTCCTTAGCCTCGTTCTTATTTATTTTGAGGTTAGATTTATGAACTTCAGAGAGAAGGAGGTTGAGGTTCTCCACTAGTATAGTTTTGCTGTTTATTTCTTCCTGTAACTCCCTTAACTTCTCCTCTAAGAATTTGGATGGGATACCACTTGTAGCATATATATTTAGTAATAAATTGCTTCATTGTCTATAGTGCCTTTTAGCAGGATATAGTTTCCTACCTTATCTCTTCTGATTAGATCTATTTCTCCTTTTGCTTTGTCTGAGATTAGGATTGCTCCCCCTGCTTTTTTTAACATCAGTTGAAGCACAGCATATTCTGCTCTAACCTTTTACCTTTACCCTGTGTGTATACCCCTTTTCAAATGTGTTTCTTGTAAACAATATATTGTTGGATTATGGGTTTTAATCGATTCTGATATTCATCTCTGTTTTATGGGAGAGTTCATCCCATTTACATTCACAGTTGTGATTACTATCTGTGTCTTTCCCTCTATCCCCTTTTCCTCCATTTATGCTTTTAGTTCTCCCTTCCCCTCCACAATAGAGTTTTAATTTTTGACCATAGGTTCCCTTATCCTTCCCTCCCTTCTTTTAAGTTCCTTCCCTTTTAATCCCCTTTTCCCTTACTACTTCTTCCCTCCCTTTTAGCCTCCCTCTCCCTTTTCTTTCCCCTTGCCCCTCCTACTGCCTATGGAACTAGTTGTATTTCTATACTTAATTGAGTTTGTTGTTCCCTCCTTGAACCCAATCAGATGAGATCAACTCTCAAACAATGTTCATCTCCCTCCCCTCTTTCCCTCTACTGTAATATAATTTTGTGCCTCTTCCTGTGATGTAATTTATCTTTTTCTGACTCTTCCTTTTCACAACTTCCATTACAATCCCTTCACACTCTTAAATAACATTTTTATCATGACATCATTTACCACTCCCTCTATCTATGTATACCCCTTTTATTTATCATAATAAATATATAATTCTCAAGATTAACAAGTATCATCTTCCCTTATAGGAATGTAAAACCTTGCTCATATTGAATAACAAGCTTGTTCCGCCCCCCCCCCGTTTATCTTTTTATGTCTTTCTTGAGTCCTACATTTGAAGATGAGATTTTCTATTGAGCTCTGACTTTGTCATCAGGAAGGTCTGGAAATCCCTTATTTCATTGAATGTCCATCTCCTTGCCTGAAATATTATGTTCAACTGGGTAATTGATCCTTGGTTGTAGTCCCAGATCCTTTGCCTTATAGAATATCATACTCCATTCCCTCTGATCTTTTAATGTAGAAGCTGCAATGTCCTATGTGATCCTAACTGTAGCACCTGGATATTTGAATTGTTTCTTTCCAGCTGCCTGCAATATTTTCTGCTTTATTCAATAGTTCTGGAATTCAGCAAAGATATTCCTTGGTGTTTTTAGTTTGGGACCCCTTTCAGGAGGTTAATGGTGGATTCTTGCCATGACTATTTTGCCCTTTGCATCTAGGACTTCTGGGCAATTTTCCTTGATGATTTCCTGGAAGATATTGTCCAGGTTCTTTTTTTTCCTCATGGCTTTCTGGTAGAATAATAATCTTTAGATTTTTCTCTCCTGGATCTATTTTCCAGGTCAGTTGTTTTTCCAATTAGATATTTTATATTTTCTTCTCTCTTTTTATTCTTAGATTGTTTGACTGATTCTTGATGTCTCATAACGTCATTACCTTGTACTTGCCTGATTCTAATTTTTATCAAATTGTTTTCTTCAGTTAACTTTTGCATCTCCTTTTCCATCTGTCTAATTGTTCTTTTAAAGGTGTTATTTTCTCCAGTTAGGTTTTGTACTTGCTTTTCCATTTGTCCAATTTTCCTTCTTCTGTGATTACTTATTTCATATTTTTTAAAATCATTGGTCGGTTTTTCTGCTATTTCTCTAATTTGGCTTTTACAATCCTTTCTGAGCTCTTCTAAGAATTTTTTTTTTTGTGCTTCAGGCCAGCCCTTCTGAAGTTTCAGATGTGGGTAGTCTCATTGCTGAACCCTTTGGTATTCTTGTTTTGATACTTGTCCCCATAGAAAGATTCTATGGAAACTACATCCTGCTAAAAGGCATGATAGACAATGAAGCAATTTCATTACTAGACATATATGCTCCAAGTTGTATAGCATCCAAATTCTTACAGGAGAAATTAAGGCAATTACAGGAAGAAATAGATAGCAAAACTATACTAGTGGGGAACCTCAACTTCCCTCTCTCTGGACTTGATAAATCTAACCTCAAAATAAACAAAAAAAGAAGTTAAGCAGGTAAATAAAATTCCAGATAAGGTAGATAGGATAGATCTCTGGGGGAAAATTGAATAGGGATGGAAAGGAATATACATTTTTCTCAGTGGCTCATGGAACATATATAGAAACTGACCATGTACTAGGGCATAAAAATGTCACAATCCAGTGCAGAAAGGCAGAGAGAGTCAATGAATCCTCAAATCATAATGCAATAAAATTATAAGCAATAAAAGGCCATGGAAAGATAGACAAAAATTAATTGGAAACTAAATAATCCAATCCTAAGGAGTGAGTGGACTAAACAAGAAATCTAGAAACAATCAACAACTTCATTCAAGAGAACAACAATAATGAGACAACCTATCAAATATTATGGGATACTGCAAAAGCAGTTTTTAGGGGAAATTTTATATCTTTGAATGCCTACATGAATAAAATAGAGAATGAGGAGATCAATGAATGGGACATGAAGCTGAAAAAGCTAGAAAAAGAACAAATTGAAAACTGCAAAAAGAACAAATTTCTTTAAAAGAGAAATCCCATTCAAAGCCAGAGTAGACACTATAAAATACTTGGGAGTCTACCTGCCAAAACAAATCTAGTGACAATATGAACACAGTTACAAAACACTTTTTGCAGAAATAAAGTTAGATGTAAGTAAGTGGAAATGCATCAGTTGCTTGTGGGTAGGTTGAGCTAATATAATAAAAATAACAATCCTACCCAAACTAATTTACTTATTTAGTGCCATACTAATCAAACTATCAGATATTCATTTCCTAGAGCTAGAAAAAAATAATATCAAAATTCATCTTGAAGAACAAAAAGTCCAGAATATCAAGGGAATTAATGAAAAGAAATTCTAGGGAAGGTGGCCTAGCTCTGCCAGATCTCAAATTGTATTATAAAGCAGCAATCATCAAAAGCACTGGCTAAGAAACAGAAAGCTAGACTAGTGGAATAGGTTAAGTACTCAAGATACAGTAGTCAATGAACGTAGCAATCTACTGTTTGATAAACCCAAGGACCCAAGCTTCTGGGATAAGAACTCACTGTTTGCAAAATTTTCTGGGAAAACTGAATAACAGTATCCTAGAACTGGACATAGATCAATGCCTGAAACTTTACACAAGAATGAAGTCCAAATGGACACATTATCTAGGTATAAAAACTGATACTATAAACAAAGTAGTGGAGCAAGGAATAGTGTGTTTATCAGATTTATGGAGAAGCAAAGAATTTTTCACTAAAGAAGGGATAGAAATGATTGTGAAGTATGAAATGGATAGTTTTGATTACATTAAATTGAACAGTTTTTGCACAACCCAACCCAATGAATACAACCAAGATCTGGAGGGAAGTAGAAAACTGGGAAAGAATTTTTGCAGCTAGTATCTGTGATAAAGGCCTCATTTCTAAAATATTTGGAGAACTGAATCAAATGAACAAGAATATAAGTCATTCCCCAATTGATAAATGGTCAAAAGATATGAACAGGCAGTTTTCAGAGGAAGAAATTAAAACTATCTATAGCCATATGAAATATCACTATTGATTAGAGAGATGCTAATCAAAACAAATCTGAGATACCACATCACACTATCAGATGGGCTAACATGACAAAACAGGAAGGTGATAAATGGAGATGATGTGGGAGAGTTGGAACACTAATTCATCGTTGGTAAAGCTGTGAGCTGATCTAACCATTCTGGAGAGGGATTTGGAACTATGCCCAAAGGGTTACAAAAATGTGCATACCTTTTGACCCAGCAATACTGCCTCTATGACTGTATCCCCAAGAGATCATAAAAATGGGAAAGGGTCTCACATAAACAAAAATATTTATAGCAGTTCTCTTTGTGGTGGCTAAAAACTGGAAATCAAGGGCATGCCCATCCATTGGGGAATGGCTGAATAAATTGTGATATATGATATATATGATATATTTCATATATGATATATGAAATAATTTTGTGCTATAAGAAATGATGAACAGGACAACTTCAGAGAGGCCTGGAAAGACTTACATGAACTGATGCTGAGTGAAAGGAACAGAAAGAGGAGAACTTTGTACACATCAACAACCTCAGTGTGCAAGGAATTTTTCTGATAGACTTAATATTTCATTGCAATTCAAGGACTCAGAGAACTCCCAATGGTTTCTTAAAGCAAAATGCCTTCCACATCCAGAGAAAGAACTGTGGAATTTGATCGCAGAATGAAGCAGATAATTTTCTTTTGTATTATGTTTTGGTTTGTTTTATGATTTTTTCCATTCATTTTAATACTTTTATGCAACATGACTAAGGTGAAAATGTATGTAATAGGAATGTATGTGTAGAATCTATATAAAACTGTATGCCATCTTAGTGAGGGAGTTGAGAGGTAGCGGGGCAGGGTGAAGGGAGGAGAAAAATCTAAGATGTATGGAAGTTATTGCAGAACACTGAAAACAAATAAAATAATAAATAATAATAAAATTAAGAAAGATTCCATTGTCTTTTCTTTTCTGCTTTGCTTCTTAGTCATGATGATCACACCTTTTTCCTGGCTTGTAAAGTAGATATGTACATCTGGGTCACAGGAGGCTCTGTCCCACAGTTCTTGTTCCTAAAACTTCAGACTTTGTGTGTTGTGGCCTCTGGTTCTTTCAGCTAGAAGCTAAAATGCTGCAGCTTACCTGGAGCTGAGCTGGCTGGTGTTGGAAAGCAGAGGCCAGGTGAAGTTTTTCTGGTTTTCCCAGAGTTACCCTGGAGCTAGCTGCATTAAATGTGGGGGCATGGTGATCTGGTCACAGGAGGTCTCCTCTGCTGAGTTAGAGCATGGGCAAACTCAGTGATTGGTGAACCAGTTTGCACGAGTGTCGTTCTGATTCCCCTGGGGTGCTAAGGCACACCTGGAGTCCTGGAGCTCGCAGTTGCAGGCTTCACCCCCATGGGGCTCAGGATCATCTCCTGGTTTGCTGAGGTGGGGCTTTCTGGGACATCTCCAGCCCTGCACTGGTCCCCTTCAGCCACAGCAAGAGGGACCCTCCTTAGCAATTTTCCTAGCCTCACATACTAAGAGACTCTTTACCCCTTCTTCTGCTCCCACTGTTCCAGGGTTTTTCCTGGGGAGATATTCTCTGCAACAAGATAACTCTGCCATCTTGTTTCCCAGAAGTCCTTTCATGCTTGTTATTTCTTATAGCACAATGATATTACATCACAATCATATATCATTACTCGTTCAGTCTTCCCCAATTGATGGACATCCCCTCAATTTTCAATTCTTAGCCACAACAAAAAGAGTTGCTATAAATATTTTGTGCCAGTAGTTCATTTATTCTGTTCTTAAAGAATATCTTTGGAGTATAAGCCTAGCAGGGGTATTGCTGGATGGAAAGGTATGCACAGTTTTATAGCCCTTTGGGTAGACTTCCAAATTGCTCTGCAGAATAAGCCTATAGAATATTAGAATAAATTTTCCTCAACACCATTTTGCTTTATATGTTAAAGCCAAAAGTATTTAGAAAGCAATCAACATCCAAAATACAAATTTGAAGTGTAAAGTAATAAGCAACTGAGAGTTGTATGTACATGCATGTTTTTTTTATAAAAATACTGTATTTATCTCAGAGACCAAAGAAAAAGAAAAAAGGACCTACATATACAGACATATTTACAGAAACTCTTTTTGTAGTCGCAAAATTTGAAAATTGAGGGGATGCCTTTCAATTGGAGAGTGACTGAATAAGTTGCAGTATATCGTTGTGATGGAATACTGTCATTTTCTAAGAAATAACATGAGTAATGATTTCAGAAAAAAAAAGCATAGGAAGACCTATATTAACTATTGCAAAGTGAAGTAAGAAAAAAACAGGAGATCATAGTACACAATAACAGTAATGTTGCAATGAAGATCGACTGTGAAAGACTTAGCTACTCTGATCAATACAATGATCCAAACAATTCCACAAAATGATTCACAATGAAAAATGCTATCCACCACCGGAGAGCAAACTGAAACACAATTTTCTCATTTTTTTCATTTTTATTTCTTTTCTGCAATCCCTAATATGAAATGTGTTTTGCATGATTTCACTTGTATAATTGATATCATGTTTCTTTGCCTTTTCAGTTAGTGGGGGAGTGGCAGAAAGGAGGGAGAGTATCAGAAACTCAAAATTTTTTTAAAAGAATATTAAAAATAAACAATATTTTTTTTAAAAAGAGAAACTATATTGGTTTTACTCAGGGGACTAGGCATTTAATCATCAACAATGTGAAGCATAATCATGTAATACAAATACAAAAATACTGTTTCCCTCTGCACATGTGATTTCACATACAGACTCAAACATCACTTCCAGAAGAAGACTTATCAAGTCAATCAGTAGAGAGATAAAGAATAAAAACCAAACCAAAACAAAAAGTAAATGGAAAGAAACACATGCTATTTTTTCTGGCTTTATCATTTTGCTGAGAAGTAAACTCATAAGCTTGATTTAGATGAGCTTGAGGAACAATTGCATGATTCTTCAGAAACCAGGTCCTGAAGTCTTGTTTCAGTGCCTCATCACGGGAGGAAATTTTGGTTCTGTGAGGCAGAAAACAAACTCCGGCAATTTCTACCAAGCTGGAAAGGATTGGAATACAAGATTGACAACGGACAGCATGTCCATTTTCAGTGACCACATAGTTTAAGTTCATAGAAGCTCAACCCCAAATTGGTCACAGAGTTATGCATTTTTGACCACAACAATTTATGAAGGCATTCTGCCAAAATACAAGGAATTCCATCCTATGCTGGTGGATGGACCCACACTAAGTAATTGTGGTTCTTTGAAGAATTGAAGCAGCAGATTCAGATCATTTCTTAAATGCCAGTCTGCAATAGTAGTGAAATGGCCTTTTGGCAAATTTAGAGGTGAGTCATGTGTTGAGTCAAACTGTTCTACTTTTCCTTCTTGTGAAAGAGATACTCTCTTTATCTTTGTAATTTTTTTTCTTCCTTAGTTGTTAGTATGTATGTGGAAATAGTAGTTCTTGAAAGAGTTGGGGGAGTGTAATAGTCAACAAATAGGTTAATCTATGGGTAGAACAGCAAAATCCATTAGCAATCAGTAAATTTCCTCTAGTAATATAGGAGGGATCCCTGTTTAGGTATGTGTTGAATGAGATAACCTTTGAGGTCAATTAATCTGTCAATTAATCAGTAAGCATTTATTGAGAACTTTCCTAAGTGTGAGAGGCACAAATACAAAAGTGAGATTGTCCTTGACCTTAAGGATCTTTCTAAGACAGGGTTCTAGCCTAGGTTAAGACCTGGCATTCCATGAACCCCCATGGACAAGGCGTCCTTGTATAGATTTCAGAGAGTCTAGGTGGGGAAAAAATTACATTGTATTTTCACTAACTTCTAATTGAAATTTTGATTTCCTTCAAATAAGAATTAAATAAAAATCATACAGAAAGGGATTCAATAGGGTTTTATCAGACTGCTAAAGGGGTAGATTCATGATACCAAAAAAAAAAAATTTCAGAACTCCTGCAATTGGGGCATATAGCATAGATTGTCATGCCCTTTCAAAGACCAATGAATGTACTGATTTGATTGCTGTTCCCAGAAAAGAAGCAAGAGGTAGAAAGTTGGATTGGGCTGGGAGAAAGGAGCTAGGCAGACTTTTGTGTCCTGGTAGATGGCTTGAGGAAATGTGAAGTATGACCTGGGGCCAGTTACAAATAGCAAGTGGGGGTGGACTTGTACTTCTAGACCAATCGGGAAAGCTCATCCCCATGGTAAAACTCCAAATATGGATGGATTAGCCTCCCCACGCTGAGATTCTTTCATTTTTATGAAATGTTTGCTATTGCTTTGGTAGCAAAAATTCTAATTTACTATTCTCTAAATATAACTGAATTTTCTTATGTATGTGTATATAAATATAGTAATATTCTCTCTTAAACTAAAGATATATATGTATGCACACAAATACATATATGTATATTATATTCGTATATGTCTAGTTTTAGAGAGAATGTTACTATATATACACATAAATTCATCTATACATGAATATGTATATAAAAATTCCATTAAATTCACATATATGTATGTATATATATATATATGTTTAATTTTAAAGAAAATATTACTGCTTCTGTTAGTAAAGGGAATTTCCTCTTTACTTATGAAATCTTCTAGATTTAGTGTTACCTTAAAGCCCTGCTGAAGCATGAGGGTAGCTTTTTAGTAAAACATAAAGTCCATATATCTTTAAAGGGACATCCTTGAACCAATTTTTAACTGATCTCAAAGAGTTATTAAATAGCACATATATTTTATGCTCAAACTTCAATGCCCCCAAAGTTACAAAACTATTCATGTTTGTCTTTGACCCATTATTAGGTCAAAACCCAAAGAGATCAAGCAAAGAGGAAAAGGACCCATAAGCACAAAAATATTTATGGAGGCTCTTTTTTATCATACCAAAATACTGAAAAGCAAACTAAAATGAATGTCCAACAATTAGAGAATAACTGAATAAGTTATAGGATATGAATATAATATAATAATATTCTTCTTTGAGAAACGATGGAGACAATTACAGAAAAAGCAAGGGAGACTTTTATGAACTGAATCAGTCAAGTGATCAGAGATCAAAGAATAACTTAAATAATAGGAAAAATTATAAAGACAAACAACTTGAGACTTGAGTATTATCAACGCAATGAGCAACCGTAATTCTGGAGTACTGATGGTTAAGCATACTGTCATCACTTGACAAAGAAGTGATAAACTCTAGATACAATATGCTTTTTGATGTGACCAACATGGAAATAGGTTTTACTTGACTGTGTATATTTGTTCCAAGAGTTTCATTTTTCTTTTTTCAAAGTTGGTGGGGGGTAAGATAAGGGGGGATGGTGATTTATTAAGATTTTTTAAAAAATTTAAAGGTCGTTCCTAAATTACATAATATTCTAAACAGACCAAGCAAGGAATCAAGACAGAGGAGGAAAGAGAAGCAGCATTTTCATCTGCCAGAAATTTTTTCTCCAATGACCCCTCTTTTGAAGTGTCTAAAGTAAGCAGACCTCTGCCACTTGAGAAAGTGAAAAATATTTATTGTGGTCACTAAATTAAGCATCCCCTAAAAACCATTAGACCTTCCTTGTGGTAATACTGGGGCAACCAAGGTTTGAGAGACATAGTATCAAATGTAAGGTTCCTGCACACTTGCCAACTGTCCGAGATTGACTGAGATTTATTTGAAATCTTCAAGAAAGTCTAATTTCCTAAGCTGTTATTTTTTCCCCAGCACACTGCTAGCAGCTGTGTGGTGTTACCATGTGACTCTTCCTGGGAGGCTTTGCCTTCTTCAGGGTAGAAAAAGTGGCCCATTTTCCTTGTTCTTTCACTTACTCTTCTCCTCTATTCATTCCTTTTCCTCAGTTCATATGAGTAGAGAAAATCTTTAGCCTTCCAGATTCTAAGGAACTGAAATCATAAATCATAGAATATTAAATTTGGAAAGGACCTTAGAGGTCATTTTTCTGACTCCCTCATATTTACATGTGAGAAAACAGACCCATATAGTGAATGGATCTATATTTGAGGAAGAATTCTCCACAGATCCCAAAAAGAGATGCACCTAGAGGTCAAAAACTGTGTAGCTATAAAACATTACTTCACCCAGGGTATAACTTAGATTGTCACTACATGTGCTAGTCCAGAGACACAGTTTCTTAACATGGATTATATATTTTTAGTTTTGATCACACCTTTGTGTACCATGTATATTTACATCAGGCTGAAATAAGCTAATGCATTTATTACTGAGTCAATAGACAACCTAGTATGAAAAAAATGAGAGAAAAAATTGAAAGTTTTTCTTAACTTTAATAAGAGTTTTGGAATGTAAGAAGTTGAAAATATGTAAACTTCCAATTTAAAATGTACCATACTTGATTTCTAATATAGAACTTATGTTTTTACCTTTTTGGGCACATTACAGCTATCTTCCCCCACCCCATTTTCTCTTCTAATAGTCAAGCACATTACTTATTTTTAAGTAGAATTTTTGTCAAAATTTTCTGGCAAGTGTTATCACTAGCCATAAGATTTCAGAAGTAAAAACTAAAACTTTATTTTTATTCTAGTCTTAGGACATTTATTTAATTGACTTCATTGATCTTTGAATGACTGTAATTCTAATCCTATTAAAATACCTTTCCTTTTACTTACAATAAAAGTGTCAATTAAAACCTTAATGCTCATTATAATGAGAATAATTTTAATGAAATGTATTAATTCCCTAAATATAAAAAAAAATCACAATAAATAAACTGTTTAACCCAGTTGTAAATACAGGAGAAAGAAAACAACTGCTCCATTCCTAAATTGGTTACCCAGTCACCACAAAGTAACCACCAACATACCCCTGTGGTTCCACACCTCTCTCCTAATGGTTTCTGGACATTCCAAATAATGTAGATAAGAGCCAAGACTTAGGAAAGGCCTTCTATAGGAGCAGGGACAGAAATATGCCTACTCCTATTCCTAAACTCCTTCTTTAGCTTCATTCTTCTGGAAAGTATCCTTCACGATGCCTCACCAGGTGCAAACATATAGTAATCCCTCAGTGAAGAACTATTGAATTGGACTAAAATTGATTCATAGAGCAGAGTCAAGATGGTAGAATAGAAGCACACACCTGCTAGAACTCTCCCCCAAAACCCCTCAAAAAAACTGTAAAAAATGACTCTAAACCAATTTTGGAATGGCAAAAGCCATAAAATGATGGACAGAAGCAAATTTCCAGCCCAAGACAATCTGGAAGGTGAATGGGAAGGGTCTATCACAGACCTGGGAGTGGAGCACAGTTGGGAGTGGGTCACACTGGTGTGAACAGAGTTGGAGCAGGTCTTAGGGGACAGAATCTCTGGCATCTGTGGTTTTCGGACTTCTCAACACGCAAACAGTAAAGACAGAATTGAAGGTCAGTGGAAAGAATCTCTCACCTGGCTGAGAGGGGAGCATGGTCCAGCTCCAGCCCCAGGATGGTGGAAGGCTACTGTTGAAGCTGAAGCTGCTTCTGGAGCTCTCCACTTAATAAAGAGTGCAAAAGTCAAGTAATTGGCTGGGGAAATGAGCAAATATGGAAAAAAGAAACATACTATAGATTCTTACTTTTCCTACGTCATCAGTGATGAGGAAAATGAAAACATACAAGCAGAAGAAGACAAGAAAGCCAAACTCCTGCATCCAAAGATTCTAAGAAAAATATGAATTGATCTCAGGTCATGGGAGAGTTCAAAAAGGATTTTGAAACCCAAGTAAGAAAAGTAAAGGAAAAATTGGTAAGAGAAATGAGAGTGAAGCAAGAAAATTATGAAAAATAAATCAACAGCTTGTCAAAGGAAACCCCATAAAGTGCTGAAGAAAATAACACCTTTAAAATTAGACTAACCTAAATGGCAAAGAGGTCCAAAAAGCCAGTGTGGTGAAGAATACCTTAAAAAGCAGAATGGGCCAAATGGAAAAAGAGCTCCAAAAGCTCACTGAAGAAAGTAATCACTTGAATAGAATGGAGCAAATGGAAACTGATGACTTTAGAAATCAAGAAGTATAAAACAAAACTAAAGGAATGAAAAATTAGAAGACAATGTGAAGTATCTCACTGGAAAAAAACTAACCTGGAAAATAGATCCAGGAGAGATAATCTAAAAATTATTTAATTATCTGAAAGCTCTGATCAAGAAAAGAGCCTAAACATCATGTTATGAGAAGCTATCAAGGAAAACTACCCTGATATTTTAGAACCCGAGGGTAAAATAGAAATAAAAAGAATCCACCCATCACTTCCTGAAGGAGACCCAAAGAGAAAATTCCTAGGAATATAGTAGCCAAATTCCAGAGTTCCCAGGTCAAGGAGAGAATAATACAAGCAGCCAGACAGAAACAATTCAAATATAGTGAAACACAATCAGAATAATACAAGATTTAGTAACATCTACCTTAAGGGCTCAAAGGACTTAGAATATGATGCTATTCCAGAAGTCAAAGGAGATAGGATTAAAATCAAGAATCATCTACCCCACAAAACTGAGCATAATACTTCAGGAGGGGAAATGGAACTTTAATGAAATAGAGGATTTCCAAGCATTCTTGTTGAAAATATCAGAACTGAATAGAAAATTGTACTTCAAAATGCAAAAATCAAGAGAAGCATGAAAAGGTAAACAAGAAAGAGAAACCATAAGGGACTTATTAAAGTTGAACTGTTTACATTCCTACATGGAAAGATGATATTTGTAACTCATGAGACCTTTCTCGGTATTAGGATAGTTGGATGTGTGTGTGTGTGTGTGCATGTGCGTGTGTGTGTAGATGTATATGTGTATCTGTATTTATCTATATGCATATATAGAGACAGAGACAGAGGGCAGCAGGATGAGTTGAATATGAAGGGATAATGTCTAAAAAAGAAAATGCAGTGGTGAGAGGAATGTACTAGGAGAAAGAGAAAGGGAGAGGTAGAATGTAATAAATCATCTCACATAAAAGAGGCAAGAATGAGCTTTTACAATGGAGGGGATAAAGGGGAAGTTGAGAGGGAATAAGTGAGCTTTCCTTACATCAAATTTGGCTTCAGGAGGGAGTAACATAAACACTTAATTGGGTATGGAAATTTATCTTACCCCACAGGAAAGCAGGAGAGAAGGGGATAAAAGAGGGGGGTAATAGAAGAGATGGCAGATTGGGAAAAGGGGTAATCAGAAGTAAATACTTTGGTAGAGGAACAGGTCAAAAGAGAGAATAGAATAGAATAAATGAGGATAGGAGAGAGGGAAATATAGTTAGTCTCTCACAACATGTTTTGAAAGTATTTTACATGACTACACATGTACAAACTATATTGAATTGCTTGTCGTCTCAATGAGGGTGGGTGGGAAGGGGAAAATGGAGAGAAAGTGAAACTCAATTCTTTTAAAATGAATATTTAATGAATATTAAAAATTGATTTTACATGCAACTAGGAAATAAGATATATAGTCAATGGGCTATAGACATCTATCTTGCATTACAAGAAAATAGATGAGAAGGGGATAAGCGGGTAGGGGGTTGATAGAAGGGATAGCAGACTGAAGGAAAGGGTACTCAAAATACATGCTATCCTAGGGTGTGGGAGATGATGAGAAAATTTGAAATTCAAAATTTTTTGGAAGTGAATGTTGAAAACTGAAAATAAATTTTAATCAAGAATTGATTCATATTAATCTTCTGAAATAGCTAAGGTCTAAACTTCCATTTTTAGGCAGATGAAAACTCTGCAAGACTACAGGACAGACTCTTCATGTCTAGTGGACTCAGAGATAGACCAATGAACTCCAGGTCTGACCCAATATAACTTTTCTTACAGGATCCTTACAATGATAGAATCGTCTTTCTCACAAGATATAATTTCTTCTATATGGGGACAGTTAAATCTAGATGTGAGTCATCCTTGAGTCCATGTGGTCTTAATATGCTTTATTTGGTCATTTATGTATTGTCTCTAAGAAAAATAAGTTCAAAATTGTTCCAAACAGAAGATTATTGATATTTTACTGAAATGTCTTTCTGTTCATTTCCTGGAAAAGGATATGCCTATGGGTAATTCTACACAAAATATCAAATTCAAATATGTTTCAAAGTGGATGGCAGAAGAGTAATTGGATGTCCTACCTTTATTGTTTTGAAAGGTAAAATCTGCTCTATAAGTACTATGGCAGGAAAGAAAAAGTCTGTATTTTCTGTTTACCATCCAAGTGTTCTATTTCTCTATAATACTGGATTATTCATTACAGATACCGCCATAATTACTGAATTGAAGAGACCTTTAACATGTCTTCCCCAATCTTAGAGATATCCAAGCAGAAGTCGGAGTATTGTTTGCTGGATATACTATAATGGGAATTCCTTTCATGTGTGGGTCACACTAAGAGGTTGCTGAAATTCCTTTTCCCTTTTAAAATCTGTTATTCTAGAATCAAAATTCTAGATTCAAAAAGTGGCAAAATATTTCTATGTGTTGCTTCCCTGGAAGACTCACAGTGCTTGTTTGTAAATGATTTTTCTTTATAGTTTTTTAGATTGTCTATCCCAAGATAATTTCCCATGTCATTAATTTCCAACAGAGTTTAGGGAACAACTTTGAGGGAAATGTGGCAATTTCCACTGCACTATGACTACTTTGGTAATCTTCATGAATGCTCCAAGTTTCAAATGTACAACATATGCCAATAATTCAATGTGATTTAATGTAGAGGTTAGGAGCTATCATATTTTTGGTTTGGGGCCACTGATTCAGAATGAAAAAAAAATCAATTGAGGGCTACACATATAATTTGGGTTTATACAGAGGTAGTTTTTATTTATTTATTTTAAGGAGAGAAAAATAAAGTATCCCGCTCATTTGATTTTAAAATCTAAAAAAGGAAACATAATCACAGCTCCAGAGGGGGGATAAAGGGCTTCAGAAGTCATCTAGTCTAATACCCCTAATTTTACAAATAAGGAAACTGAAGTGCAGGGAGGTTAAGTGGTCAAAGGTCACACAGAAAGTAACATGATTGGCTTTATTTGAATTCAGATCCTTTGATTTCAGGGCCAGGGTATTTACCATTACAACACACTGCCTCTCTAAACAACTAATAGAACAGAATATGTTTCTGCTTTACATTATGGCCAGGCAAAGGAGATGCACAAAAGAATAAGACAGGGTTGTGATACAATACTGAAATGAGCCAGAAGAGCTAAGTTTTAGTCTGGACATTTCACTAATTTATTCTTGGACAAATGAAAATACCTGTGCCTCATTTATACCAGCTACAAAATGGGGATAATATTTAATAGCTAATATTCATGTAGTGATTTAAGTTTTATAAAGTTTTTTTCTCACAACTCAGGAGGAAAATAAAATCTATCCTTAAAAAGTCATTAGTTTAGGCAACTCTCAGAGAGAAAACTCCCTCTAATAATGCAGAGGGACATTTGTTCTGCAACTTTTATGCTTGGAGTGCTCCACCAAGGAACTCTGTCCTCCAGCACAGATAAATAACATCCAGAGAGTTTGCATTCTTAGATTTTACAGATGAGGAAAGAGATTTCAAGAGTTTGAATGACTTTCTCATGGTCCCATGGCTAGTAAGCATCTGAGAGGATTTAGAGTTTAGTCTCTGGCTTCAAATACACGACTTTTTTCTACAATTGTTGTTCAGTAATGTCCAACTCTCCATGATACTGTGGACCATTGCACACCAGTACTGTCTGTGAGGTTTCCTTTACACAAATACTGTATCAGTTTGCCATTTCTTTCTCAGGGGATTAAGGCAAACAAGGTTAAGTGATCTGCCCAGGGTCATATAGCTTGTGAAGTGTCTCAGGCCAGACTTGAACTCAGGTCTACCTGACTTCAGGCCTAGCACTCTATCCACTGACCCATCTAGCTGCCTTTTTCTACAATACTTCTACATAAAACCCAAGCATCCTTATTTCATGGGTATATTGCCCACATTGTGAGACAAAACATACACAAGTAACCAAGGATTATGCAAAAGAAGCACTCCTGAGATATGAAAATGACTGAGAAAACAGATCAACATCGGAAGTCAAAGGTAGAGTGTAAGCCCTTTTAGGGCAAGGACTGACTCCCTTTTGGATCTGTGGTCCCAGAAGACTTCCTGAAGCATAGTAGGCACTAATAAATGCTGATTGTATAATCTGATGTCTCCTATGTGTGTGAGGTTTAGGAAAGTAAGGACCTATCTTCAAAAACTCTCTTGGAGAAAGAGAAATGAAACTGATGGTATCTGAATACAGACTGGAGCATATTTTTTTACTTTATTTTTCTTGAGGTTTTTTTTGTCTGTTTTCTTTTACAACATGACTATTAGGAAATGTTTTGTGTGACTATACATGCATAACTTACATTGAACTGTTTGCCTTCTCAGTGAGGGGTGGGGTAGGGAGGGAGCAAGGGAGAGGATATGGAACTCAAAGTCTTATAAATGAATATTTAAAATTGTTTTTATATGCAACTGGGGGTAATTAATTTTATAAAAAAGAGAAAGAGAAATTCAACCAAAACATTGTTTATCCACAAGAGGACAGTATTTATCAATGAAATGCTGTACAGACACATTACCAGCCCCCACATAAGGCAAAGATGATGCTCAAGGTTTTGTGTTCAGTCTTTTGGTTGTATAAGGAAATAGATTCTACTAACAGTCATCCTTTTACATAGACCTTGTGCAGAGGATACCAAACACGAAAGACTCAAACATTTGTACCTAGTAAGAAGTTTTATTATTTTAACCTTCTAATTAGTATCCACATAGAAGGTGATTGTTATTCCTGGCTCTCCCACATGTGTAACCCTGACAAACCAGCAGATTGAAGGGGACTGTTGATGTTGTGTATAGCTGCTTGTGGCTTTCTTTGAAAGGGCATATTAAAGCTTGGTCCAGATTACAAATGTTTAACCTGGCAAATATCTTTAGTGACCTCTAAAACAAATATTGTGTCATTAATAGAGCAGTGTCCACAAGTGGGATTGGCAACGTAGATTGTACTATCTGTGGATGGGTTCAAATTATGCTTAGGGTCCTTAATTAACCCCATTATGCTTCCATCATATAAACAATCCAACCCCTTCAATTTCTAGACACAAGAGAATATGGACACATCTTTAAGTTCCCAGGAATCTGCAGTTTTCTATTACAATTATTTTGAAATTAGCCACCTTTATTTTTTGGTTGTCTGATTTATGTCTTTTCAGTGCCTGTACAAAATAGAATTAAGATTTACTAAAGCAATTAGTCAGTCAATTAGTATTTTTAAGTGCCTACTCTGTGCCAGGCATTAGTTTATGTTCAGGTAGAAGCTCATCCAGGTACTTAGGTCATTACGTTGTTTACCACATATGTATGTATTTATAATTTTGCGTAAGATTTTATCTTTTGAAAAGTTTATATTAGTTGCTCTTTGATATAACACATTGGATTCTCTAAAGCAATAATCCTGTGTGGCATAACATCTGTGTTACTAGAGATAGAAGATGTTGGCCTTAAGGTTCTAACTAATGTTGTGCCATTGAGATAATTTTATTTACGTATCATTCTTCTTTGTATTTGAAGGTGATGCTCAGCTGCTAATTACTATTTCTATTGCCCTGTAAGCCAGCAATCTTTTCTACAATATAAATCTGGAAAGAAGGTGGTTTGGTTTGTGGCCGTAACCACTATTTGCAGAGCCTGGCCCTATTTGCAATCTTGCCCCTTCGCCTCCCAGACAACCCAATATCTTTGCCCAGAAAGAATCTTCTCTTCTTCGGCTGCTTGTGCTAGGTTGGTTTGCCTGTCATTGTGGTTGCCTTGCCGACCACAGCGATGCCACATAACGTGAAGCAGAGCTTTAGTGTTTCTCTAAACTCTTCTCTCATATTCCTTGTCTTCCTTATACGTGATCTACTTCAGTGTGAAGCATGGTAGCTGCTTGGAAAGTTAGAGAAACTTTCCCCATTAAATGTTATATGGTGTTCATAGTGGATATGAGTTGGTGAAATGCTTAAGTCAAATGTGATCTCTAATGCAGGTCCAATCTCACAATCATGTGAAGTATTAGCACAACTATTACCTAAATGAGCTATTTCTAATCTTTGGGACTATAAGGATAACTTATAATGTTAAGAAATTTCATACTCTCTGCCATGATAGTAGCTGTATTATTAGTGACCTTTGAATGAAATGAGGAAAAGAACACTTTTAAAAAATAATATCTACATGCATTTTAAAAGGAAGATATCTATGTGGGATATCTAATTGAAAAGTATATTTGCTTATTTCTAGATTCACATATTACTGGGCTTTGTCAAAACTGAATTTCTCCCCCTTCCTTCCCATATACAGATTTAACAAATTGAGAACAAATGCTTGAGACCTTCAACCTCAAATGCAATAAAACATTTGTTTCTTGTGTTGGTGAATTTGATGTGGTATTTAATTTTTCTTTAATGAACTACCATTGACACAAATCAAATAAGTATTTATAAAAAATATAGTACAAAAGTCCTTTTTCTAGGTACTAGAAGTAAAAGAAATATTACATAAACCCTTGTAAAGGTAATTTAAATGGGAAGATCTTTGCAGTTCAATTAATATTCTCATTCAGTAGGTCCATGTGACCTGCTTAAATCATGGAGAAGTCAAAATCACCTGTGGTAGGAGGAGCTTGCTGAACCAATGGAACAAGAAGAGTGGAGCAGAACTGAGACAAAGTTATTGAGGGCAGTTAGGGTGGAGGGAGAGGGAGGACATAGGCAAACAGGTATAGCTATGCTCCTGAGTGTTTGTTTGCTTGTGGGAAGGCCCCAGCAGTGGGGGAGGCTTGGGAAAAGCTGTGTTCCATGCAGTGATAATATGTATTGACATCTTGGCTACTATGATGGGTTTGGCTTTCTGGTTTAGGGATTTGGCTTTCTGATGTCTGAATAAATGTTTTTCTTCTGCCTTCTGTATGGAGAGTCTGCTATACTTTGCAATTCAGAACTACATCAGCATACTCATAGACACCCTTGGTGCCATGAAAATCACCTGGGAGATACAGCTTCTCTCAATTCATAGTTCATGAAACTATTCCATTTAGATAAGAAAAAAATAGGTAGAACATGATTCTATACTCATCTGTGAAAAAGTTTCATAAAGATTTCATGTATTCTGTCTATACCCCGAAAGTAGACTGAAGACAAATCTGTTGAGGTATCCAAGAAGTAGGTTTTATCTCAATATAAAGAGTAATTTCCTTAAAGCAGAACTTTCTACAGTAAAACTGTTGATCTCCTTCTGGGTGTGTGGTTCAGTCAAAATCAGGCTGGATTTGACATCAGAGTAAAACAGCCAAGTCCTTGGGTGTGGCCTTTTGACTGAGTTCAAGTTTTGCAGAACAAATCTTTTTGTTAAGGAGATTTGTTCTGTGAAGTTTGGATTCAGTTAAAGGACCACCCTTGAGGACTTAGAAGGCCTCACGTGCCCATGGGGCAGACAATATACAAAAAATTATGTACAAGCAGGATAACTTAGAGATGAACAGCAGAGAGAAGGTTCAAGTATAGACTCTACTATTTACTGATGTATTACTTAACCTCTAAGAACCTCAGTTTATTTTTTTGTTAAATTCATTTTGTTATATGAATTATTTTGCTAAATGATTAGAGTAGATGACCTCTAAGATTCCCTCTAGGTCTAAATGTATGATCTATGATCATATTATGAGTTCAAAATCAGTGGAGATCTGGGAAAAAATGGAGAAATGATATTTAGTATTATTATAGCAAATATTCACATACTGGTTGGGGATTTATTCTAGATGGCTCAGAAGTCCCTATAAACTCTGGAATTCTATTAATTTGATCTCTCAAAGAACATAAAACCATTCTTAATTTGGTTTATTTATTTTCTCAGATTCATTGATCAATCACTTTTGTTTATGCAGCATCAATTGAAATGACAAACTTATTGATAAAAAATGTTTAGCTTCTAGTAATACGTAGCTGCAATGAATAACTAGCAGAATTGATAATAGTTTTAGTATTTTTCCAAAAGTCGTTAAGAGGCTACAACATTAAATAATACCTAAAAATATGAATTTTTATAGGTATGATAGGGATAATATCTAATAGCATTTTCTCACAACCTTGGGTTAGGACTATCCCTTGCAGCATGGGTTAAATCCACTCTACCTCCTTCCCTTCTGCAACAAGGATTAGTTTTCCCTAAAAGGAGACAAAGCAGTTGCTCCAACCTGATTGGTCCCTGCTTTCCTGATGCAGCTTTCTGGACAACTAAGAGCAAAAAAGTCCTACCAGATGAGGTTGGTGCCTTTCAGACCTGGTAAGTGTTGAGACCATGAGAGTTGCCATGCCTTGTTCCGATGACTTGCTGACAAGTTTCTATGAGGAACAAAGAGAAGCCACATCTACGAAAGCTGAAGGTAAGTGCTACTATGTCACTGTTAAATATTTTTGCTATGTTAGGCCAAAGTAAATCTCTTTTTTTGTTAACTATTCAGTGATCATAAGAGTCTCATTTTGTTCCAAAGTCAAACGTGATTGGCATTAGACTCACCTGTCAAAGTAGAGATTAATGTTTAGTTTTTCACTTAGGTTAAAAATAATTACTTGAAGGAAGCAGAGTTAAGATAGTAAAGTAGATACAAGTACAGTCAAGTTTCCCCTCATATTCTCCAATGCCCAGAAACAGATCAGTAAAATGCATCAGACCAAACATGATCAGGAATTCCAAGAAAAAAAATCAGTGAGTTATTTTTTTTTAACTTTGGCACAGAGAGAGAGGCAAAGAAGTCTGAACATACTAACATCTAGATGGGAATTGTCGCATGTAGTCATATGTAGCTACATTTCAACTCGGAGAGGTATGTCACGGCAAGAAGAGGTAACAAATCTACAAGTGTTCAGGATGCAATAATAAATGACACCTAACAGCTCTATCACTCACTATCTATTTTTAGGATCAGGGCTGATTGAGAAGGAAACTTGGGATTCTGAACCAGGGTAAAAGTGGTCAGAGGTGCTGTCTATATACTAAGAGGGAAGCAAGTTCAGAAACAAGTAGCCACTGTGTCATTCTGGCCTCAGGAGTGGAGTGGAGTCTTGTGCTACAGCCGGTGCAGTCCAGCAGGTCCGGAGCAGTTAAGGGGCTCACAGAGTGAGGATGAAAAGACAGGCTAGACACAGCAGTCTGAACAAACTGAGTTTATTCAGGACATACTGAGCCAATAAATTAGGGGGTGCTTAAATAGTAAAAAACCATAAGGGTAGCGATTGAGGCATGAAACAGAACAGATTGTGATAAGTAGAAAGGGGGGCCTCAAGGCCTCTTTATCAGAGCGTTATCCTGTATAGCAGGGGCCCTGATTCCTGGAACTTCAACACCCGAATTCAAGGATGTGCACCTGAGAACAATATATCACTTAACTTCTCAAGCCAGCTACTCTTCTCCCTTGGAGGAGGGGAACTCTTGATAAGGGGCTCTTTCAAACCCCTCAAGGTTCTCTACAGTCTTGGTTATAGCCTCCAACCTAGTCTAAATCCAGAAGTGGAATAATTAGGCCAGAAATCACAGGAAAAAAGGGAGAGGCAGCCTTTCTGTCACTGAACCAACAGAGCTTTTTAGATGGCTGATAGTGGCTAAAATTAGAAGTGGCCCTCAGGAACTCCAAGAGGAGCAAGGTTGGGAGAATGTTGTTCAGACCCAAAACCCAAGCCATCAACTTGCAGAACTTAGATCATGAAGGCAGAAATTAGACTTTTCCCAGGATTGGAGCACTGTGAACAATGAAAGTTTGCAAGCCTCCTATTTGAGCTGTGATTTTGATCTTGAAACATCTCAATATTTAGTAGTCAAGGGAAGCAGGAGCAGAACCAGCACAGGCATTTTCTCCAGAAATACACAGAGCCCAGCTCTATCATAAAGTTTGAAGTCAGGGCTGAAAGAATGGGTCATCATCAACAACAAAAATCCTATCACAAAAGGCTATTACAATGACAGAGACGATCAAGACCCAATCCCAGAAGAAAAGAATGAGTCCAACACATCTACAAGTAGAACGTCAGAGAAAACCAGAGCTTCACCACAAGCTCAATTCCAATTCCTTCAAGAGATGAAGCTGAAGTCATGAAATAGTGGCATCTCTTCCTCATGCTGTTTCATTCAGAGTTCTTCAGGTTCCCTGCATTGAACTGGAACAACTTCTATTTGCCTTCCTTTGAGGACGCTTTCCTGTAAATACCTAGATAAGCATGAGCACAATTATTCTGAGGAAGGACTACCTCAAAATCAGTCCAGTGGCTCAAGCTTAGAATCAAAAGGAAATGAGGCACTCATGGATCATAAAATGAAAGGAAAAATTACTTATGATAAGATTTTTAAGGGATACCACTCCAAATTAATTTAAATTACAATTATTACATCAAATATTCATATATTGGCTAAGGACTTAGACTAGATGACTCAGAAGTCCCTTTAAACTTTGGAGCTCTATCAATTCAATGTCTCCTTTCCACCTCATCAATCATAAACCACAGTTTACCACAGCAATCATAAACACTCACACTTAAGAAAGTCCCTCTCTCCCCCAAGGTGATGGGAGCATCCATACCTCTTAGGCTGCACATTTTATGCCTCAGGGATCAAGGAAGTGGAAACAGGTGAGTCAAGCCCTAGACCCTCAGCCAACCAAATGCCAAGGAGAGCCTTTCTGCCTCCTTGAAAGTAAACCAGCCAATTCTATCTAGAATAGGTGATAGTCTTATCAAGGTAACCTGGCACATGATGGGCCAAAACTCTCAAAATTCAGTATAGGAAGCACTGCAAAAGGTAACAAGGATATGGGAGACGTGTAGGAGAAGCACAGCCTTCAGAGCAAGATCTTCTCTCCATGATCTTTCCCTGAAATCTTGATTGCCACAGTTATCTCCTCTTTTTCATTGAAATTCAATAGTGAGAATGGAAGCATGGTACTGAAAGTGATTTTTCAAGTATGTTAAATTTCAGCTTAAGCATCTTATTTCCAAAACAATATTATCTCTAAGCTTAATCTTATGAAAACTTCTGAGCAAAAAGTAATTTGCTTATTCTTACACACAAGATGACTATTATGTATTTGTGAAGAAGGAAAATGATTTTTAGAATAGTATATAATAATAGCAATGATGGATTGCAGAGGGTAAGACAGTTATGTGAAATAAAATTAAGATTTTGGCCTTAGATACCCTTTTCTCTTTGGGGTGCCCCATATAAAAACTGTGCATCCAAAAAGAACTTACAAATGTATTATAATTCTCAGCATGAAGAATTATGAAAAGTGCATAATCAACAACTCTGGAAGAAAATAACACTTAATAAGTGGAGAAGAGCAGCAGGGAGACAAAAGGAAAAGGAGGAATTTTAAATATATCAAATGATTTTAAAAATATTGCACAGCAAGAACCCTTTATAGAATCAGAGAGGTGGTTCCAAAGTAATTTTTTCCCTTAGGGGGCATATGAATTTGTCCTTTTCCACAGTTCATCCTCCTTTAAGAGTTATTGATGTTTTATTTTTATTTTTTTCCAAAATTATTCTTCCCTTGGAAGAGTTTCTTTCCAACATGATCATATCTTATCCCAAGTCTAACCAGATGTGATATAGTCTTTTATGTCCTAACCAGGGCAATTCTTTCTTTTATTCAATTTACAGATTCATTGCCCGTAAATTCTGGTCCTTACTTGTGGACTCCTCATCACATCCCTTACAGTAGCTATTCTAAAACTTCTTTACTCAGCTCAAAACTTTATCCTCATCTTTTTCTCTCCCCATGGATGACCTCTCTACCCATTTTACTAAAATAAGACCCTCTATCCTTAACTCCCTAGGGTCACATTCTCCACATTTCAAACGTATGTGTTCAACCAAACCCCAAATGACAGGGCATCCCTGGTGCCTTACCAAAGCTCATTCTTTCATTTGTGTCAATGATCCCATCCCTATAATTGTATATATTTGATTGAGAGGGTTTCTTTTATCTTTTTTTGTGAATGTACAAATCTATTCTTTTTTTTATAACTTTCATTCTGATTTTTCTGAACACTTCTCTAAATTTTATAGATGATGCCAAATTGGGTTCAAAGGTGAAAAAACTGCCAAAATTACATCCCTGACTACACTACGGCCAAATTGTAATAGAAGCTGGCAATAGAAGAGGCAATATACAGAGTGGTATGAACTTCCCAATTTCCATGCTTACTTGCATTAAAATTATATTGAGTGACGAATATTTATAAGGGCTACTACTATTTTCTATATTATTTTTTTCCCCTCTCCTTCCCTTCCATATTTTTCTCTTATGTACTTTCCATATGTCTGTGCTTATCTCTTTACCTTTGCTATTTTCTGGGACTCTCTTCTCAACTTTTCTTTTTCCATTATGAATAGGACATAAGTTTCAAAGAGATTTGATTAGTTCCATGTTTTCATGAAGAAGCACGTTTCCACAGGCACTGATTACAGAGAGCATGAAGGTTTGTGTATTCCAAATCAACTTCCTTCTGTAGTAAATCTCACCAAGTAGTACAGGATATAGGAACAATATTCCAGTGTATTCTTGAGCAGCTCCTGGAATCAATTAACTCTACAGTGCCTGATGCTTGGTGTTCTCCCACAGCTGTGACATGAGAATTATATAGCTCACTATGGCAGGGACTGGGCCCCTGCCATTTGTGTAGGGAATATGAACTTGAAAGGTTTTGTCTTCTTTCATTTTGCAAGAAACAACATTGTTAATACAAAAGAAACAGGAGGCTATATTTTTCTCCTTAGGGAACTTGCTGAAGGAAGAGGGAATGGGAAGGAAAGGCACACACACACATATACACACACACACACACACAGTTAAAATGGCAGAGCAATTTTTGCAAGGCAACATTTCAACAACTGTTAATATAATTAAGTTAATATAGTACAGGCTGTACATCTAAGCAATGAAAGTATTCTCACAGTTATAAAAAGGTAGGGAAAATTTTCCACCTCTTCTTCATGTTCTAGTCTTGTGCGTAAGTGTCTTGACACAAACAGTTAATTCTATTTTCTGAAGCAATGTGACATATGAATGGAGAGCTGGACTGTGTAACCATGGATAAATTATCAAACCTCTCTGATGCTATTTCCTCATCTACATATAGATGCTGATAATAGCTATACTACCTACCTCATTGGGTTGTAGGCAGGTTCAAATAAGGGAATATATGTTAAATCCTTAATAAACTATGAAGTTCTATGTTAAATATATAAGTAACAGTTGGATTTGTGTAAATATATTTATACTACATATACATGTATTATATGTATATATACATGTATGTGTACATATCTATATCTATCTTTATGTCTTCTATGTTTATTTATATTATATTATATAAAATTATGTGATACACACACACACACACACACACAGATATGCCAGTTTAAGCATAGTGTCTGGTTGCCACTGGCTGAGTTGCTGTTTGTCCTCTGATCTTGAAAAGGATCATGACATCAAGAAGGTGATGCCATGACTTTACAGGGAAGGATGAGTCTGAACTGGTATGGGACCTTTCCTCACAAGTCCAGACCCTATCCCAGTTGTTAACATTACTATCACCACTACTTCTCCTAGCTTTATGATGTGTCTCAACCTTCCTGACTTTGCAGGAAAGACCCTAGGGGCTTTCTGCAATCATACCCATCAGTTCCCCTCCTCCCCCATAACACCACACTAATCTCTTTGACATTTTAAAAGGAATTTTCTGTGAAGTACTGCAGTAACAAATAAAAGGGTGATAATACCAGAAACTTCCTCTCCTGCCTAATTTCCTCTTGCTGAATTTTGGCCTTGATATTAGTGTAGTTTTAGTTCTTTTGCCATATATTTGGCTGTCCAGAACTACTCTGTCTCATCCCCTCAAAGTCTGTTTCTCCAACTGTCAATTATGGGATGTAAGAGTTGATGTTTGGGAAGATCTTTCTTTTTTCTCCTAGTAACTCAGTTTAGTCATTTTCAAGGTACCTACTAGGCATAGTCTTGGAAAGTATCTTTTTTCTCTCATACTGTTGATAACACCTCCTCTTTCTGTCCCCTAAAGTTACCTTCCTCCCCCTTCTCGTTTCAGTCTCAGCTACTTTCCCATTTCACTGGGGGCTTCCACACTTCCATGGAAACTATTCTTTATTTCTCCATCTCTCTCTCTCTCTCTCTCTCTTTCTCTCTCTCTCTCTCTCTCTCTCTCTCTCTCTCTCTCTCTCTCTCTCTCTCTCTCTCTCTCTCTCTCTCTCTCTCTCTCTCTCTCTCTTTCTCTCTCTCTCCGACTAGTTGGTCCCTTGAAACTGTTTTTCCACACTGGATCTTCCTGGTTGATTCATCCTTCAGGGTTCAAACAGGCTCTTCTACCTAAGTCAAGCAGACCTTGAGTCACTAGGCCACTGACTCTCTGAGATTCAACCCATTTGCTCCCCATGCCATACTGTCCCATCCAAAAGTAACGAAAATTTGAAGTTCTAGGTCTGGACTCACTTTTCCAATTGGGTCCATGACTTATTCTCCTCTATTGGCTAAGACAAGCTTGACAGACACATCCAAAGGTCAATGGGGATTGAATAGTTTTCTGGTCAATAGCTAGGGTCCAAAATATTTTTCCACCTCAGGTTGATGAATCTCAGTTGTGTTGTGGAAAGAACTCAGACTTTGGAGTCACAAAACCCTGCTTGTAGCCCCATTTCTCCCATTCATTTAATCCAGGATAAGTCACTTCCCCAACCTGGCCCTCAATTTATTAATTTGTACAATGAAGAATCAAACTAGTCTATCTCTAAGGTCTATTCCAGCTCCTGAATCTCTGGTTACCAACATTTTAAAATCTCATTTTAGGCTACATATTATTTTATTGTGCAAACGATAATGTATATATCACTTTCAAAAACTTTCTCAGAAGTACTGTCTCAGAAATTTTATGAGTGATCTAATAAGTTTCCTCTGATTCTGTACTTTCATCTCTTTATTGGTGGTAGATAATCTGGGCTAACATGGAGAGTCACTTTAACATTGTTTCCTAAAAAAAGAGGATGTTGGCATGAAATGAAGGAAGAAAGAAGAAATGGGACAATCTGCAGAAGCTTTTATGGGTGGAATGAGGAATTTATATGTTGATGCTTTAGAGGGAAGATTTCAAATCAGGGGGCCCCATCAGGCTGCTTGTAGCCTCCAAAAAAAATAATATTTCAAACACATATAGAATTAAACAAACTTTTGGAAAAGAAAAGGAAAGAAAGGAAAAGAAAAGGAAAGAAAAGAAAAGAATAGGAAAGAAAAGAAAAGAAAAGAAAAGAAAAGAAAAGAAAAGAAAAGAAAAGAAAAGAAAAGAAAAGAAAAGAAAAGAAACACTTAAAAAGCAGCAGGGCAAATAGAGTAGCAATGGATCTTGCATTTGAGGCTAAGCACTACTGATTGACAATAATACTTTGCATGGGAATATCAAAGGAGGCATTTCTAGAATCTCTGTTAAATCAATCAATTCTGCAAATTCCAAATATCAGCACTCCTCCCTGCACATCCCTTGCTTTCCATTACTTATGTTCTCTGCCCCTAAAAGGATTTCCTCTCTCATTATCCCTCAAGTGGAGGAAGACTAAGCAAGGAGAAATATGGAACCAGTTGGGTAAAAAACCTCCTTGAGAGAGGTGTGCTTGGCATTTTCTTTAGTTTTACTTTGCTGTGTTCAATAAATAACGTGGTCATGGAAAAGCCAAATGCCCATATCATTTTGATATAGAAGGATGTCTGATTGAACTAGGAAATTTTCTAGACATAGAAATAGGGGCTTGGGTTCCAAACTGCCTTATTTTTATAATCCTGAGCATATTAAAAAAAAAAAACATACCCTAGATCAGAGTTTCTTAACTTTATTTCATGTCAAGGACACCTTTGGCAGTCTTATAAAGTCTATAAACTCCTTCTTATGTTTTTAAATTCTTAAAATGAAATATATAGAATTACAAAGGAAATTGACTATATTGAAATAGTTTGTTATATCTATAGGTACATATACACATACATACATATTTTAAATTCTGATATTTCAAGTCAAGAACCCCCATTTCATACTGGCACATTTATCTCAGATGAAAGAATCTCCTTGGCAGAGGAGGACTGTGGTAGGGGGGAAGGGCTAATTATCTTACTATCTGATAGACTAACCATAAACAACATTCTCTTACTGGATAATAATAAAATGACAACTTGTTTCTCTATAGGCTTAAAGAAAGTAAACTACAAACCAAATGTGAGCTATATTGCTAATTCAGAACCTAAAGCATTACTGAGGATATTTGCCTACTGTCATATATGTTCAATAAATTCTAATTGAATTGAAGGTTTTATTCTGTATAGTAAGAAAATCTTATTTTCCCCTGAAGGTGAACCTATGGGCTTTCCCTTTGCAAATTTATAGTAATGTCATCTAAACTCTCTAAAGAAGTAAGAAGAAAGAATCATGAATTGAAACAGAGTTAGAAGAAAACTTAGAATCTGTATAGTTCAATCTCCTCAATTCAGAAATGATTTCTACATCAATGACAGATGTTCACCTGACCTTTGCCTGAATGCTTCCACTGAGAGCCCTCTACACGGTGAAGCATCACTATCAATTTTTTTTAAAGTTCTCTAGTTAGAAAACTATTTCTTGTAAAGATCTAAAATCTACATAGTCAGAAAGACCTGAGTTCAAATTTGATGTCAAATTTAGGCCCTGGGCAAGTCACTTGATCTCTATCTGCTTTAATTTCCTCAACCTTAAAATAGGGTTAACAATTGCATCCCCTAACAGAGTTGTTTGAGGATCAAAGGAGCTGTTATTTGCAAAGTGCTCACCATAGTACCTGGCATATAGTGGATACTTAATAGATGATTGTTTCCTTCCTTTTCTGTGGTAAAATATGGGGAAAATGTTTCCTTTTTCTCCATGATATATTACAGCTCTAAAGCAGTTATCCCTTCCACTTTGCAGGGGTTAGGGGCATGGAGCTCCTGAAATCTGAAAAATCTACATATTTTTTATTGCCCTCCCTTCCTAACAGAGAAGACGTGTTCCTGTTTTGCACATTTCCTTCTCTTTTTCCTTGATATTATACAATATCATACATATAGTTTATGCATTTCTGAATTTCTAAACTTTTTCTATGTTGTCTGTTGGCTTTCACATGTCTTATGCAGCTTGAACAAAACTCCTCTAAAATTTCCATTTAATTTCTTATGCCAATCCGTGATATATCAAAACTGAAATGGGAAAAGTCATTATGTAGAACAGATAACTGTATGGGCCTTCTCTCAACTTCTCCCAAAAGTAGTTCTGAGGATACAGTGAAATAATATATATTAAAGTGAGTACCTTTTATTTGTACTGTACCCTACAACAAGACAAATCACCATGATTGTGTCTCCTCATAGTTTCCAAGATAAATATTTCTAGTTCTTTTGATAATTACATGAAAATATGGAGACCAAATCCTATTCTTCCAACTTTCCCTTCCTTGGTGGTGCTCTAGTTCATCAATAACCTTCTTCAAATATAGTGTCTAGTATCTAGCATTAAGAGAAAAATTGTGGTAGTGGTGAGACCACCAGGGTGCAGTAAAACTATGTTACTATTACATAGTAATTTGACCACATGATTGGTGTCATAGATACATGCAAACTGAATTCACTAGTGTTAAATTTGGAATCTGATGAAACTAGTCAATTTCTGTTGATGCTAATCATATCACACCAAATGGCCTTAGCTAAATGGAATACTATTGTACAATGGATCGTCTTACTCAGAGCAAATATAACACGAGGTGATTTAACATTGTATGCCGTTTTAGAGCAGTCCAAGGTATAGTTCATTAATTAATGGCAAAGTAACATACTATAGGAAAAAAAGTTAAAAAGAATTCCATTGAGGAAAAGCCAATGGTGATCCAAAGACATTCTGGCTTTCAGAGTTAGTAGCTGATCATTTTCAATTAACATTAAAATAAAAATTTGAGATTTATAGATCATAATCCCCAATTAAATTCAGAATCAGTCATTCAAATTGTATTAGGGTGGAAAGAAAGGTCTAGAATTCTAACGAAAAGGGTAGAATCAGTCATTCCATTGTTAGGCTTACCACAAATGCTTTTGTAACCTCAGGCAAGTACTTAGCTACCACAAAGCCACAATGCCTTCTTGGACACAGTAAATTTATTTCTACTGCATAAACCATCCAAAGACCTCACAGCACTTAGAAAAGTAATATGGTTACAACGTGATTCAGAACTTGAGAATTTTTGACTACCTTTTGAAAAGTAACTGGCAATAGATAACCCTATACTGCATAAACTATTCAAGTAAAAATAATTTTTAAAAGTATTTTTTCAGTATTTCACTGCCATCTATTGGATATCAACTGAATTCAAAATGTTCGAGTACTCACCATTCAAGTAAATAAAAATTTATTAAATTTTAATGAACCTTAGTATAAGTATTTAAAAAAATAAAATCAAGCATTTCTTCTCTATTGACAACTAATTTCTAATATAATGTTTCTGATATAATGGTGAAATTTTCTTTCAAGATTTACAATTTGAAATTTCACATAATCATGATTCCTGGGTGTCTCAAGTCAAATAGGGGAACAAAAGAATGACAAGATGCTGAGAATTTGTCAGTTCAAAAATGACCAAGATTTCTAGACAAAGCCTGGTCTGGACTATTAGCTAATAGAATATTTAGATATTCAAGTAAAGGAAAACTACAAAAGACTTTCCAGCCTTAGTACAAGCTAAAAATATGAAAATTGAGAGGAAAACCTATGTAAACGATGTGAGATCCTTTTATATTTTCAGTTGTGCTCCAGTAAACATCTCCAAAAACTACCATGAATACAATTCAACAAGGATTTAATGCCTAGTTTATTTCTTATTAGTTTGTCATTATTTAATGATCAATATTAATTATTAGTTTAATTAATCATTATTAATATTAATTAGCTAATTGTTATAAATAAGATGAAAGTTAATCTTATTTGTTATCCCAAAGCAGGAATTTAAAAGTCATAGAAATAACAAAGTTTTTTTTTTCAAAACATTCGTGAAATATCAATACTGCTTGAGGGAAAAGATGGTGTTCAGAAATCTGTTATAGCTAATGTCTAATGCTAGCTTGATGAGGTGGCTAATGTTCAGCATAAACTACAAAGAACTATAAACATTTGCTTGGAGTGTGTGCTCTGCTCTTTCCTTCATTGCCTGAGCTGTAACTATCCACTTCTATACAGGAGTAAATTTTCTTTTGTCCTGTTTCCCATTGCCAGACCAACAGATAGATAAATGTTTAGGTCTGGTAGGAAGGTATAAATGTGGTATTATTTGAGAGGCACCAGAAATGACCCTATCCTAAAATATATCCTTTGCTTTCTCTTCCCTAATTTCTGAAATTCCATGATTAAAATTTTATTTCTTTAACATCATTTTTTAGTGGAAAGGAGGACTGGCAATTGAGGGTCCTTCCTTTTTTTGGAGAGGGATCCTTTCCTTAAAGCATATGTAGATATGTCCATCCTGGTGGGTGAGTCAGAGCATATACTCTTTTCCCTTTTGGTTTCAATCCAGCACATGGAGGACTGATGTCCCATAGTTATTCTGTATGTGATACAATGGATCACTCAGAACCTAAAGGTTCAGATAAATAATTCCTTTAATAAAAACCTATTCAATAACCCTCAGGTAAAAGGAATCAAAAAGAGGATAAAAACAGTCCACAAAAAGCACATAAAAGAATCTAAAAACCTCTAGCAAAGAAATAAAGGCAGTCATCAAGAAAATCCCCTGGGGTCTCAGAAGCTTTCCACCCAAGCCCTAAAATTATTTTTATATACTGCGTAATGGGGTTCTGGCACAAACACAGAGTACTTCAGATAGCATTCTTCCATGTGGAAAAATATCATTCTGCACTTGTGCAGAATCTTAGACTTCTATGACATACTGTTATAGCTCACTTGTTTCAGTCGTATCCAATCCTCCATGACCCCATCTGGTTTTCCTGGAAAAGATACTAGAATGATTTGCCATTTCCTTCTCCAGCTCATTTTACTGATGAGAATACTGAGGCAAACAGAGTTAAATGACTTACCCAGAGTCACATAGCTAGTGTCTGATACCATATTTGAATTCAGGTCTTCCTGACTCCAGGCTAAGAATTCTATCTACTATACCACTGACCTGTCCCATGACATACTCCATAGCTGGGTGCAAGGTCAATCCATGTGGAGGAAAATTTACCAAAATTGCTCCAGGTCTGCTCCATATAAATTTTGTGCCCAGAACAACACTGGTTTATGATATGGAGGGCAACTTAAGCCAGTCACATTCCATTAATGCCCTGGGCCATATTTGATGAGTCTTCTACTGTCCATTAATAACTAGGGGGCTAATGTCATGAGGAGGAATTTTTTGAGTGACTTTGGAGTTGATGCCAGAACTGAACAAAAAGATCAGTTCTCTCCCTCAACCTTTTCTGAACTTTTCCTTCCTGTGGCTAGCAGACGAGTGTCTGTTATGACTGTTGGGTGTATCCTGTACAGTGAATTGAATCTTCTGGCTGGAGAGGATGAGGATTAGTTATCTTCGGAGTTCCAACTAGACTCTCTGTGGAGTTCACACAGGGAACCAACCTCATCATTCCTCACTTGTCTGATTGCTTAGATTTCTTGATCACTAGAAACATTATTACACAAGAAGAAATAAACTCTAAAACTCACACTTCCTCAGCTCCCCATACTCCTGAGGCACCTCCCTCCTTCTGATTAGAGATGATAAAGGTTGGCTATTGTAGAGCTCTTCTCTAATCCTCCACTATTTAAGGAGGGCACAGAGACAATTCACTTTATCATTTCCCACCTAATTGACTTTCCTGATTTTATGATCTTCAGAAACTCGTTATTCTGCAAGATGAATTCACCTCTGCAACTCACACCTCATCAGATCATTTCTCATCCCAGGTTTCATCATGACTCAGCATAGAGTACCTCTCCAGCCCTTCTATTCTTCCCCCTACTTTTCAAATTCTTTTTAAGTGTTGTCTCTCCTGTTAGATTGTGAGCTCCATGACAGCAGACTCATGTCTTGCTTTGACTCCCTAGTACCCAGCACTGTTCTGGGCATATAGTACTTTATTGACTCTGACTGATAAAAAGGCAAAATTTATACTGAATGATCAAGCATCACATAGATAGACTATGATCTGCTCTGATGCCGGGGTACAGTACCTGTACTAAGGAGATCATGGCTCCCACTAACCATCTGAGCATGAAGTTTAAAAAAAAAACAAAGCTATTAAGCCATTTCAAGGCAGCACACAAATCTCCACCCAGATTCAGAGTACTCTCCTGGAATGCACTATCTACCCAGTGTCTCTGATCTGGGTTCTAGAAATTGGCATGTGCTGTCCAATTTAGTCCATTCCAAATGCTCCAAAACACATTTGACACAATTGTATAGAACAGATCAGTCATTCTGCTTTCAACATGCATATAACTTTAGGCATTTAATTATTCTTCATTCTCTTATATGCCTGATTTTCTCACCCCATTTATTAAAAACATAAGATCATTCCAGGGTCACCTGCTATTATATTTCTTGGATTGTGACATTCAATGGTTTATAGTTGTATAACAACATTTTTAAATGGTCTTTTGATGTAGTGGGTAAGTGATCTGATCTAATCTAGGGGATCACAGCTTTGTGAACTTGAAAGACTCCTAGATTTGGAGTCAAAAGACCCAAGTTCATACCCCAACCCTGTCACTATCCTCAGGGAAATCACCACCCTTGAGTCTTAGGTTCCTTATATGTAAAATGAAGATTTTGGATCAAATGAAATATCCTTTCCAGTCTTACTCAATGCTTGATTCAATTAAGTGTCTATCAGCAGCACCTGGTGAACCTCATCACATTCTACTGAAATGTATCTCAAATTTTAGTCATAAAAGATATTCACATAATGACTCCAAATGAAAGTTTTAATAAATAAAGCACTGAGTAATAATCAAAACATTGTCAGAAATTGTATGTAGGTATTAGTATTTCTTTAAACTTTGTCTTTATTGTATATCACATTTTTAAAATATCTTTATTAAGTATTTCTGAAGTAAAAACTAAGGTACCACACTTCACTGAAATGACAGTATATGTCAATTGGAAGAAAGTAGCTAAATAAAATAACCAACATTTGGAACAGAAGACTTAAAAATCTAAACCTATAAAGGGATAGTACACATTATTAGTGATATGATCATGAAAGGTAGAGCTGAAAAGTATATTATATATAATGTAATCCAATTTCATTCTTCAGGTGAGGAAAGTGAAGTTCAGAGATAGTAACTGTATCTTTCAGGATCCCAGAAGATGGATGTGACAAAAATAAAAATTCTATCTAAAGTTTTAATGTTTTCCTGCATTAAATTTTTAAAATAAAAATTTGGATTTCCAACTGAAAATACTAAATAATGCTGTCTGTGATGGTGAGAGATTGCTAGGGGCAACTATAGCTGATAAGAGAAGGTATGTGGTAATATTTTAAAATTTCAATTACATCTAATATTTTATATTCATATAGTATAATATAGTCACAAAGTTTTTTTATGTTTTCTCTTTTGATCTTAACAGCAACTTTCTTATTTTAGTAAAAAAATCATTACTTCAATTTGACAGATGAAAACACTGAGGTTTAAAGAAAGGAAGTACCATATGAGGGAGAGGGAGGGAGAGAAAGGGAGAGGGAGAGAAAGACAGAGACAGAGACAGAGAAGGAAGGAGAAGGAAGAAGGAAGAAGGAGAAAGCAGAGGGAACAGCACATCTTCCAAGTTAATACAAGAAACTAGCAAGGCCAATTAAGGTCATCCCTTTCATTTGCTTGAACAGCCAAAAGCAGATGAATAGACCACCTGTGGCTAAGGTGGATAAAACCCACTGGCAGCTGTAAGAAGCTGGAAGAGCTTTTGAAAACCACCTACATGAATGATATATCATTGTGTTGACAAAATGGCTCTTAGTAGAGATTGAGTGAGGGTGGGTAGAGAACAGCAGGATGGAGCCATTCCTATAAAAACAGGTTACAGAATTTAGAAACTACTGTAATTTTCCTCTTCCTTCAGTCTTCCTGTTTTTTATCAAAATCAAGGCTTGAGCCATCTAAAAATTTTGCACTATCTCTATAAGCTTTCCCACTTTCCCACTTTCCCACCCCACCCCCTTCATTAAAAGCATCCGACTCCATGTGATTCTGAATGAATTGAACACTGCTCTTCTTTATTATCTCCCTTCTGCAACTACTGGAGTTCTCCCTGAACCCATCAAACATGTGATCATAGTCAACACACTTCCACGGAGGGTAAGGAAACACCAAAAAAATAGACTACTGGCCAGCAACTGGGTGGTTTTCTGGCAATCAGTAAGTGAACAGGCAGTAATGCCATGCTTTCTCTTGTTTCCTTTTGCTGAAACTAGCTCCATCTTATCAAATAATTAAGTTGTTGGGGTCATTTTTTAAACTTAGTTTCCTGAGGCTTCAATCATTTCTGAAGCAAGTTGGGAACTCCCATCTAAGACAATAGTTGCTAAAAATTGAGAATGAAAAATAAATATCATGAGTCATTTATACACTCATACTGTTAAAAGTAGAAATGGGCATTGGGAAGATTACAGCCAAAGAAAATAACATTTACATGAATGTTCTTTTCACACCTTTGCTACTGTATGAAAGTCCTTCTTTAAGACTCAGAATTATAAAATCTTTGCAAAAGACTAAAGAGTTGTGTTAATGCAGAAATATTTGCAGTAACTCTGAACAACTTGGTTTGTCACATCTGTAACCCTGGCTTATAGTCCTTACGGGAATTATCTTCCTATAGTCAGAGCCAGCCAGAAACCAGAGCAGTTCCTCAACACTGAGAGAAGCCTACAGTAACAGAAAACCCACAGTCCACATTAATAGATCTCCTGCCTTTTGAAAAGGATAGGGAAAGCCTTTTCAGTTTACCATAAAGGTTTTGCTAGCCTGTGTTTATGTGCATTCTGCCTTTGGAAAGGATACTGCCACTTCAGCACTTGAGATAATGGGAAGGTGCTCCTCAACTCTTTCAATGTCTGAGAGATGATGGTTGGAGAAAAGAAAGGGAACTCCAAACTGTTAGACAGTGACAGTTCCACTGAGTGATTCAACAATTCAATACAACATGTTTATTAATGACCTACTTGCTAGGTATAGAACAACATCTTAGGCACTGAATCAAGTCTCAAGTCTAGATAAAACACAGTCTCCTGTCTTCATAGAGCTCATCAGCAGCTGAATGGTATAGCTGGTCAACAGCAATTCTTGGAGTTGGGAAGAACATCTGCCTCAGATGCTTACTAACTGCTTGTGAGCCATGGCAAATCATTCAACCTCCCTCAGCCTCAGTTTCCTTCTCTGTAAAGTGAGAGAACTTAACTCAAAGGGATGTTGTGAAGATTAATTATCTAACATATGTCACCGAGATATGAAGATAGATATTACAAGAAAATTTGAAGAACATGGAACATATTATTTCTCAGACTTATAGATAAAACAATTTATGAATGAGCAAGAGATAAAAGGAAGTGTGATGTGTAAAATGGATAATTTTGATTACTTCCAATTAAAAAAAGTTTTGAACAAATAAAATAAATGTAGCCAAGACTGGAAGGAAAGAAAGAAACTGTATGGGGGGGGGGGGGGTTTATATACAGTTTTTCAGATAAAGGTCTCATATTTCAAGTATATAAAGAACTTAGTTGAATCTATAAGAATTTAAGTCATTTCTCAAATGATAGATGGTCAAAGGATATGAACAGGAAATTTCCAGTGAAGAAACCAAAATAATGTATAGTCATATGAAAAAATGCTCTAAATCACTATTGATTAGAGAAAAGCAAATTAAAATATCATTTTATACCTATCAAATTAACAAAGATGATTGAGAGAAAAGCAAATTGAAATACTATTGTATACCTATCAAACTACCTAAAATCATTGAGGAGAACAGTGACAAATGTTGGAGGGGATATGAAAAAAAATGAGACATTAATTCACTGTTGGTGGAACTCTGAATGGAGCCAACCAATTTGGAGAGCAATCTGGAATTATGACCAAAGATTATTTAACTGCCTATACCCTTTGACCCACTACTAGGTCATTTTCCAAAGATGATTAGAGCAAAAAGGAGAAAAAAACCTATATGTTCTAAAAGACTCATAGCAGTCTCTTTGTGATGGCAAAAAACTGGAAATTACAGGGATGTCTGCCAGTTGAGGAGTAGCTAAAGAAATTATAGTAAATGATCATGATGTAATATGATGTAGATAGACTTGCATGGAATAATGAAAAGTGAAAAGAAAATCTTGTGTATAGTAACAGCAATATAGTTTTTAGAACAATTTTGAATGAGTAAGCCATTTTGAGTTATAAATACTCAAATTTACTACAAAGGACCTATCGAGGAAAACACTATCTGTATTCAGAGAAAGAAATGATAAATAGAAGTATCTATGGAATGATTTTTATTATATATATATATATGCTTATGTTTATATATGTATATATATATATATATATATTTGACATATCTGTGTTGAATGTCTAATAGAAGCTATCTCTAGGGTTGAGGGGTGAAGGAAGAAAAAAGGGAAAAAGAGTTATATGATAATTTTATCCTGTATTTTAAAAGAATAGTAAATTGTAATAGGTTTTCAGTTTCATATGCAATCTTTTTTTAAAAGTGTTATGGAAATGCTTGTTTTATTTCATAAATTTAAAAATAAAATAATTTTTAAAAATATATAGCATTTGCCAAGTGCTTTGTAGACCTTAAAGTGCTATATTATATGTGCTAGCTATTATTCTTAGTGGAATGAGACACAAAAGTAAAGGTTCATAAATAGTACTTTAGGAGAAATAGAAAACAAGAACATTAGATGTCATAGGCACTACAGCTTCTAGGAAGACTTCATGGGGGAAGTAATATACCAATTGGATTTTAAAGAACTCAAGAAAAACAGGCAAACAGAAAGAAATAGGAAATGTGTCATGGAAATCAAGGCTATCAAAATGGGAATATATAAACTGGTGTAAACCAGTTTGACTGATAAGGTCCTAGCCCCCTAAATACATGTATGCATGCTATCAATCATTAATAATAAACATTTAGCAAGGGCCTACTATTTCTAAGCCCTGTGCTAAATGCTAGAGGTAGGATAAGGCTAATAAGCCCAGAAACTAGCCATTAGCCCTTCTCTAGTCTTTTGCTGGATGGCAGAGTTAAGTTTCCTATATCCTTTCATCTTTTTCTTCACTTCTTATTAAGCAATTTAAAAAATACCTTCATTTTACTGGTGTTGGCTATACTCCTATAGATAACAGAGAAGGAGCTTGGTACCAAAGTGGCTAAAACTCCAGAAATTTTCAGTTCTGAAGGGTTATAACCTTCAAAAACCATTTCATGGATCCATAACCTGAAGTCATCCCATTGTATGTTCCCCTGAACACAGGCAATGTACATTTCACAAGAAGACTCTTCCTTGGTGGCACCTGCTCTCCTCCTCCATTTGTGAGTACAGTAAGTTTTATTACCTGCTTTTTCTGTGTGACTAGTCTGCTCTACATATGAAATCTAAATTGGTGTCAGAAGTGGGATGAAGATCATAGTTAGATCATGTTTTGCAGGGAAAATTTCTTGATAAAAGGAGATGGGAATCTTTACTATGGAATAGGATGGCCAGGAGACTGTTACATAGATGTTCTGAGATCAAGAGTATGCCTTGAATCCTTTAGAACTTTGAGTGATGGAATAATGATAGTGACCTGATTATAATGTAAAAAACTGGGAAGAGAGAAAAGTGAAGCTGAAACAAGAATGATAGCCTGGTAGAATAATGACGGTTAGAGGCACTGAATTAAAGTTTTTGTGTGAATAAAGAATAGCTGTAGAAGGAGCAAGACATTGGGAGAGATGGAATAATAAGGAGCCATGATGGGATAAAAGAATTTTAGATCTTTGATCATGGAAGTAAAACGCTTGTGAGGGACTTTCATCAAAAGGGTGATTGTTCCGGTCTATGACAGGGATAATGCGGAGTAGGTCATAGAAGGAGAGGATGGTGGAGAACTGGGAGACAGGCGCATTTGCCATTCTAGATTACATCTCAAAATCATTTGACAGCATTCCCCATTATCCTCTCCTCCTTTTCTCTGCTGAAGTGGTAACCCTTCTTACCAGGGCCTTAAACTTGTACCCCTCTACTTGTACCATTGACCAAAACCTTTACTTCTCCTCTGGTGGATTGTCTTCACATTCATCCCTTCCTCCTCTAGTCTTCAGTATCTCCTTATTTACCGGCTTGTTACTCTCTACCACTAAACATACACAGCTCTCCCTTAGCATCTGAAAAATAAAAACTAAACTTCAAGCAAAAAGCAGACCACTCACTTGACTCTACCACTGATCTCCACTTAAGTTTTCATTTACATAACTTTCTCTTTTATACCACATAGCCAAACTTCTAGACAAAAAGTTCTACATACAATGCACATCTCCTCTTCTCTTACTTCTTACTCCTTTCAGTCTGGCCTGATCACCCCACTGAAACTAACTCTGTCCAAGTATTCCATCACAGGACTACAAAGAGCATGGGACAGCTGATGCCAGAACCACAGGCTATGCTCTTCATACCTACAATACAGCAACACTGTCTTTCTTGCAGTCCCTCATACAGCACAACCCATCTCCCAACTCTGTCATGTCTGCAAGGCTCTTCCTTCTCATCTCTGCCCCTTGGTTCTCTTAGCTTCCTTCTGGCATTGGCTTAAATCCCACCTTCCACTTTCCCTGTTTCAGTGTCTAACTTACCTCCAATTTACCTGGCATCTATCTTGTAAGTACATAGTAGTTTGTGAACTGTCTCCCCCAGTAGACAGTGAGCTCCTCGAAGGGAGGAATTGTTTTTGCCTTTCTTTGCATGGCTTGCAGGCAGCCTGACTGATTATAAACTATTAACAAATATTGATTGATTGCTTAATAAATATTTGTGTATACCTCTGGTTAACAATGATCTCTTAATTACGAAATTCAGGGGACTTTTCTCAAATCCCATCCTTTTTATCTCTGTGACATTTGATTTTATTGATCATCTCCTCCTATCTGCTCTCTCTTCTATTGGTTTTAATGAAACTGCCTCTTCTAATTTCTCTTCATCTAAGTGTGACCAGTCCTTAGTTTCCTTTGCTGAGTCATCAATCATGTACCCTCCTTAACTGTTTTTATACCAAACCTCTAACATAGGATTCTTTTTCTTCTTTATGTATATTCTTTGTCTCTCAGGGAACTCCCATGAGTGAAATTATTTTCTGTACACATGACTCCCAGATATAAATATAAACTGTATTCTCTTTTCTTAGATGTAGTCTCATGTCACTAACTGCCTACTGGACATTTTGAAATAGATGTTCTGTAGGAAAATACACATTTTTCCTTTCTTTTCTTCTTCTTTTCTTCTCTTCCTCCTTTTTCCTTCTCTCTCTGTCTCTGTCTCTCTCTTTCCCCAGCCCTTCCTCTCCCATGTATTTGATTAATTGACCAACTGTATTAATTCCACCTCCATATCTCTCATTCCCATCCCCTTCTCTGTGATCACATGATTATTACCATAGTTTAGACTGAAATAGTCTCCTGGCTAAGCTATTACAGTAGTTTTCTCATTGGTTTCCCTTGTCTCCATTGTATCCCCATACTAATCTATCTATGTGATGATGATGATAATGAAACAAGTTGTGGTTTACAGTGATGGAATATGACAGTGTGTTATAAGAAATGATGAGCTAATTGGTCTTACATGGAAAGATTTGCACAAAATAATGGAGAGTAAAATGAGCAGAACCAAGAGAACATTGTATACGGTAGCAGCAATGTTGTTTTAAGCATGACTTTGAGTGAATAAGTCATTTTAACTATTAAAAACACCCACATTAACCATGAAGGACATATGAAGAAAGAAACTATCTTCATCCAGAGGAAGAACTGATAAATAGAAGTATGTATAGAATCATTTTACGTATGCATATGTATGCATGTATATGTATATATATATATATATATATATATATATTTGTGTCTAATGATGCCTATCTCTAGGGCAGGGGGAAGGAAAAAAAGGAAAAAAAGAAATTTACATGGTAACTGTTGAATGTTTTTAGGTAGGAGCAAATTGTACATGGTGCATTTGGAGTTTCATGTACAATCATCTTTTTATTGTGCTGTGTTGTGGAAATGCTTCTTTTATTTCATGAATTTAAAATAAAATAAAACTTTTAAAAATAAAAAATAACAGCAATGATAATGATGATGATACAACTAATATTTATAAGGACTTTAAATTTTGCAACATACTTTACAAATATCTCATTGTCACCACAACCCTACGAAGTAGATGCTATTATCATGTCCATTTTATGGATAAGAAAACTGAGGCAGACAGTTTAAGCGATGTGCTCAGGGTCACATAGCTAGTAAGTGTCTGAGGCTAGATGTGAACTTAGGTCTGACTGATTCTGAGCCCAGTGTGCTGCCTACCTGCCTCACAGATACCAAAGTGATATTCTTAAAGCCCATATTTGACCACATCGTTCTCCTGTTCATGAAACTCTGGAAGCTTTCAATTGTCACTAGAATCAGTCACAAATTGCTCTGTTTGTCATTTAAAGCCCTTTTCCACCCAAATCCCACATACTTTTCCAGATTTGTAAAATATAAACTACACATTGAAGTTGAGCTCTTCAACTTGTTTTCTTCAAAAACAACATTCTGTCTTCTTTCTCTGCTCCTGTTTTGAAATTGTATCTTATTCTTGTACCCTTGGCAATTCCTCTCTTTTTTCAGTCAGTATAGTAAGTAGCCAATATAAAGTGACAGTATCAGGAAGACTGCAAAGGGGAACACAAAAGCCACTTACAGCCTGTCCCATAGATTAAGGGGAAATGACACTTGTCAGACTGTATCATAAAGTAACTAAAAATCACATCCTAAGACTATGTGCTATATCAGGGGTGTGTTTGTCCTTTATTGCTGAAGAAGATTATGCTATCAGAGAAATAACGACATGACTTGCACTTGACTTTGTTTTTGAGTGAGGGAGGGCTGTGTAGGTCACTAGCCTCACTTCTCCAGAGCCATCTGAATGCAGTGACTAGTGAGGCAGTTGGGGTTAAGTGACTTGCCCAAGGTCACACAGCTAGTGAGTGTCAAGTGTCTGAGGTGAGATTTGAACTCGGGTTCTCCTGACTCCTGCACTTGTGCTCTATCCACTGTACCACCTAGCTGCCAAGGAGCAGGGAAAGACCCTGCAATAGAAAAAGAGAGGAGGAAGCCAACTAGACCTTGCTGGTAGAGCTGTTAGTCATGCTAGCTATCATAGTATGTAGGACTCATGTAAGTTCCAGACATCCATAGCAATACCAGCAGAACACCAAGTGTTGCTGAAAACTTTGAGATAATTGACTATGTTAATGAACTAAACCCAGGATGGCATGGATAAGAGCTAGTCTGTCCCCCCTATAAAAATAGGATCCTAAATTCCTGCCTTTCCAGCACTCTTCCATCTTGTAAGTGCTCATACTGCTCGTACTCCCAACTCCAATTTCTGGTTACATAAGTGGTTTCCCTCTTCCCCACTCTCTTCCCTGTGATGCCTGCCTTCCTACAGTACCCCATCCCTATCCACACATTACTTGCTTTTGAACCCCCTACTTCATTTGTTTTTGTACTTTCTGTGCCATTTGCCCCTGTGCCCTCTATACCTTATTAAAATGTGATTGAAATCTTACTCTCCACTGTCATTGTGGTCGTCTTTCCTGGCAAGTACTGGAAGAATGAGGAATGCCTGCCCCCATTAATAAGTCCATAAATTAATTAGCAGTTCATTGCCTTTACACAAGATTACCCCCATGCCTGAAATTCATTCCCTCCTCATTCTCACTTTTTAAAATCTCAAGTTCCCTTCAAAATTCAGTTTTCAAATGAAACTTCTTAAATGTTCAAATAAAACTTCTTCAATGAGGTTTCTTGATTTTCACCTACTAATGCAGGCTCATACCCCAAAATTACCTTTTTATTTTATATATATGGATATGGATATGTAATGTCTCCTCTAGTTTCAACATAAGGTATCCTCCTCAACAGTTATTGTGTTATATTTTTGTATTTGTATCCCCAACACTACAACAATAAATGCTTATTGATAATTAATTAATAATATTGATAAATAATGGCAAAAGGGACTTGACAAATGTGTTGCTAAAATCTAGGTAAACTTAATTTATGAAAGTTTGGCAACCCTATCAACAAAAGTAAGCTTGGTTTCCATTCAGGCATGGAAATTTATCAAAAGTATATCCACTCTTCAGAACTGCTGTTTTCTTTCTTAGGTGTTCATTAACTGCCCTCAAATGATTTCAAGTTCCACAATGAGTTCTATGGGTCTGGTAACCTATTTGGAGAGCCTACATCAACTCCATACACAAATCTTCCATAAGTTATTAAGTGTCCTAACTCTTTGATGTGCCTTGGTTTTCCTTTCTACTCATGTTGAAATAAGTAATACTACATCTATATGATCTAGAAACATATCTAAGTATAACTCAAGTGAGAGTTACAGTGTTTAATTTTAGTCATGTTAGCATCCTCCTTGAATCTTGCTGCTGTGAATAAAGCAAGGTTCTCTCGGACTTTTGGGCAGAAATTTCAAAAAACACAAGAGCAGTCCTGAGACAACCAAGTAATGCCAGGTAAAACATTTGTAATCTAAAAGAAAATGAGGCTGGCAATTCAAGGGAAACAAGTATGTGTACTTATTCGTAATTTATAGCTCATGCTTTTCATAAAGAGATCATAATAACCTATATTCCAGCCATAAAGTAGAAAGTTACAGAACATTCCATCAATTTTAAGAAGATATTCAGTAAAGAGATAACTTAGTAACTACACAATACTACCCCATTTGACTGGATTAATTGACAGCTGGACTTCCCCTATTTGTTGAAGTTGGAAATGCTTGAAAATGTCTATTTTGAAAAGCTCACTTTGTATTACTAAGTTCGCAAACTTCCCAAATGAGATCCCTGAGCATCTCCCTTGATGGTTAACTTTTAGATTTCCTAACACCCTCCTAAACAAACTTGGCAACTTCCATTGGCAACTTTCTGTTTGATTAGGTCTTAGGTTTTTTTTTTCTTTAAATTCAGAAAAAATCTTTAATTCTCACACATTTTCTTCTAAGTCTTCAGTTTCTGGTGATAGTCAAAAGAAAGAGAAATCCTAAGCATTTTAGGCCTATATCTCAGTTCCTATCACCTACTTAATATAAGAAAGTCTGAATATATATATATATATTTAAATCATATATCCAATGCACTTGGAGTAATTACTTGTTTAAAGGATCCTAAGAAAGCTATATTTGTAAAGGAAATAGTCTTCTGAGATAACAAAATGTTCCTAATACAATAATCATGCAAATTTAGATTTGTTTACATAGAATTAAGTCTATTTTAATTATTAGTATCATAATTCTATGTAATAAGACCCTTCCCTATACATTATAATACTAATATTTTCCTTATATAGATTAAAAAAATATGAGTGACCCTGAAATCCTTTATAGCAGAGATTGTCATAAGCTCCTGTCAGCTTAGCAGTAAATCCAATTAAGAGACATTGTTCTTTTTAAAAATATGGTATTTATACAGGAAAAATTATTTAAATACTTAAATAGGATAGAAAAAGAAAATAAACATTTATTAAAAAAAAACCCTAAGATGTTCCAGACTCTGTGCAAATATTATCTAATTTGATCTGCACAACAACCCTGGAAGATAGGTTAAATGACTTGTCCAAGATCAAAAAGGTAGTTGAGATTCACATTCAGTTCTCCTAACTCCAGAGTTATTTTTTTTCCTTTGTACCTCACTCTAGCACTACAGTATAGACATGACCCTTGCTTTTTGAAAGCTATTCCAACAAAAGCAATATTTGCATGGACCATAGACCCATTCTGAGTTATTATACTAGCAAAACAAAGATAGTTCTTGCCCTCAAGGAGCTTACATTCTAGTGGAGAAATACAATACATAAAAGAAAAAATGAAAGGGATGGGGCTGGGGGAGAGAGAAAGAAAGGTATCAATAATGGGAGCATGATAGAGAAGGTCCTGGAGAAGAATGAAACATGATCGGCTTTGGCAGCCTCCTTACATGGAAGTTCTGGGGGAGTCATCCATTCAGATGGAGAGGTCACCAGGAATGTAGGTACTTCCGATGTCTGAATTTTAGGACTGGAGTGAGCTTCAGGATGGAGAGCTGTGTGTGGTATGAAAAAGGAAGATAGGGAAGGCAGCGAGCTAGAGAGGAATGAGAGGGTAAAATTATGCAAAATTATAAAGCACAAATTTCATACCTATATTTGGCTTCTGGAGTTGCAAATTAATTTTTGAAAACTGGATCCCTCATGTCATGGATATCTATAGCTCTGAAAGGTTTACAGAAATTTTTTGTTTGTTATCTTTTTTAACCTTTACAACAATACTATGAATAGGTACCACACATAAAAATTATTATCACCTTTTTACAGATGGAGAAGCTTAGGGAGATTAAATGACTTCTACATGTATAGGAAGTGTCAAAGCTTGTATTATAACTCAAATGTCCTCTGACTTCAGGACTGGTGCTTTTCCCCCTACAGCTAAATGTGGTTTTAGATACCAGTGTATACCACTACAAGTTTGCACACCAGAGCTACTACTATGCAAGCCCACAGAGTAAACACCATAAATCTTGACCAGGAGAAATGAAAGGAGGTAGGATGCAAGGGGGCAGTCCTAGGCTTTGGTACTTTGTTGAAATAACTCCAGCAATGGCACCTATGTCAGATTCTACTCGTGTACTAGACTTATTGTCTAGTACTGTCTTGCTTATCTCTCTGAAAAATGTTTTGCAAACTATAAAGGACTGCATGATCATGAACAATCTATTATTATAATTATCATCCAGTCTAAAACTGGCACTATGCATTGCAATACTATTTTTATCTTTATTAAATGCCAACACAACTCTGTGAGTACCCAAGTATAAAGTCAGTCTCTAAGATGTACTTTTTAACTAAAATTTTCCACATGTCATTTCACCTAGTCACCACCTTTTCAGAGAAGCATTAACTTTTATTTTTGGCATAATCTCATTCTAAAAACCACATTGTGCCATATGTACCAACTCTTTTCTAAACTTTTGCTTTACTTTATCCAGCATCATTTCACACTGTGGGATGTTTTGAAATTTCATAATAAACCAGCCTTATTTGAAGAAAGGAGATGGAGATATAATGTGGGAACACATTCATAATGTGAATATGATTGTTGGCTCATCCATAATATTATCATAAAGTTAAATATAATTTACTAATACTAGTATATTCACTATGAACTGCTGTAATCACATTGTGTTGTTTTACATTTTCTATGGAGTAAAATAAAGTCTGTCCTATATTTGTTATACATTGTTACTTTGAGTACTTCCATGGGACCTAGTAATCCTTTTATCTGACCAATGAATACCTAGGCACCAGTTTTATTCTGAGTTTCAAAGAGGAAATTATTGGTGGGAACAAAATAAAATGTAGAGACAAAATTAAAGAGACCACTCTAAAGACTGAACCTAGACTCTGTCAGTAAAAGCATTAGAGTGCTAGGCTATGGGTTAAACTTGTAGAGTCTGTTTGGGATCCCTATGTGCTGTTGGTTAATAAGGATTAGATTCCTTGACACCTTTGCAACCCCCAAGTGTTTTTCCCCTTAGTAGAAAAGCTTGCAGCTTTTCTTTTTGGTCAATCATATTTTAGCTGTGGTTAGGTTAATTTTTCTATTTGCTTTTTTTAGGTTTTGTGTAAACACCAAGGCACCTTGGAGCCCACAGTGTAAAAGAATATGTTTTGGGGGTAAGTTTAAGCATCAGTATTAGCTATGAATCCACAGAAAAGACTATTAAATTTTGAGATACCTAAGAACTGTGCCTCATGAAAACTGTTGTGTACTCCTTTGTGGATTAGGTTTGTGAGTAAAGTGATGGGAAAGGCATTCTACAAAGATGGCAACAGCTGCATTGAGGCAGTTGTTGTCTAACAGTGTAGAAGCTCAAAATGGACCAGACATCTGGGTTCTTTCTAAAGAACTCTCAAAATTGATTTCCAGTATAGTTTTCTTTTTAATGCCACTCATATGAGGAAGATAGGTCATAGCAATGGCTGTTTAGTCTTTGGTGGCATTTTTAAACCCCTTAATAAAAGGTTTATAAATTAACAAAAGACTAAAAGATGATACAAAGGCATAGGATGCAAAAAAATTAACATTTAGATTACATATTAAGACCTACTAAGTATTCTCATACTACCTGGGGAGATTAGTGATACAAAATATTTTCAGCCCCATTTCCCTGATGAAGAAACAGAAGCTTGGAGGTTTTGACTTGCTTGTTTTCACATTCTTATTAAATATAGTTTAGAATCACTTTCTACTCCATCACTCTACTTCTCAGGGTAGACTAGAGAGTATATAAAGAAATAAATGCTTGAACAGTAGGTTAAATAAAAGAGGCTGCTCTGAGTTCCCCATGATCCTATTTTTAAAAAGAGAAAGTGGGAGGCCCAAAGACAACCAAGATGAAGCAGGTTTATTTTCTAGAGAACAGAGCAGTGACAGCATCCATGATAGCTCATATTAGAATCTAAATCTGATCATTTCTGAAGGTTCTCAGCTGAGAAGTTGAGGAGCAGAGGAGTCATGAAAGAAGGGATGAAAAGGTTGAAAAAAAGTAAGCAACATTATCAAAGGGTGCAGAGAGGTCAAGAAAGATGAGGACTGAGGAAAGGCCATGAGATTTGGCATATCAGAAATCACGGGTAAGTTTGGAAAGAGCAACTTCATCTGAATGATGTGACCCAAAGCCAGACAGCATAAAATTAAGGGAGTGAGAAGAAAGGAAAAGGAGGCATCAGTAGTAGATAGTCTTCTCAGGGAGCTTATCCAGGAAAGGAAAAAGTGTTGTAGGACAGTAGCTAACAGAGAATGAATGTATGACGTGAAGTTATTTTGAGAATGGAGAAAACATGGACATGTCTTTAGGTCCCAGGAAAGTAGCCAGTAGATAAGAAGAGATTGGATTTAAGTGAGAGCATGAGGATAATAGAAGGGACAATTTGCTGGAGAAGATAAAATGGAATGGGATCACTTATGCATATAGAGAGTTTAGCCTTGGCCAGGAGAAGGTCCATTGTTTCTTGCGAAACAAGAGTAAATGAGGAGAAAATGGCAAAAAGCATCTTAATTACATAAGGTGTATAGAAGGGAAGAAGAGGGAGCTCTCAGGAATGGTATCAAATTTTTTCATTGAATCACAGGGAAAGTTTTCAGCTGATAGGTTAAAGGTCAGAAGAATAATAGGAGAAGGAATGAAAAGGTTTGGAAAAACTTAAAGATCTGCTAGACATTTCCTGTTGAATTTTTTCTTTTGTAAAAGCAGAAGGGGACATTCCCTTAAAAGTGATTCTCTCAGGGCTTATTTTGTAGAGACGTGTTGTTATTCTTGTCACTTAGCAGAAAGAGGGACACCTTTCCAACACTCCACCATTCCCCTCCCACCCCGCCCCAGTTCCGTGAAAAATTTCGAGATGTTTCTTTTCCCTTCTAGCATAGGCAAATTATGCAGTACCATCAGGGAAAGTCTCTCTTGCCTCACAATCTAAGCTTCATAGTTCAACTGTTTTGAGAAGCCTGAGACAATAAATCCTATTCTATACATTATCTAAAAAAGCACATAGAATATTGTAATGTTTATAAGCTCAAAGGATTCAGAGCTGGAAGATACTTTGGAGATCATTTAATCCATCTCTGTCTTTCCTATCACTTGAAATGATTATGAATATCAAAGAGCTAATATGTGGAAAGCTTTATGAAAATGTTAAATCTTTATACAGTCATTATTATCATAAATCATAACTACATAGTGGGTGATCTAGCCCTTCCTGAACCCTAAATTCATTGTTTCATCAATCTGAAGGAATGCAAATTTCTAAAGAGATTGACTTCATTTCTTCTTGTGTTTCTTGTTCCTTTCTGTTTATAAGCCAGATTCCTAAAGTCCTAATATAACTGTTAGATTGAAGAATATTTTAATAAGTTTTTCTACTTCCTTTTTTCTGTTTTTAATGATCAAATCTACCTAAAGATAAACATTACAAATTTTCAGCAGATTAAAACAAGTATATGCAATATGCTTATATACCAGAAGGGGGAGCAATTTACCTACTCACATTTTTATCAGCTTAAACCAGTTCATGTACAATATATCTTTACACAAAAAGAAAATGTCCATTTTCTATGAATTAAAATGTTTCCCACAACTTCTGTTTTGTTTTTATTTAAACCACAGTGGGGGAAAGAAAATAGATGAAAAGTAGCAATTTATGTTATGCAACTGTAGGATATTGTTAGAAGAATAATCTTTTTTCTTTCTTTCTTTCTTTTTTTAACCTAGCAATGGTTGCTAGAGAAAGTAAAGGGTGGTTGATATATTTAAGAGGTAATAATGATGGGAAGATGTTAATTAGGACGTAGTTTATTGTCATAGAATTAATTACTGCTCAAAATGTCCTTTTCTGATGGCAAAGCTAACCATTAAATGTATATATTTCCCCCTCTACTTCTCTCAGAATTGTTAATTTCCTTTCAGGTGAGCCTTGAATTCAGTGGCCACCAAGTGTAGGAAGTCTGCACTGATCTCCCTAATTTAAAGTACTGTCTCCAGCTCTAGAATGGATTTATTTTTCTCATATTTCCTTTGTAGTACCCTACCTTGGTTTTATAACCACAATGTATAGAGCAATATTATCAAAGACTACAAAACTGAAAGACATGAGTAAGGCCAAATTACTCTTGAGTGATTTTTTCTTTCCATTTTTTTAGCACATAGTCTGGGATGACCATCCCAATTACTGCTCTAACTGATGAATCTTGTCCTCAAAATGTGGGTACTTACTTCTCTTCTCCCTTCAGGATTTTAAGGGTAAGCCTAATGGATCAGATTTCAAATGCTATCTTTTATAGCCTTTACTGTTATGTTTCTCATCATCATTATCATTTGATATAAATTAGTCTACAAGACAATTCAGTTTTAGAAAGGAATATTTATTGAAGTGGTACAGTAAAAACATTCCTCTCCCCCTAGAAAAGATCATTACATACTCTCCCACAAGTACATATAGAGTTTAGGGTAAGGTGGGGTCAGCTTAGAGCAGGTATGGCAAAGGATTAGTTCACAATTCCAGCAAGTCGTTTTGGAGTCTAAGTGGAATGCTCTCCTTCCCCTTACTCCAATCTCTCTTTTCTAAGAAGGGCAAGGATTCATCTAGGTCCCAGAACATGTGACCAAGTTTCTCAAAACAATTCAAATAGACTTTATGTTGCACCTGGATAAGTGTTCAGTATTTGTTCATGCCCAGTGAATAATCAAGATGCATTCTCACCTGATAAAAGAATCAGGTAGGTGGAGTAGAGAGAATTTCACTCACTCTTTTACTCCTAAAAAAGGGAAAATTCCTCTTTTGGGTTAGTGAATCATATCCTTATAAAGTTATCTTTCATAATGAATAATTAAATGAATGAAAACACATTCATACAGGGCTTATATGTGCCAAGCACTTTGATAAGAGCTATAGATATATATTGAAAAAGTTTTATCGGGAAAGACAGTAAAAAAAAAAAAAAAAAAAGAAGATGGAAAAGTCCAGATGTTTTCAGATTCAGAAGTGAGGCAGATGGCAAGACCCGAAAGACTCACATTATGTAAGTATTTAAGATGATGATATGGGGTTGTAGATCATAGAGACAGGGCAGATGGTAGGGCCTGGAAGATCTTAGGATAAGTGACAAAGTCCTGTTGATCCACTATTTCATCAGAAGGAATTGTATCCTTGACTGTCATCTCATCTAAACCATGTAAAGACAAAAGCAGCTCAGGGAAAGAGGGAAGCCAAGAGGTTGAGGGGAAAGGAAGGATTGGGATTCCTTACTAATGGTGGTTCTTCTCAGTTCTGGAATGATCCAAGGCTATTCATAAAACATTATGTAACTTAAAAAAAATCCAAAGACATAAATATCATTATAGTAAGGGGATGTAATCAGGGTAGATTAAGTTGAAGATCATTTTTTTCTATACTTTCATAAAACATTACATATTTTTAAAAATCCAAAACATATATATCATTAACAGGTGTATGTGTATTGGTGGAGTGTATTTTTGGGTGGAGAGGAGAGGTTTGCTTATTAGAAGGATTTATCCCAAATCTTCTTTACTAACAAAATAATTGAGTATATGTAAAATATCATTTCATGATGTTTTAAATAACAAATTTTCAGGAATATGCCTCAAGTAAGAAAAAAATGTTTTAAAAAGAAAGAAAGATATATGTTTTAAAATCCAATGATTCTGTGGATAAATTTTGTTATGCTCAAATTTGCATCTTTAGTGGTGTTTGTAAACCTTGAGGATATTTGAATCTTTTCCCCAGGACACCTTGAGGCCTTTTGATCCAAAAGAGATAGTCTATTTTTTATAGATGCACATGGGGTTATTTGGTCCACAGTAATTCACAGCTATGCCATATTATTGAAGGCTATGCTTCTGTGTCCTTTTACAAAAAAGAAGGAGCTCCTTGGCTCAGGAAGTCTTGGGAGAGAGCCTTTGAGAAGGATGGATACAGTCCAAGGGTGTTACTGGAATTAGGATTCTACAGGGCCAGGTTAGTGTGTAGATGGTTGTGGTTTGGCTTTTTTTTCCAGTTGCCTTTTTTCAAGTATAACTGTCCCTACTTGAACCCCTGGCTCTCTGTTCTCTATGTCAGGTAGCCTCTTGGCAGAAAAACAAAAGTGAAATGAGTTTCATATTGGGGCTAGTTTTTTCCCAGTGCCCAATACTCTCAGATGGCAGTTTCTCACTCTTCTAAAAGTTATTCTGCATTGGTCTCACAGTTCTAACCTAGATAGTGTAGCACAATGAAAAGAGTACTCATCTTGGGACCAGAGAAAATGTACTTTGATCCTCACTTTGTCAGTTACTACCTAAGTCTTCTAACATCACTGAGCCTCAGTTTCTTTGTATGTAAAATGATTCAACTAAATGATCTAGGACTTGGAACAAGAAGGGACTTTAAATTTTATCTTAATGTAATTCCCTCATTTTTTAGATGAGGAAACTGAGGATCATAGATGTTAGGTCACTTATCCAAGAAAACGTAGATAGTAAGAGGGAATGAACTCTATATTTGGAACCTTATTTTCCCCTAGAAATTCATAGAAGCTTTTCAAATTGTGGGGAAATCATGAGGAAGAAATAAAATGGGAACATACAGTGAGCCCTCAGCTGTCTTGATGCCAACTCAAAATTATTTTTAATTTATTTTAACCTGACAGGAATTTTTAAGTGCCTATCATGTTCTGTTCAGGTACTGGGAATACAGAGACAAAAAAGCATATAGTCTCTGCCCCCAAGTGGTTTCCAGTCTACTGAGGGAAAAAGAATATAATCAGCAATAAGCAAATGCAAGCTACATACAAAGGGCCCCAAAAGTCTTATCACAGTTTTAAGCTTTAAATGTGGGAGTCAAACCTAGATCTTCTTAATTCCAAATGCAGTCCACTACTCTATGATTCCTTATTAAAAGCTTTCATAGCTTTAAATTGAATTGAGACTTCTGGTCTACCCTATATAAAGAAGTTTCAGGATGGTAGGAATACAAACACTCACCACAGGCTAACCAGGAATGACCTTACATTGGAGATTGGCACTTGAGGTGAACCTTCCATAGAGCTCAGAATTCCAAGAGGTTGAGATAAGAAGAAACAATTCCAGGAATGGAAGACAGCCTATGGAAACTTAAGAAAGTGGGAGATGGCATGGCTTATAAAAGCAACAATATAATATGTGTGTATGGGAGTGATGCAAAATAAATTTGGAATGATAAGTGGGAATTAGAATATGAAGGATTTGCAAATGCTCAATAAAGGAGTGTGGATTTGATCCTACAGATAGTATGGAACAACTAAAGCTTTTTGAGCAGTGGAACAGTATGATTATTCAAGTATTTTATGAAGAATGTCCTTTTGTCAACTATGAAGGACCAACTAGACAGAGGAAAGATTGGAATCAGATTAATCAGGGGGGATATTACAGTAGTTCAGGGAAGAGGTGATGAGTACCTGAAAATAAATGGCTGCGTGAGCAGAAAGAAGGTGATACATGTGAGGGAGGTTGTGAAGGTAGAATTGACAAGACTTGGTAATTCACTAAATATATAGAAGGATGAGGAAAATTAAAGAATGACTCTGAAAAAGAGATAATAAGAGATTCACTGTTCAACCTCCTGCCCAACAATGAGCCCAGGACATCAACAGAATATTGTGGAGATTCCTTCATATTCTTTATGCAATACAATTCTTCAAGTCAGTATGTAAGACTGAATCCCTATGAGACTAGTCTTCTATTATGAGTCTATTGGTCATATTACTCATAATCACCCTCAGGAGATATTTAACACCCAACCCTTTGAAAAATTTGCTTCCAGGGTGAGTAAGCACAGTGATCACAATCTTTTTTTCTTCTTTTCTTGAAGGTACAATTTTGTAACACATTGTATCATATGATTCATTCAATTAACCTATTCTCTTCTAGACACTGTGCTAGGTATTCAGGATTATTACAAAGACAAACATGATACAGTCCCTACTCTCAAGGAACCTATATTCTGTTAGAATAAAACAGGAATCAGAAAATCTCCTACATGGGTCATCCATTTACTCTATCAAGCTGTAGTGACCACAAGCACTTCATTGTTAAACTAGGATGTGCATCTAGAATGCTTTAAAATGTTCAAGAGATGTTGACACTGGGATTTATATATTGAATAATTAAATCCTTCAAAGGCTTTTGGCACTGTTGGGGGGAAAATCCACATTAGGTTGACTCTGGACACTTTCAGGAAGCATGGACATTCCAAGGGTTAATTTTCTGTTTAACTGAATTGTTGTAAAAGGGGAACGCACATACTCTTCCATTGATTTAGGGAACATTCTGGTTTGGGGACTGGCAGTTTTGTGAGGTAACTACAAACAAGCATAGAAAACACTATTGTGAATCATCTTAGTAGAGCAGTCACAGAATCTTATAAGCAGGACATAAATTAATAGGCAGAAAACTCGTAAAACCCTTAGCCATGTCTTCTGAGGACATGCTATATACATACATATATGTATATATACATATATGTTTATACATGTACACATGTATATATGTATGTTTATATATATGTTTGTGTATATATTATATATTATATATATATATATATATATGGAGAGAGAGAGAGAGAGAGAGAGAGAGAGAGAGAGAGAGAGACACTACTTCCAAGATTATTAGGTTCTCTCTCACGATCCTGCTTTGCACACAGTTGCTATAGATATCTGTATAAGAGAGTGATTGGCTGGATGGGATAGCCTTTTTTTTTTTTTAAATCCTCAGGCTCTTTCAAAGGTTTATAACAAAAGGGAAAACAGTTCTATCCTTGTAGCTCCATATTGATTTAGATAAGAAAATTATTCCTCTGACTAGTGAATTGCTCATTAGTTTATGGCATTATTCCATTGTGCCTAAGGGAATGGAACCACAAGAAAGTTCTTTTGGGTTGAGTGGAAGACAGGAATGTTTAGTTCTTTGGATATTTGTGGGGAAAAAACTATAATGGCAGCAAGTGGGGAATAATTCTTCAGTCACATCTTAATAAGTCACAAAGAACACAAAGTAAAATGGTGTTGGGGTACAAAGACAGTGGAGATGGGATTGGAGTGATGGAGGGAGACAGGTAGTGTGAGAAGGAAGAGGCACAGAGAGTCATTTATATAACCATGGAGTGGAGTTGGGAGCACTGGGGCATCATGGACTCATAGCAGATGAGGCAGTGCTGGACATGAACAGGGGTCTGGGTTCTTATTTTTATGGAGTTTTGATGGGAGACAGACTAATGTATGTCTGTACCATTTTTGGGTTAATCTATTAACATATCCACATCATCTCAAAATTATCTGCAACACCTTAGGGTTAATTCATTGGCATAACATTTGCTGGTAGATATCTGGAGCTTCTCTGAGGCTTACAGACTAGGCAATTATCAGGACCGAAGGGTCCCAGGAAGGCCTAGTTGGCCTCTTTTGCTTTAGCACATAATCTCGGGATATGGCTTTAATTAATTTATGAGACAGTTTCTAATGGCTCCTATGCTCCCCTAATTTATGACACAGTTTGCAAGTAACCATTATGTTTCCTTAAATTATGGGACAGTCTGTAAATAACTTCCAGGTTTCCCTTTGCAATCTTACTTTCTACTATTGTTACTTTATAGTAGCTACTTAAAAACTTACTTATTATACTAATTAAAAGGTAAGGAGTTGAAAAGAGAGCCAGAACAAGATACAATTTAACACAACTAGACCTAGCAATCCAAAATTCAAGAATTTGAAAGCCAACATCCCACATTCACATGTTTGCAGCAAGGGAACTCCTGAGCAGGGAGCAATGGTGTCACTGGTCTTCCTTTGAAGTCATTTGAGGGGAAAAAAAATTACCCATCGAGATAAAAAAGCTCTCGAGGTCTTAGAATCATAAAATTAGATCTGAAAGGTACCTATAAGATTACCAGTTCCAACATCCTCTATTTACAAATGAGAATTAGAATTAGAAAGGTTAAATGAAACAGGTAACAAGTTACTGAGGTGGAATTTGAATCTAGGTCTTCTTGACTCCAAGTGCCGTCCATTACTCTGTTTTTCCTTCTTTTGTCCAGTTACTAAAATTTTCTTGATAACAAACATCCATTTGGACAGAGCCCATACCTATCTAATATTCATTTAAAACATACTGCAAATCAGATGTTACCCATCATTTGAATGGTAGGGGGCACTATAGTAGGACATAAAATGCTACAGACTGCCATTTTTAAATATATTCATTTATTTAGATTCATTATTATTTTGGGGGCCTCAGCTTCTTCATCTGTAAAATAGATATTAATAGAACTTACCATACTTCATGGGATTATTATGAAGAACAAATGCAATTATTATAATTATATATTACATTATAATATGGAATATAACATATCTCAAATGAGATAATTATGTATTACATGTAATATGTTATATATAATATCTTATAAATAAATATGTTTAAAAAGTTGAAAATTCCATGGAGCTATATAAATACAAGCTGTTATTTTAGAGTGGGTTCCACTTAATCTCACAATTTTTGGAGATACTAAGCATATTTTGCCTATCCTAGAAAAATCCCCTTTCTTGCATTAATGACTTTTAAGATCCCTTGATTTGGAGTCAAATGATATAAGTTTATCCCAGTTATGTTATTTACTACCTTTATGACACTGAGGAAGTAGCAACTCTCTGAGAGTCATAGCCTCAATTTCAATAGTAATATGAATGGATTAGGCTAGGAGATTACTAAGGTCCCTAGCAGTTCTTAGTCCTATGGGGATTCTATTCCTTCTAGTAATGAATAAATGTAGACAGCAAGTTCCTGAATTTGTATTCTCTACAGTTCCTTGCCTCTGTCAGAGGTTAAATGTTCCTTATGTTAACTCTCAGAAACAAAGTAATATTCTCAGGATCAAAGCCTTGGTTTTGCCCAAGTTAGTATCATAATACAAACCTGAGATTTAATTTGCATAATAAGTTGCTCAGTGAGAAAGTATCTACCAATTCAGACGGACAACTTTTCAGTTTAGTTTTAGAGAGTTACTCAGGCACTGAGAAGTAAAAGGATGTGATCAAAGTCACACCGTCATCATATATAAGACCCAAGTCTTGAATCTAGGTTATCTTGACTCTATTCTCTCTATCTATTATAGCATACTTCCTAATAGTCGTGATAGGCAATATTAATCCCTATGTTCTCCTTCCTCTCTTTCATGAGCCCTATTTTCATCCCTATGTTGCAGTATTCCATGGATATGCTCAGTTAGCTATGATACTGACTCATTCAGGCTACTCTGAATGGGGCTCAGAAGTGTTGTACTCAATATCTGGAGTTAGGTAGAATAGCATTGATGGCACTTTTTTGTGAATTTGGTGTTGGAATTCAAATAGAGAATATTTTGAACTATAAAAAGTAAAAAAAGGTAAAGAAAGGATTTGTGTTCAGAGACCACAGTCTTACCAGTTCACTAATGATTCGATCAGATTTCAGTAGTAAAACAAGATCCAAGACTGCTATTGGACATCTTGTAATAGTAACAAGCTTAAAAGGAAATAGTGTTAGTGGATTGGCATAGTGGATGGAAATCGTAACTCATAGTACAGAACCAATGTCCTGAGTTGTCCTTACCAGGCATCATGGCATTTGAGGTGCCATATTTAATTGAAAACATAATAATGTCATTGAGAGCCTAACAACTAGCTGTCCCTCAAAATATCTACCATCTATTGTTATGTCTAAAGACCAAATTGACCCTTGGCATAGTACAAATTCCCTTAATCATGAAAAGCATGTTTCTTACACTTGAGTACAAACCAAAGCAAGCTAAATTATAACATGTCCTTGGCAAAAAGTTTTAAAGTCAGTAATGTTTTAATTAAAAAACTAAATGGACTTGCAGTGGTGTTATTGTTATTGTTGACACTATTGCCAACAATTTAACTTGGTAAGTCCATTGGCCACAAAAATCAACAGTAAAAAGTTATTTTCTGTTAACTGACCCTACTCCTCAGTAAACTTGAACTAATGCAAAAAGTGTCTTTTAATATGTATTTTCATGTGCCATAAAGTCAACAAAAGTGTGAAGTTGTTCATTTCTATATACAACGAAAAGTGTATTCAGTCTGTTATTATAGAACAGATGAGTAAGTGAAAATGACGTAAATGGATAAAGTACATTTCCCGAGGTCTGTTGAGATTCACTGTAGGGATTTTCATGGTGCTGATTACCAATGAAAAGTAACCAAAATCATGTAGACTTAGGAATCAGTAAGTCATAATTACTCAGTATTCATGAAAGGACAGAGCCACTTCTGTGTAAGGATTCTATATTCCCTCTTAGGGAGTTAAGGCAACATACTGATGATATGATTATGCCACAAACCAAGGATCAATTGCAAGATATGTTTTATCAACCTAGATAGCAACAAAACATAGCTTCAATAAATTCACAGACCGATTCACGACCAAATATACATTTCAGATATTATATTAATGTTTACGTTAAGATTGACAGAATTGAACTCTGAGAATTACTTATGACTAGATAAGGACATTGATTTCATCTGTACTTTTTGAAAGGTAAGTTTTCATTTGTATTTGAAAACCACTGCAGACTGCTAAGAAGAGGCAGTGCTCCAGAATATTAACAGAGTACATTGTATAACTTAAAATTATTTTTTAATGCTTGAATTCCTTTAACTTTTTTCCTGCCCACTTGATTTAACAGAGAGCCAAGGGCAAGCTTCAGACAAGTTGTAGTAAGCCAAAAGTGGATCAGGAAACTTGGTTTGATAGAGTAAAGGCAATTTGTTCAACACATGGGAGCAGTGCTTCATCACGTTAATAGATGCTCTGTAAGCTGAATTGTTACTAACAGATAAGCTATTAATTTAAAAAAGAAATTGAATCCATCTCATGAGATTTGCAGAAGGAATAGGTTCCCTTACATATTCTCTTCCAGATGCTCTTTGTAGCCAGAGGCAGTCTTAATTTTCAAATATTCGAAATGTATAATTAAAGTTACAGTTTCACCTCAATTTTAAAATATTAAATCTTGAACAGACCTGGGCAGTCTGCCGCTTTGAGAAAAAAGAGAAATGTGTATTGAATTCCTGCGATTTCTCATTTTGCTGTTATGTTTGCCATCTGGAGGGCTGTATACTTCCTTCTCCAAATCCAGCACACCTACTTCTTCCTTCCTGGCATCAGCATGGCCCTACTGTTCACATCTCAACTCCTTTCACATAGTGTTGTTAAGGCCAGTAACTTGTAGGTGATTTTCCTCTTTTCTAGTGTCAAGAACTTTATGTTACCCTCGATTTAATACTAGATACTTCCTGTTGTTCATTTTCGTGACTGAAATATTTCTCCTATTGTATGAAATCTTTCTAGAATAAAATGTTGACACATTTACTCTAGCCTGTCTCTTTATATTCATAGTCCATTTATTGAAATATAGCACATTTTAGGATACATCAAGTTAGTGTTTTTTGGGTTTTTTTTTTAAGTCTTGGAATTTCCTCCATGGTAACAACTACTTACTAGCTAAGTCTTAGGAATTTGACTGATATTCAGTTAAGTGGTAAGTGACTTGTTCATGAACACACAAGGTGTTAGAGGGCCAATGTATATTCAAATCTTCCTGATGGTAAGTCTCTATTCACTAGGTCATGCTGCCACATTTCACAGAACACAATTGTGATATTAAGGGATTTATGAATTGGTGTAGGTTCACTTTAAGAAATAAGATCTTTAACCCTTAGATAATTTAAGGATCCCATGCTTCCACTTTTCATTCATTTTCTTCTCTATTGCTGCTATCAACTTAATTGTCCACTTTCTATTGCTTGTGCTACTGGAATATAAGTTCCTTGAGGGCAGTAATGGCATCTTATCTCAGTCTTTTTTTCACCCACAAAAATCACTATCTCCTGGCACTGATTGGGGGTGGAGTCAAGATGGCAGAGTAACAGCACAGACTTTCCAGAGTGCTCCTGGCAAGCCCAGTCAAAAACCTGTAAAAAAAAAAAAAAATTATTCTAAACAAATTCTGCAACTAAAAAACCTACAGAATGATAGAATGAAGCAAATCTCCATCCCAAGACAGCCTAGATAGGCACTGGGAAGTGTCTATTGCACCACACAGGGTGCAGAGCACAGTCTAGTGTGGGCCACAAGTGCACAGAAAGGAACTGAGCAGGCCTTGTGGGGACTGAATCTCTCCCACATATAGAAGTTTCCAGACTTCATGAGCCCAAAACACTGAGGATAAATTGGAAGGTCAGTGGAAAAAGCCTGTGGGACCAGTGCAGGAGAGTGGAGTAGTCTGTCCCCAGCCCCAGGGCTGCAGGGGGTGAGGGGGTGGAGGAACCTGTGACAGCCACAGCAGCAGCCACTGTTTCTGGAGCTCTAGACTCACAGATTGTGGGGGGATCAAGTGCCTGAAGTATACCTCCCCAGCTCCCACTGGAAGCAGAGAACTACCTTGACAAAGAGCACAAAAGTCAAGTTAATGGCTGGGAAAATGAGCAGAAACCAGAAAAAGGATCAGACTATAGAATCTTACTTTGGTGACAAGGAAGACCACAGCATGAAAACAGAAGAAAACAAAGTCAAAGTTCCTCCATCCAAAACCTCCAACAAAAATACAAATTGGTCTCAGGCCATGGAAGAGCTCAAAAAAATTCTGAAAATCTACTAAGAGAAGTAGAGAAAAAAATTGGGAAGAGAAATGAGAGTGGTCTAAGAAAATCATGTAAAAGTGTCAACTGCTTGCTAAAGGAGACACAAAAAAATGTTGAAGAAAATAACACCATAAAAAAATAGACTAACCCAAATGGCAAAAAGAAATCCAAAAAGCCAATGATGAGAAGAATGCCCTAAAAAGCAGAATTGGCCAGATGAAAAAGGATATCCAAAAGCTCACTGAAGAAAATAATTCCTTAAAGATTAAAATGGAACAGATGGAAGCTAATGGAAAAATCAAGAAAGTATAAAACAAAACCAAAGGAGAGAAAAAAAAAACACAATGTGAGCTATCTCATTGGAGAAGCAATTGACCTGGAAAACAGATCCAGGAGATAAAATTTAAAAATTTTAGGACTACCTGAAAACCATGATCAAAAAAAGAGCCTAGATATCATATTTTTATGAAATTATCAAGGAAAAATACCCTGATATTCTAGAACCAGAGGGCAAAATATATCTTGAAATAATTCACCAATCACATCCTGAAAGACATCTGAGAAGAAAAACTCCTAGGAATATTGTATCCAAATTAGAGAGTTCCCAGATCAAGGAGAAAATATTGCAAGTAGCCAGAAAGAAACAATTTGAGTATTGTGGAAATACAATCAGGATAACACAAAATCTAATAGCTTCTACATTAAGGGATTGAAGGATTTGGAATATGATATTCCAGAAGTCAAAGGAAATAGGATGAAAACCAAGAATCACCTGCCCAGCAAACATGAGTATAATGCTTCAGGGGAAAATGGTCATTCAGTGAAATAGAGGACTTTCTAGCATTCTTGATGAAAAGATTAGAGTTGAATAGAAAACTTGACTTTCAAACACAGGAATCAAGAGAAGCATGAAAAAGCAAACAGGAAAGAAAAATCATAAGGGACTTACTAAAGTTAAACTGTATACATTCCTACATGGAAAGATAATATTTGTAACTCTTGATATAGATAGAGGGCACAGGGTGAATTGAATAGGAAGGGATGATATCTAAATAAATAAAATTAAGGGGTGAGAGAGGAATATATTGAGGGGAGAAAGGGAGAAATGAAATGTGGCAAATTATCTTATGAAAGAGGCAAGAAAATGTTTTTTCAATGGAGGGAAAGAGTGGAGGTAAGAGACAAAAGGTGAAGCTTACTCTCATCACATTTAGCTTAAGGAAGGAATAATGTGCACACTCATTCTGGTATGAGAATCTATCTTATACTGTAGGAAAGAAGGGGGAAAGGGATAAGTGAAATATGGCAGGATGATAGAAGGGAAGGCAAATGGGAGGAGAGAACAATTAGAAGTAAACACTTTTGTGGAGGGACAAAGTCAAAAGACAGAAATGGGGGCAGGATAGAATGGAATGAAATATAGTTAGTCTTATACAACATGACTATTACAGAAGTCATTTGCAAAACTGCACATATATAGCATATATTGATTTGCTTGCCTTCTTAGTGGGAATGGGTGGGGAGGAGGAAGGGAGAGAAGATGAAACTCAAAGTTTTAGGAACGAATGTTGAGAATTGTTTTTGCATACAACTGAGAAATAAGAAATACAGGT